>JAOWBI010000182.1:2592042-2608276 GCA_028566235.1 Salvia elegans | reverse complement strand
CTGCAACCTTTCATGATAGGTAGCCAAAACCTATCTAGGTTGTGAAATTCTATTTCTCTTCTACAAAGGACCGACTGTGTCACCTTCTGTGATCATCGTTCACGACCAGTCTACTATGCAGATGAATCAGACTTGTTTGCTATCTTATAAACATCTTATAAACATCTTATTGTATACAAACAATTCTATCCGTGCAACATGCTCAAAATATGCTTTTCAGTATACCAATTGTAACAATGGTCCTATACATATCTACAAATAACCCGAGCAAGAAAAAATAAATCTTGTTTTTCTAAAGAAAATAGATATCAATTGCATGCTCGTAATTTCTCTTCTTATACTTTCAAATCAAACAACAAAATGCACGTCATTTAAATAAACAAATTGGCAGTATGAAACTATCTTTTCTACTACTCTACATGGTCGTTCAATATATTTTCAATACATATACTCTCTTTGTACAGGTACTTTTTAAGTAAATCTAAATATTGTATGCATGAAACTAAACAAGTTTATTTAATTGAAAAAACTAAAGCTCCACGTTTTATTGATTAGAGCACTGTTGTATTTTTAGGGTGCAATTTAAGTACACAAAACAAGTAATAATTTCCTAAAAATACTACTTCTGTAAGTACAGACGTGCAATGCAGTATAAAAGGTGTCGAACCTACATGGAGGAGATTAATTGTTAAAACTCGCAAAGACCTAACTAAAAAGCAGTAAAATAGTTAAATTTTAGATTTTTGATCAAGAGGCGAGTTAAGGCCGAAATAAGAAGGAAAAGTGCAAGGGAATCACGATAAAGAGGGATGACTACTCCTAGATTGCTTCGGGCTGCTTGTTCACATGAATCCTAAAGTCTAATTACTTTCCATTATTTATCGGGATCATGTTGATTTTACGCTCTCAAGCGGCAGATCACTGATCGTGGAATTTTACACCTAGGATAAGCTGATCACGTCTCCTAGGCTCCACTCACCAACCCCTCACTCCTACAGTTGCATAGTAAGCTCGGGATTGGCTTCTACGAACGTTCAACACAAAATATCCACCCTGGACTATCCCCTGATCAGTTTTAGTCTAGGGTTTCTTATCTATGTTAGCTCCCTACCCCAAGTTAAAGAGACATTGAGGATGAGGCCATTACTAAATTAAGTTTGCTAGCAAAACCCAAAACGGATTGAAATAAATACATAGATAAAAACCAAAATAAGAATATCTATCAAAACACAATTATGGATTCATATTTACAAGCTTCCGTCACTAACTAGGATTATTACTAAAATTTAGCCACTCATAGTGGGCAACAATACAAGAAAACAAGTAAATACTACCATATGGGACTTGATGTTAGGTGGATGCTTGATCTTGTTCTTCCTCCCAAACATGGACTCCAAGCCCCTCACTCTCTTTAAAAATCGTCTCCAGCCGCCAAAAGATGCTTGATCTTGTTCTTCCTCCCAAACATGGACTCCAAGTTGATTACCGTTCACATTCGGACCATTTTTCCTTTGTCATACACTATATCAAAATGAGTCCATCTATTGGTTTAAAAAGTGTGTTAAAATTATGCAATAAAGGACTACAATTTGATTCACATCAAGCATCCACATCCATGTTCTTCCGCAAGAGCACGGATGTGGGCATGGACTCACCTTTATTCATTTTTAATTCTCTGCTCTTCCGCAAGAGCACAACACCCACATCCATGCTCTTCCGCGGGAGCATGCTCTTACACTATTCAAGGGTCCCACCATTGTATTATCCAATTTAAATACTTCAATTACTAAAAACATTTCCATAATATTAAAATGCATTCAAAATGCCGGAATACTATTACAAACTACTAAAAAATAAAAAAATGTATGTAATTAAAATCCTAAAAATAAAAAATTACATCCGTGGAAATTTAAAGAAGACTAGTTCGATGCCGACTGTTGGTTGGGGTTGGGGAGCATACCCAATTGCATTTGAAGAGTTCGTATCATCCGACCATGAGCTTCTTTTTGCTTGGGAGACATCCGAGACGTATCGACAAAAGTGGCATTATTCAAAAATGGGAAATAACGTGTTGGGGTTCGGAGGCATTGTAGGGGGTAGAGGCGGCGCAAAGGGAGCCGGTGGTTCGGTTGGGGTCGCAGCGCAATGGCGACTGGCCGTCACCATTTTCTTTCCCGGGGGACGGCGTCGTCAACCGCTCAGGCCGGCGTCGGAGGTATCCAAGTGAGTTCCGACAAGCTGGTTTGCCACCTCGTCCTCTCTGGAGTCGGTTAGTGACCTCGAACTTTTGCTAGAGGAGCTAGAGGAGGATTGGATGCCTCCTCCAAAAGCACCTTGGAAGATAACGTACCTTCTTCCAAGTGTTGAGATGCTTGAATGGTTTGTGTACCGCTGTTTGGTACACCGATATGGCAGCCGTGATGATGTCGACCTCGTTGGAGCCGATCCCTGCTGACTGTAGTTCCTCGAGGTAATACCCCTAGCTAAACTTCTGGACTTGTTTGTTAGCTCTTCCGACAACATTGCGCAACATACTCTCAGTGCGCTCGAGCGATGCGGCGCCAAAACCTCTACCCGGTTTGGTTCGTGCCTACCTTCGAATCTTCATCGACCGCGACATATCCATCGAATATCTTCTCCATCTCGAGCTAGTGTACGGAGTACGGACGTTGGGGTCACCGCCACCGCTACGAACACCATGACTACCGCGACTACCGGAATTGTCCTCCGGAAGTTGGGACTACGGTAGTGTCGAGGCTTGTTTGGGTGTCCACCCGTATTGCCCATCGGGGGCATCTTGCATGTCCACCGGGTAAGGTTGATAGCCACCCGGAATTTGAGAGCCTTGGGTAAGAGGAGAGGGCGAGAAATCTGTATCCGGTGAGGCGGATGACGAACCACCGAACCAATCGTGGTTCCATCCGTGGGAGCCGGAGAGGTATTCGCCGGATATGTTTGCAAGAAAGAAAGAGTGAGAGAATTGAGAGAAAATGAGATTGAGAGAGTTGTTTGGTGTAGTGAGACTTTTTGGGTTAAAATTGGGGGTATTTATAGATGTAAATGTGAATTTTAGGGTAAAAATAATGAAAAAAAAACGGTTATGTTTTATTGGGAAGTGGGAACAATTTAAATTTGAATTTTCAGATTTTTCAAATTTATAAAAAAAAAATGAACTACCAACGGCATTGTCTTTGGCCAACCAGAAGCCGCCACGACGTCTGCTCGTCGGCAAGGATTATGACATCCCACTTTTATCTAAGAATAATCATTGCGTTAATTTTGGGAATGTATGCTTGTTTTAGCAAATCCTAAGAATTTATTAATTACTAATTAGTCTCTTGATAAATTAATTTCTATGTTGCAATGCAAGAAATTGCGGTTAAATGTATGAGGCGATATAGGATGCATATCCCTATAGGATAGGTGCATTTCATCTGTCTTAAATTTATATCTCGAAGCTAAGTAGCGTATTTATTTTTCTCAAATAAAGGTAATCGCAAGGAAGTAACTTCCCAAGGAAGAGGTAGTTTACCAAAGTTGGAATGTTAAGGTGAACTTTTCTATCCTAATATGGATAAAAATACGAAATCTTTGGAGATGATATTTACTTATGCTAATGATGTGTCTTGCCATAAATAGTTTTGTTTTATGTAATGATGCCGATCTGTTATGATTATACCAAATGTGCTATGCCAAAATTTACAAATCGAATTCGGGTCCTAGCTAGGGGAGAGTCCCTACTCGGACTAGTGTACACGTATCGTAAGGGTTGGCGGTCCGGTGACCGCGGAAAGTGGCCACTTCCCCGGCACAATATGTTTAGGTATGGAAAATTACCGTAAGAACACAGACTGCAGTCAAAATTTAGCTCACAAAGAATTTAGTAAGCTTGGGATTTTTTGAGAAAAACCCGAGTATTTACTGAAATGGTGGCTTGACAATACTTTACAAATGTATAACTGTATCTTTTGGCAATGTGTTCATGTACTCAACCTTGCATGTATTTCTAAATGTCCAGATTGAGCCATGATGGAGTGGAGTGTGCTTATCCAAGTGGCTTGCTCTAATGTCTATGTATTACTCTCGGTGGTTCATGCCTTCATACATGAAATCATGTTTCATTTTGCTTCCGTTGAGTTATTGAATAAGTTGAACCTTTGTAGTTTCCTTAAGACTCTGATGTTTGATTGGTCGTATTGTAAGAACCTCTAACTCGAATCTTCATGAATAAAGTGTATCCTATTTATTGTCTAGTATTTTGTTAAGTGTATGATCGTCAATTTATCCTTTTGTTGCGTTCCAACCCGATCCAGCTAAGACCGCAACACAAACAACCAATCGACACAACAACCATCCACACAATCAATACAACAAACAATTGAATGCAGCAATGGAACGAGATAAACATTGAATGTAGATTGATAATGAGATCAGAGAAACAATACGATAAGTAAATGATAACGAAGGCAACACGATAAAGAGAACTGATAACATGCTACGGATCCCAGATCCTAGCCCAAGTGCTCACGCACACACACAATTTTCATGTCTGCCTTGAAGAAAGCTGCTACTTCTATTTATATTCTCCCTTCCTTCTCTTCTCTCTCTTAAGCTGACGTGGCAATTTATCCTTGCTCTCTCCACATGACAAAATCGGCTTCACGATTCTTAAGTTGGCAACCAAAACATGGGTTATTTACTTAACTGGAAAATATTTGCAACAATCCAACCTCCTTAAGCTTCATCGTCCACGATGAAGCCTGGAAAACAAGCTTTGATTTCCTCGGCGAACTCCCACGTAGCATCAACTAATGAACTATGCACCCAATGAACTAACTATTGAGTCACACCCTGATTTGTCATCCGAGCTGCTGCATGCTCCAAATTAACCTTAATCACCTGAAGATTAAGATTAGCTTCACGATCTCGGAGAAGAATGTCCCCTGGAAAATACGGCATGTATGCATCGGGGAAGGGAACCCATATAAAGCTTTCCCTAATCTCATCTTCACCCAAGGCTTAAGAACCTAAACGAGCAACCATTCTAATAAATAGTAAGTACTGCCATTAACTGTAGGAGTTGTCAGAATCTGGAATGCCCAATTTGCACCCGACTTGGCATCGTAAGCTTCTTTCCTGCCGGCTGATCACCCTTTACATCAGTGTGAAATTGCAATACAAATCTCATGGACTTGCCCAACTCCCTTTCTAAAACTGCAAGAGCATTCTTCACCGACATAACCAACTTTCTTCCCACAGCCATACTCTCATCCACTAATTCCCACGAAGCATCCACCAACAACATGTTGTATAACTACAAGATTGCACACTCATACAAGCCACACTCCAAGTTCGGAGTAGCAGTTAACAAAGCATCCTCAACTAATGCATCAATATAAATGGCCCTATTAAAGCCAACACCATCGAAGACCCTATTGGCTACACTAATAAGAAACTTCATCTTCATAACCAATGACACCATTATTACCACCGTAAGGACAAGTGCAACAGACTCCTCACCCATATCCACATGGCCAAGCCCACCAATCTCTTTATGCAAAGTGAATAAAGAAGCTGGAAAGGAAATTCTCTTAGAATAGGGGCGTTTCCTTGAGATCATCTTGTATGCTTCAATTTCATTAACTAAAGAAATATGTAGATTTCCTTTATTAAATCTAACAACTGTCCAAAAGCACCTATTGGATATAGGGTTGCTAAACTTTGTAGCAGCAACAAAAATGAGCAGACTATCTTTTGTAGTGAAACATTGCAAACCCCACTGTGCAACATAATTACCACTCAAGTCCTTGATAAATGCAAGGAAACCAAGCCTAATAACATGGCTAATTATCTCATTGAAAATTATCTACGTATCATGAGAAATTTATTCTTCAATTGGCTTTTGCAAAAATTGACAACAATATTGGTCCTTTACATTCTCATGTATGAATTCTTGAGCCTCTGTGGGGTAGCTACTCTTTGAAAGCAAGGAGGGAGGATGGACCATCCTTGAATTGTAGTAACAATCATGGACTGCAGCAACACCGAGACAGTCATTTAGCAACAACCTCTCTTGAGGCTTCTTAGCATAATTCTTGTGATGACAAAGCCCCCTCATATTGTTGCCCATCAATTGCTTGTATCCACTATCCATCCTATAATTTACACCCTCTCCTTGAATAATCACTCTATTCACACCGGTACATACATCAATAAAATCTTGAGGCACTCTAATGTGGAGAGGCACCTTGTTTCGTCTATTAGGCACTGATGGCTGGTATTGAAGTACGTTTTCTTCACGACAACAGAACAGAATATGCATCAACTGAACCATAATAGGTAAATAAAAAGTATCTCTCTCATCAACTAAATTCATCATATTTCGTGAAGCACCCTGAAAAGCATCACCAAATGAAGACCTCTTTAAACTCCTTGACACTCCAAACACATTACCTTCGAAATCTGATAGGAGAAACACTCCATCAAATAGACCAGGTCGTGGATCACCACTCCTCAGATCAGGTTGTATTTGCTCCAATGTAGACCCATTTTCCCACTGAATTCCCGAATGCCCTCTAGCATTGGAGATGCTAAATTACCCATACCCAACAAAACCCTTACTACGATAATCAAACCCCTCGTAGAGCTCATCATCACATTGAGCCATGAACTTCAGCTTCACCGTAGGCCTCGGAAACCAATTGAGCAGCCACGATAGTGACAAGCTATAACATGTCGAGATAAGTAAACCCATAGTCAGCTCACTCATTGGTGCATTTTGTCGAACATGTGATAGGCGTTCGGTCCCCTTGAGTTCATCTTGCTCCAATTCCCTCCCCTTCTTTACCTCCGTTGATTTCCCGTTGTGAGGCAGAGGCATGAATATCTTCATCTCTTCTGTTTTCTGCAATGGAGTCGCCGTTACCTCCAAAAATTGAATATTCTCAATTTCCTTCGACACTCTTGCGCAATCATCCACTCCGATCTCCAACTCTATATCCATTTCTTCATATCTCCCACTGCTATGTTGCTCCATTAGATCCTCATCAGCAATTGCTCGATCGACATCGATTGATTTCTAAAAATTCAGATTGTCGGAGAATTTAGGAAGCTCCAATTGTGATTTGCAGCTGCCGGAACTCGCATCCCTTGCCTCCATCGTCGAGCGCAGGTCTTGAAGTGACCTCAGTATCTTATCTAATTTCACCTCTTGTTCTCGCTGGATTTTGCAGAAAGGTGCCCCTATTATCTCCCATAGACTCTCCCACTCCAACTCTATCTTCTCCGCCTCCGTCAATCGCGTTGCCGACATCATTTTACAAGGAACATTGGCTCTAGATACAATTTGTTGGGTTCTAACCCGATCCAACTAAGATCGCAACACAAACAACCAATCGACACAACAACCAATCACACAATCAACACAATAAACAATTGAACGCAACAATGGAACGAGATAAACATTGAATGTAGATTGATAATGAGATTAGAGAAACAATGCGATAAGTAAATGATAACGAAGGCAACACGATAAAGAGAACTGATAACATGCTACGGATCCCGGATCCTAGCCCAAGTGCTCATGCACACACAATTTTCATGACTGCCTTGAAGAAAGCTGCTACTTCTATTTATATTCTCCCTTCCTTTCCTTCTCTCTCTTAAGCTAACGTGGCATCATATCCTTTCTCTCCCCACATGACAAAATCGGCTTCACGATTCTGAAGTTGGTAACCAACACATGGGTTATTTACTTAACTGGAAAATACTTGCAACACCTTCCCCATTTCTACCCCTTCTTCTTTTTCTCACGCCTAGTCATGGATTATCGAGCTTTGGTATCCTTAGTAAAGTGCGTTCGTGACAAGCACGGTGCTCTTCGACAAGAGCACGTCCGTGCCGACGACAAGAGTGCATCGGCGAGCACGTCAGCACGACAACTGCTTTTCTGCAAGAGCACCGATGTGGATGCTCTGATAATAATAATAATAAAAATAATAATAATAATTAATATTAATAATAATAGTAATAATAATAATTGTAATAATAATAATAATAATAATAATAATAATAATAATAATAATAATAATAATAATAATAATAATAATAATAATAATATTATTATTATTATTATTATTATTATTATTATTATTATTATTATTATTATTATTATTATTATTATTATTATTATTACAATTATTATTATTACTATTATTATTAATATTAATTATTATTATTATTTTTATTATTATTATTATCAGAGCATCCACATCGGTGCTCTTGCAGAAAAGCAGTTGTCGTGCTGACGTGCTCGCCGATGCACTCTTGTCGTCGGCACGGACGTGCTCTTGTCGAAGAGCACCGTGCTTGTCACGAACGCACTTTACTAAGGATACCAAAGCTCGATAATCCATGACTAGGCGTGAGAAAAAGAAGAAGGGGTAGAAATGGGGAAGGTGTTGCAAGTATTTTCCAGTTAAGTAAATAACCCATGTGTTGGTTACCAACTTCAGAATCGTGAAGCCGATTTTGTCATGTGGGGAGAGAAAGGATATGATGCCACGTTAGCTTAAGAGAGAGAAGGAAAGGAAGGGAGAATATAAATAGAAGTAGCAGCTTTCTTCAAGGCAGTCATGAAAATTGTGTGTGCATGAGCACTTGGGCTAGGATCCGGGATCCGTAGCATGTTATCAGTTCTCTTTATCGTGTTGCCTTCGTTATCATTTACTTATCGCATTGTTTCTCTAATCTCATTATCAATCTACATTCAATGTTTATCTCGTTCCATTGTTGCGTTCAATTGTTTATTGTGTTGATTGTGTGATTGGTTGTTGTGTCGATTGGTTGTTTGTGTTGCGATCTTAGTTGGATCGGGTTAGAACCCAACAAATTGTATCTAGAGCCAATGTTCCTTGTAAAATGATGTCGGCAACGCGATTGACGGAGGCGGAGAAGATAGAGTTGGAGTGGGAGAGTCTATGGGAGATAATAGGGGCACCTTTCTGCAAAATCCAGCGAGAACAAGAGGTGAAATTAGATAAGATACTGAGGTCACTTCAAGACCTGCGCTCGACGATGGAGGCAAGGGATGCGAGTTCCGGCAGCTGCAAATCACAATTGGAGCTTCCTAAATTCTCCGACAATCTGAATTTTTAGAAATCAATCGATGTCGATCGAGCAATTGCTGATGAGGATCTAATGGAGCAACATAGCAGTGGGAGATATGAAGAAATGGATATAGAGTTGGAGATCGGAGTGGATGATTGCGCAAGAGTGTCGAAGGAAATTGAGAATATTCAATTTTTGGAGGTAACGGCGACTCCATTGCAGAAAACAGAAGAGATGAAGATATTCATGCCTCTGCCTCACAACGGGAAATCAACGGAGGTAAAGAAGGGGAGGGAATTGGAGCAAGATGAACTCAAGGGGACCGAACGCCTATCACATGTTCGACAAAATGCACCAATGAGTGAGCTGACTATGGGTTTACTTATCTCGACATGTTATAGCTTGTCACTATCGTGGCTGCTCAATTGGTTTCCGAGGCCTACGGTGAAGCTGAAGTTCATGGCTCAATGTGATGATGAGCTCTACGAGGGGTTTGATTATCGTAGTAAGGGTTTTGTTGGGTATGGGTAATTTAGCATCTCCAATGCTAGAGGGCATTCGGGAATTCAGTGGGAAAATGGGTCTACATTGGAGCAAATACAACCTGATCTGAGGAGTGGTGATCCACGACCTGGTCTATTTGATGGAGTGTTTCTCCTATCAGATTTCGAAGGTAATGTGTTTGGAGTGTCAAGGAGTTTAAAGAGGTCTTCATTTGGTGATGCTTTTCAGGGTGCTTCACGAAATATGATGAATTTAGTTGATGAGAGAGATACTTTTTATTTACCTATTATGGTTCAGTTGATGCATATTCTGTTCTGTTGTCGTGAAGAAAACGTACTTCAATACCAGCCATCAGTGCCTAATAGACGAAACAAGGTGCCTCTCCACATTAGAGTGCCTCAAGATTTTATTGATGTATGTACCGGTGTGAATAGAGTGATTATTCAAGGAGAGGGTGTAAATTATAGGATGGATAGTGGATACAAGCAATTGATGGGCAACAATATGAGGGGGCTTTGTCATCACAAGAATTATGCTAAGAAGCCTCAAGAGAGGTTGTTGCTAAATGACTGTCTCGGTGTTGCTGCAGTCCATGATTGTTACTACAATTCAAGGATGGTCCATCCTCCCTCCTTGCTTTCAAAGAGTAGCTACCCCACAGAGGCTCAAGAATTCATACATGAGAATGTAAAGGACCAATATTGTTGTCAATTTTTGCAAAAGCCAATTGAAGAATAAATTTCTCATGATACGTAGATAATTTTCAATGAGATAATTAGCCATGTTATTAGGCTTGGTTTCCTTGCATTTATCAAGGACTTGAGTGGTAATTATGTTGCACAGTGGGGTTTGCAATGTTTCACTACAAAAGATAGTCTGCTCATTTTTGTTGCTGCTACAAAGTTTAGCAACCCTATATCCAATAGGTGCTTTTGGACAGTTGTTAGATTTAATAAAGGAAATCTACATATTTCTTTAGTTAATGAAATTGAAGCATACAAGATGATCTCAAGGAAACGCCCCTATTCTAAGAGAATTTCCTTTCCAGCTTCTTTATTCACTTTGCATAAAGAGATTGGTGGGCTTGGCCATGTGGATATGGGTGAGGAGTCTGTTGCACTTGTCCTTACGGTGGTAATAATGGTGTCATTGGTTATGAAGATGAAGTTTCTTATTAGTGTAGCCAATAGGGTCTTCGATGGTGTTGGCTTTAATAGGGCCATTTATATTGATGCATTAGTTGAGGATGCTTTGTTAACTGCTACTCCGAACTTGGAGTGTGGCTTGTATGAGTGTGCAATCTTGTAGTTATACAACATGTTGTTGGTGGATGCTTCGTGGGAATTAGTGGATGAGAGTATGGCTGTGGGAAGAAAGTTGGTTATGTCGGTGAAGAATGCTCTTGCAGTTTTAGAAAGGGAGTTGGGCAAGTCCATGAGATTTGTATTGCAATTTCACACTGATGTAAAGGGTGATCAGCCGGCAGGAAAGAAGCTTACGATGCCAAGTCGGGTGCAAATTGGGCATTCCAGATTCTGACAACTCCTACAGTTAATGGCAGTACTTACTATTTATTAGAATGGTTGCTCGTTTAGGTTCTTAAGCCTTGGGTGAAGATGAGATTAGGGAAAGCTTTATATGGGTTCCCTTCCCCGATGCATACATGCCGTATTTTCCAGGGGACATTCTTCTCCGAGATCGTGAAGCTAATCTTAATCTTCAGGTGATTAAGGTTAATTTGGAGCATGCAGCAGCTCGGATGACAAATCAGGGTGTGACTCAATAGTTAGTTCATTGGGTGCATAGTTCATTAGTTGATGCTACGTGGGAGTTCGCCGAGGAAATCAAAGCTTGTTTTCCAGGCTTCATCGTGGACGATGAAGCTTAAGGAGGTTGGATTGTTGCAAATATTTTCCAGTTAAGTAAATAACCCATGTTTTGGTTGCCAACTTAAGAATCGTGAAGCCGATTTTGTCATGTGGAGAGAGCAAGGATAAATTGCCACGTCAGCTTAAGAGAGAGAAGAGAAGGAAGGGAGAATATAAATAGAAGTAGCAGCTTTCTTCAAGGCAGACATGAAAATTGTGTGTGTGCGTGAGCACTTGGGCTAGGATCTGGGATCCGTAGCATGTTATCAGTTCTCTTTATCGTGTTGCCTTCGTTATCATTTACTTATCGTATTGTTTCTCTGATCTCATTATCAATCTACATTCAATGTTTATCTCGTTCCATTGCTGCATTCAATTGTTTGTTGTATTGATTGTGTGGATGGTTGTTGTGTCGATTGGTTGTTTGTGTTGCGGTCTTAGCTGGATCGGGTTGGAACGCAACAAAAGGATAAATTGACGATCATACACTTAACAAAATACTAGACAATAAATAGGATACACTTTATTCATGAAGATTCGAGTTAGAGGTTCTTACAATACGACCAATCAAACATCAGAGTCTTAAGGAAACTACAAAGGTTCAACTTATTCAATAACTCAACGGAAGCAAAATGAAACATGATTTCATGTATGAAGGCATGAACCACCGAGAGTAATACATAGACATTAGAGCAAGCCACTTGGATAAGCACACTCCACTCCATCATGGCTCAATCTGGACATTTAGAAATACATGCAAGGTTGAGTACATGAACACATTGCCAAAAGATACAGTTATACATTTGTAAAGTATTGTCAAGCCACCATTTCAGTAAATACTCGGGTTTTTCTCAAAAAATCCCAAGCTTACTAAATTCTTTGTGAGCTAAATTTTGACTGCAGTCTGTGTTCTTACGGTAATTTTCCATACCTAAACATATTGTGCCGGGGAAGTGGCCACTTTCCGCGGTCACCGGACCGCCAACCCTTACGATACGTGTACACTAGTCCGAGTAGGGACTCTCCCCTAGCTAGGACCCGAATTCGATTTGTAAATTTTGGCATAGCACATTTGGTATAATCATAACAGATCGGCATCATTACATAAAACAAAACTATTTATGGCAAGACACATCATTAGCATAAGTAAATATCATCTCCAAAGATTTCGTATTTTTATCCATATTAGGATAGAAAAGTTCACCTTAACATTCCAACTTTGGTAAACTACCTCTTCCTTGGGAAGTTACTTCCTTGCGATTACCTTTATTTGAGAAAAATAAATACGCTACTTAGCTTCGAGATATAAATTTAAGACAGATGAAATGCACCTATCCTATAGGGATATGCATCCTATATCGCCTCATACATTTAACCGCAATTTCTTGCATTGCAACATAGAAATTAATTTATCAAGAGACTAATTAGTAATTAATAAATTCTTAGGATTTGCTAAAACAAGCATACATTCCCAAAATTAACGCAATGATTATTCTTAGATAAAAGTGGGATGTCATAATCCTTGCCGACGAGCAGACGTCGTGGCGGCTTCTGGTTGGCCAAAGACAATGCCGTTGGTAGTTCATTTTTTTTTTATAAATTTGAAAAATCTGAAAATTCAAATTTAAATTGTTCCCACTTCCCAATAAAACATAACCGTTTTTTTTTCATTATTTTTACCCTAAAATTCACATTTACATCTATAAATACCCCCAATTTTAACCCAAAAAGTCTCACTACACCAAACAACTCTCTCAATCTCATTTTCTCTCAATTCTCTCACTCTTTCTTTCTTGCAAACATATCCGGCGAATACCTCTCCGGCTCCCACGGATGGAACCACGATTGGTTCGGTGGTTCGTCATCCGCCTCACCGGATACAGATTTCTCGCCCTCTCCTCTTACCCAAGGCTCTCAAATTCCGGGTGGCTATCAACCTTACCCGGTGGACATGCAAGATGCCCCCGATGGGCAATACGGGTGGACACCCAAACAAGCCTCGACACTACCGTAGTCCCAACTTCCGGAGGACAATTCCGGTAGTCGCGGTAGTCATGGTGTTCGTAGCGGTGGCGGTGACCCCAACGTCCGTACTCCGTACACTAGCTCGAGATGGAGAAGATATTCGATGGATATGTCGCGGTCGATGAAGATTCGAAGGTAGGCACGAACCAAACCGGGTAGAGGTTTTGGCGCCGCATCGCTCGAGCGCACTGAGAGTATGTTGCGCAATGTTGTCGGAAGAGCTAACAAACAAGTCCAGAAGTTTAGCTAGGGGTATTACCTCGAGGAACTACAGTCAGCAGGGATCGGCTCCAACGAGGTCGACATCATCACGGCTGCCATATCGGTGTACCAAACAGCGGTACACAAACCATTCAAGCATCTCAACACTTGGAAGAAGGTACGTTATCTTCCAAGGTGCTTTTGGAGGAGGCATCCAATCCTCCTCTAGCTCCTCTAGCAAAAGTTCGAGGTCACTAACCGACTCCAGAGAGGACGAGGTGGCAAACCAGCTTGTCGGAACTCACTTGGATACCTCCGACGCCGGCCTGAGCGGTTGACGACGCCGTCCCCCGGGAAAGAAAATGGTGACGGCCAGTCGCCATTGCGCTGCGACCCCAACCGAACCACCGGCTCCCTTTGCGCCGCCTCTACCCCCTACAATGCCTCCGAACCCCAACACGTTATTTCCCATTTTTGAATAATGCCACTTTTGTCGATACGTCTCGGATGTCTCCCAAGCAAAAAGAAGCTCATGGTCGGATGATACGAACTCTTCAAATGCAATTGGGTATGCTCCCCAACCCCAACCAACAGTCGGCATCGAACTAGTCTTCTTTAAATTTCCACGGATGTAATTTTTTATTTTTAGGATTTTAATTACATACATTTTTTTATTTTTTAGTAGTTTGTAATAGTATTCCGGCATTTTGAATGCATTTTAATATTATGGAAATGTTTTTAGTAATTGAAGTATTTAAATTGGATAATACAATGGTGGGACCCTTGAATAGTGTAAGAGCATGCTCCCGCGGAAGAGCATGGATGTGGGTGTTGTGCTCTTGCGGAAGAGCAGAGAATTAAAAATGAATAAAGGTGAGTCCATGCCCACATCCGTGCTCTTGCGGAAGAACATGGATGTGGATGCTTGATGTGAATCAAATTGTAGTCCTTTATTGCATAATTTTAACACACTTTTTAAACCAATAGATGGACTCATTTTGATATAGTGTATGACAAAGGAAAAATGGTCCGAATGTGAACGGTAATCAACTTGGAGTCCATGTTTGGGAGGAAGAACAAGATCAAGCATCTTTTGGCGGCTGGAGACGATTTTTAAAGAGAGTGAGGGGCTTGGAGTCCATGTTTGGGAGGAAGAACAAGATCAAGCATCCACCTAACATCAAGTCCCATATGGTAGTATTTACTTGTTTTCTTGTATTGTTGCCCACTATGAGTGGCTAAATTTTAGTAATAATCCTAGTTAGTGACGGAAGCTTGTAAATATGAATCCATAATTGTGTTTTGATAGATATTCTTATTTTGGTTTTTATCTATGTATTTATTTCAATCCGTTTTGGGTTTTGCTAGCAAACTTAATTTAGTAATGGCCTCATCCTCAATGTCTCTTTAACTTGGGGTAGGGAGCTAACATAGATAAGAAACCCTAGACTAAAACTGATCAGGGGATAGTCCAGGGTGGATATTTTGTGTTGAACGTTCGTAGAAGCCAATCCCGAGCTTACTATGCAACTGTAGGAGTGAGGGGTTGGTGAGTGGAGCCTAGGAGACGTGATCAGCTTATCCTAGGTGTAAAATTCCACGATCAGTGATCTGCCGCTTGAGAGCGTAAAATCAACATGATCCCGATAAATAATGGAAAGTAATTAGACTTTAGGATTCATGTGAACAAGCAGCCCGAAGCAATCTAGGAGTAGTCATCCCTCTTTATCGTGATTCCCTTGCACTTTTCCTTCTTATTTCGGCCTTAACTCGCCTCTTGATCAAAAATCTAAAATTTAACTATTTTACTGCTTTTTAGTTAGGTCTTTGCGAGTTTTAACAATTAATCTCCTCCATGTAGGTTCGACACCTTTTATACTGCATTGCACGTCTGTACTTACAGAAGTAGTATTTTTAGGAAATTATTACTTGTTTTGTGTACTTAAATTGCACCCTAAAAATACAACAGTGCTCTAATCAATAAAACGTGGAGCTTTAGTTTTTTCAATTAAATAAACTTGTTTAGTTTCATGCATACAATATTTAGATTTACTTAAAAAGTACCTGTACAAAGAGAGTATATGTATTGAAAATATATTGAACGACCATGTAGAGTAGTAGAAAAGATAGTTTCATACTGCCAATTTGTTTATTTAAATGACGTGCATTTTGTTGTTTGATTTGAAAGTATAAGAAGAGAAATTA
Source organism: Salvia elegans (assembly GCA_028566235.1). Taxonomy (NCBI): domain Eukaryota; kingdom Viridiplantae; phylum Streptophyta; class Magnoliopsida; order Lamiales; family Lamiaceae; genus Salvia; species Salvia elegans. The sequence goes on along the minus strand of JAOWBI010000182.1, from coordinate 2,592,365 downwards.
CGAGCATGCAATTGATATCTATTTTCTTTAGAAAAACAAGATTTATTTTTTCTTGCTCGGGTTATTTGTAGATATGTATAGGACCATTGTTACAATTGGTATACTGAAAAGCATATTTTGAGCATGTTGCACGGATAGAATTGTTTGTATACAATAAGATGTTTATAAGATGTTTATAAGATAGCAAACAAGTCTGATTCATCTGCATAGTAGACTGGTCGTGAACGATGATCACAGAAGGTGACACAGTCGGTCCTTTGTAGAAGAGAAATAGAATTTCACAACCTAGATAGGTTTTGGCTACCTATCATGAAAGGTTGCAG
>JAOWBI010000182.1:2496042-2506379 GCA_028566235.1 Salvia elegans | reverse complement strand
CCGAGTCTCTCAGGTTGCACCAACAACGACTAGTCAGCAATCCTCTTGATCCATTACCTGTTTGTCTTGATCAAGTGCACGAGCCTTACTCGTTTAATTCTATGCGTAAAACTTGAGTGTACTCGTGACCGAGTTATCATCGTAGAATCGATCATCAAATCAAGCTTTCAGGGACGTTGCAGGACTTCCCTAGGTATTGTTTCCCACAACTCACAGTGTTTACAGCAGCGTTCACACTCCCGCTATATTCCGTGGCGGGGTCCTTTCCACAACCATCGTCGACGCAGATGCAGTGTTCCTTTCAGCATATTTAGTTTGGGGATATGGGTTCACAGCGCCAATTCAATCGGCAGATGACAGGGTTTGGCGCTTGGGGAGGCCAATACCCTAATGGGCCCGTGGGCTTTGGGTCACAGGAGTGTGTCCCACCATAGCCGATCTCCCGAGCGTTGACCTCATGTAATATTCCGGTGTCGCGCTCAGTTCGATCCTCTTGGGATATTCCAGTATCACAACCTTCAGCGGAGTTGCAGCAATCCAATCAATGGTCTTCGTGGGATCATCCGTCTTCGCGTTTCTAATTGAGCAACGGGGGTTTCGATCCGATGCGGAAGATCAAGATGGACCCTCCTCACGATGGGTCGGACATCACGAGTTTGATATCCAGAGTTCAGTATTACTTTGATCACATTGGGATGCCAATCGACCATCGTCTGCATTATGTTGTTATGTTATTTGATCCGCCAGCAGGAGAGTGGATCTTTAATTACAGGGAGGCAAACGCGAACATTCAGTGGTCAGAATTTTCGGAGGATCTGCGACGTAAGTTTGATCCAAAGTACTTCGTCAACTTTATGGGCCTCATTGCTAAGTTGTGTCATACGGGAACTTTAGCCGATTACAATTGTGAATTCGAGGATATGTGGAGGCGACTTCGGGGCATTCCGGACTACATTATGTTACCCGTATATATTGAGGGTCTTCAAGAACAAGTAAAACATCAAGTCAAGTTCCAGCATCCGTCCTCCGCGGCCGCAGTCATCGCTTTTGCACAGGACTTCGATAGTGCATTGGCTAAAACACCACCGCAGCAGACCGTTCACAAGAGAAACTGAAAGCAACAGCCCCACGATCCGCGTTATTCAGCGGGCACTGGCGGACAAGGCCATTCGGTGGAACCAGCAGCACCTAGTTCTGGGCGCAGGAATGCTGATTTTTTGCGATTACCTGTGGTCCTGCTATCTACGGCTGAGAAGGCAGAGCGCTCAAAGAATGGCTTGTGTTGGTACTGCCCGGAGAAGTGGGTACCTGGTCATGTCCGCAAGCGCAATTTCCTCGCTTATATGGGAATAGATGACGAGGAAGATGATGATGAATTGCTAATGGAGCCGATACAGCCACATGAAGTAATTGCAGCAGATCTATCGCACATTTATGCGATGGAAGGCCGACATCGTTCTGACGCTATTGAGTTGAAGGGCTATGTAGAAAGATTGCTGGTTTGCGTGTTGGTCGACACAGAAAGTTCACATGATTTCCTTCACCCACGGATTGCGGAGAAGCTGAACCTCCCCTTAAAGGCAATTCGTCCGTTTCGAGTATATGTATGAAACGGTGAATCTTTGTTATGCTCTTATGCCAACTTGAAGACGGACTTGGTTAGTCAGGGAACTACGTTCAACCTTGACTTGCACATATTGCTGATCCACGGCCCAGGTATTATTTTGGGAATGGCGTGGCTGAGATCGGTTCATAGGGTGACGACGGATTATGACGAGGGTACCATAGAGTTCATCAGAGACGGTTCTCCTATTTGCCTGAAAGTGGTGCCGCCTGGACCACGCGAGGTATCTCTACGGATGTTTGCATTGATAATGATGCATTAGGGTGACGCGGAGTTATTTGAGATTGTACCAGTCCAGACCTCGCCGGCACTGATCTACGCTCCACCCGAATTCCCGGCGTACATTCCACCAGTGATCAACGAAGTCCTCGTGGAATTTAAGGGGGTCTTTGGGGTCCCTTCCGGCTTGCCTCCTGCTCGCGCCTTCGATCATCGCATTCACTTGTTCCCCAATACTAAACTGGTGAATGTTCGTTCATATCGATACCCTTATTTTCAGAAGAACGAAATTGAGAGGCAAGTTAAAGAGATGCTGGAATCGGGCATTATTCAGAGCAGCAACAGTCCCTTCTCATTGCCAGTTTTGCTAATCCGCAAGAAAGATGGATCCTTCCGCTTTTGCATCGATTACGGGGCACTGAACACTGCTACCGTACCGGATCATTTTTCGATACCCACTACCGTTGAGTTGTTCGATGAGTTAGGTACAGCCCGCTTTTTTACAAAGCTGGATCTGCGCTCAGGATACCATCAGATCCGGATGCATGCGAACGACACTTATAAGACAACGTTTCGAACGCACGATGGCCACTTTGAATTTCTGGTGATGCCATTTGGGTTAACAAATGCGCCGTCAATTTTCCAGGCAGCTATGAATGATATTTTCCGCCCTCTTCTGCGGAAATCGGTCAATTTTTTTTATGACATTTTTACAGCCCGAGTCTAGAGGATCATGGCAGACATTTATCTGAGGTGCTATCTATCTTGACTTCTCATCAATTCTATGTTAAACTATCCAAATGTACTTTTTGTTGTTCGATAGTGGATTATCTAGGACACTTAATCGAGAATGGTCAGCTCAGGGCCGATCCGAGCAAGATCGACGCTATGATCTCCTAGCCGACGCCATCCACAGTGAAGCAGTTACTTGGGTTTCTTGGGTTGACGCGGTTTACAGCCGGTTATGCTTCTATTGCAGCCCCTTCGACAGAGTTGTTAAAAAAGGATGCTTTTGAATGGTCCTCTGCAGCGGAGGCAGAACTTACAACTTTGAAGACCGTTATGACTTCAGCGCCTCTCGGAGTTCAGCAAAACCTTTTATTTGGAAACAGAAGCTTCGGATTTTGGGGTAGACGCGGTGTTACTGCATGATAATCAGCCGTTGGCATTTTTCTGTAAAATGTTGGGACCACGTCGACGTGTTACATCTACTTACCACAAGGAGCTCTATGCGATTGTGGAAGCGATCCAAAAATGGAGAAAATACATTTTGGGGAGCGAATTTGTGATTCGCAACGATCAGAAGAGCCTAAAAGAGTTGTTGCTAGATATTATTCAGACGCCCAATCAGCAACTTTATGCTAGGAAATTGATGGGGTATAAGTTTCGCATAGAGTACTAGACGGGGCTTCTAATAAGGTAGCCGATGCGTTGTCGCGCCGTCACATGGTGGTCAACGAGACATCCACAGATTCAGCAACGGCAGTGTCGACGGAGGCGGATTCATCGCTGCGGAGAGCGATCGCCCATCTTCTACCTGATATTCTCAAGCTGCTGCGGCAAGAGGCACAGGTGGCGGATGAACTGATAAAACTGCGGGTGAGTATTAGTGTAGGATAAGCACCAATGCAGTTTACAGAAAGTGATGGGTTGATCTACTGGAATAGTCGACTTTTTGTGGGCAAGGACTCTGTAGCGAAGCCGACCCTTTTATGTGAGCATCATTTGACTCCTTCAGCGGGTCACCCGGGGCTTAGACCGTACGTTTCGGCGTCTATCAGCTGGGTTTTATTGGAAAAATATGCGTCAGGATGTGAAGGAGTTTGTGGGAGCGTGCTTCGAATGCCAAACGACAAAGTACTCTACGCATAAACCGGCGGGTTTGCTACAGCTTTTGCATGTGCCGTCACAAGTGTGGGAGGATGTGTCGATGGACTTTATCACGAGCCTTCCTCAATCCCGCGGGTATAACACGATTATGTTGGTGGTCGACAGGCTGATGAAGTATGCTCATTTCGCCCCTTTACCGACCCGATTTGATGCATGGCGGGTGGCGAATTTGTTTATTGATATGGTGGTAAAGCACCACAGTTTCCCTAAAACGTTGGTGTCGGATCGTGACCCATTGTTCTTGAATGAAGTGTGGGAAAGTATGTTACGCCTAAGTGGACTTCCCCTCCCTTTTCGCGCGTGGTAAACCTGTGGTCCGGCCGGTGAAACTCCAAGACACACGAACGATTATGCGTGATGGCCATACGGTGGAAGAAGGATTGTTATTGTGGGATGATGATGGCGGACAGCAGCTGAGTTGGGAACCACTGTAGGTGATTAAGAGGCGGTTCCCAGATCTTCTCCTTGTGGACAAGGAGATTTCTAACACCGGGGGAGTTGATACGGGTACTTCAGAGGTTCAGAGGTTCTGGACAAGTCATAAAGGGAAGAGTATCAAATGTTCGAGACAGTGGAGAGATATCCGTCAGAGGCTATCGCCGAGGAGAAGAACGGGCGACCGAAGAGGGAGTCACGGTCACCCTTGCGGTATGGAGATTTTGGCTCACATTGATCAAGCAAAGACTATTTCGTTTAGTATTTTATTTATGTTTTACTTCCTTTTCCAAAATTAAACATTAGAATATTTATTTTGCGTCGAGCGGATCTATAAGCTCCTTTTCGGGTTTTCTTTGTTGATTCTTTCCCAAATCGTAGAGTCGAATCAACCCTGGGGTCCTTAGATATAAAAAGGGAGAATTGTGTTATTTTTCCATCCAAGAAATAACATCATATTTTACCCTATGTCCGTATATTTACTTCTTCTACAAAACCCTAGTTTAGGCATGATCGACCGGATTTTTCCAGTGACTGCCTCGTTTTATCTCGACGAGCAATCCTCGTTGAACATTGAAAGGTTAAGGGAACCGGTCCCTTAACAACAATCATCTATGCTCATGAATTTAATAAACAGAGTTCATAGCAACAAAAATATGGACGAGGCTTAATAATTAAAACTACTAATTTATTAATTTCAATTCAAGATTTATTTTTGGTTGGATCCAAGTCCAATTCAAATATGCATTTACTCCTTCTATCCGTTAATGTTGTCCATTTTTATCATTTTGGTCTGTTGTCCACTCAACGGACCCAGGTGGGCCACCACAAGTATTTGAGTATCAACGTGAAGCACCATCGTCGGCCACAAACCGAGGGCAACTCCGCCTCCCGACCTCATGATAAGCAGCTTCCTCTCCACTGAATGGAAATGTGGAAGAGAGTTATGGGAAATTTAGGGAAATATTAGGGAAATATAGAAAGGAGATGAAAGAAATACTGAAAAAGTATTATTGTGGAAATGAAGAAGAAAGAAGAATGAAATTGAGGAGAAAGTCAAGAAGAGAGCTTGATGAGACAGAGTTGCAGTCTTACGAAAAAAAGGGGAAAGAGAATTGGGGGAGAAAATAGGGTGCCAGTTTCAATATACCAAGGGATTACTTTAATTTATGTTAACAACTCCCTCGTCCATAAAAAATAGACAAGTTTTGCCATTTTGGTCCGTCCATAAAAAATAGACTATGTTCATAAAGGAAAGTTTTCAACCAATAATAACCGTACACATCATTCTAAATGTGGACCCCACAATCCATTAACACTTGTTTCACTACCTTTTCCCTCTCTCTCTTACTTTTCCTTATCTCTCTTTTACTTTACCAATTATATATTTAAACTCGTACCATTCACAATCTTGTCTATTTTTTGTGTACGGATGGAGTACTATTTAACACTCCTATATTTTAGGAGTGACAAATCGTGCAATAACGACCCAACCCAATAAGGCCTAACTCGAACCCAACCTGTTAAGGAAACTGCAAATCCGAACACGAACCCATCCTGCTACCCCTAAACTTGAACCCGACCCGAACCCGACACGAACCCATTAATGACACAATATAATATGGGTTGACACGACACGATAATGACCTGAACCCAATATTACACGATTAAAACCTGATATTACACTATTAATCCTAATTTTAAACTTGATTTACATAATAAAAATCAATTTTTTAAGATTTAAACCCGATTTACAACAAATTAAATAACTAAACTAAAGCATTATTTTTTTACAAAATAATAAAAATAATAATATTATTTCTTAATGGGTTATCTGCATCTAACCCGTATCTAACCCGAACCCAACCTGAAATTTTCGGGTTCTTAACGGGTCAACCCAATAAGGACACGAACCCATTAAGGTGTGGCCCGAACCCATTATTTCGTGCGGATTCGTGTCGAATTATCGTGTCGGATCAAAAATTGTCAGCCCTACTATATTTAATACTCCCTCCGTCCGTGAATAGGATTCCCGTTAGTCTATTTTGGTCCGTCTGCGAATAGGAGTCCCGGTTCATTATTAGTATAAATGATAAAGAGGCCCCACATCCCACTAACTCATAAATTTAAAACTAATATATACAAGTGAAACTCATATTTCACTAACTTTCTTCTACGATTCCACCCACTTTTTTTAACATTTTTTAAAACTTGTGACGGGAAGAAATGAGACTCTAATTTGCGGACAGATGGAGTATGTGCAAGTCTAATTTATGCATTGGTTTAGTAGATCTCGTGTCGAATATTTTTAAAAACTCTTAATTAGTATGGTTAATTGAAGTTATTTTATTTTAACTTTAAGTTTTAGTTGTAGTTAAAAATTAATAATATATTTAAAAAATAACCAAATAAATAAATAATACAAATTTAACAAAAACATACTTTGAGCGATAAAATAAGTGCACAAGATATCACGAATTAAATTGTAAAACATAATTTTTATAATAATTATTTAAAAAATTTATTTTTTAAAAAAATAATAATTTAAATATTGCATATTAGTTTAATTTTTCTATCCAACCCCACGATTTTTATTTCTGGATTCGTCATTGGGTGTCCACTTTTTTTTTTTTTTTTTTTCATTTTTGGTAAATGGAACCTGTTTTTCACACTCATATTATATTATAAAACTAATACTCCCTCCGTCCCAAATAGTTATTGACATTTGGGACGACACGAGAATTAATGCATAATTGGTAAAGTAAGAAATATGAGGAGAATGGTTGTTAAAATAGTGTTAATGAATATTGGATAGTGAGACTCATATTGTTATTAGTGTTTAATGATAAGCCATAGTGGTAATAACTTGTAAATAAATTGATGTATATGAGTAATGAGTGGTGAGAACATTCCATAAACAGAAATACGATATATTAATGGGACGGACGAAGGGTGTATATAAATGTGGAACCCACATTCTACCAAATTTTTCCACTCACTTTTCTTCGCATTTTTTAAAATTCGTACCGAGTCAAATGTGGACAACATTTCGCGGACGGAGGGAATAAAAGTTTACATTCAAGCACTAGTAGAAATATTAAAGACAAACTAGTAAAAATATTAAAGACAAACAAGAACATCGTCAAATCAATATTATTTGGCTAGGAAAGTTACAACTAGAATTTTTTCTGCAAGTAGTTTTGACATCCAACTGAAATGCCTTAGAAAGATAAACACTGTCGATTGCAGGCTTAGCCGCGAAAATCCAGTTTGAAATATTATTTATCCCAATATTCTGGCTATTGAAGGCCACCATAGCAACGGTGTGTCGGTTGGCGAGATTCCGCACGTTGTGCACGAGGCCGACCGGGACCACAAAGACATCTCCTTTTTCAAGAATCTTGCTATAGGATTTGTAATTAGGGTAAGAAGTTATAAAGCCCACTTCCATGGAACCTTCTAGAACAACCACGAGCTCAGTTGCTCTCGGGTGGTAGTGAGGCGGGAAGAAGCCGTTCGGGGCTAGATCTATGCGCATGAAGGTCATACCAAGACCATTTAGCCCCGGCACGGTACTTGCAGATACAACTACCGCTGTTGCGCCATACCGATTCGAAGTGTTTCCAGGCATATGCAAGCCGCTTATGAAGAAGTCGTCGGGGGTAACGGTGATTGGGTCCTTGCATGCAACTGCTTACATGTAAGATTGGTTTTGACATTAACACTCTTGTAACCATATATATCAACCATTTGAATTGTAACAAAACTGTACTCCCTTCGTCCCTGAAAATTTTTGACATATTTCCATTTTCGTCGGTCCACAAAATTTGTCACATTTCATTTTTTTAACCATTTTTTTATAGTGGACCCCACATTCCACTAACTCATTATCACTCTCATTTTATTATTAAACTAATATTTAAAAGTATGAACCACATTCCATTACATTTCTTGAAACTAATACTCCATCTGTCCCTGAAAAGCATAAACATTCTAGAAATTTTTTCCTCTCTAAGAGGTGAGACTCATTATCCACTAACAATACTTTAATTATTTTTTCATTCTACCACTCTTATTTTATTAATTATGCATTAAAATTCGAGCAGAACTAAATGTTTATACTTTTTAGGGATGAAGTGAGTAATAATAATGTTACCTTTGCCAGTTGTCTGCAACGCAGAAATCTTGAAGAGGACTAGTGTCGAAGGCAAGGACGACGCACATGAAATTCATGATGACGGCCAGGGTTTTGAACGAAACTGAAATTGATGCAATTGTGTATCTAAAAGAAAAAATGTGTAGAAAAAGTTAATGAAATGCGAGTCCTACTTTTTTTATATTAGTTTTATACTCTAGATGTTAAAAGTATTGGTGAATCCATACCAAAACTGAAACTAGTGACTAGTAATGGCAGACGGAGGGAGTAGTATAATAATATTCAAATAGCACTAGTGTCCCGTGACAACTACATCTAAGTTACAGTAATATCTTAATCCCATGCCATATCGATTGCCCATATTTTTATGGGACGGAGGGAGTACAAGATATTTATACACATACAAGTCATGTTTTAATTCATCAGTGAGTTCGTAAAAGAATAATAACCGAGAGAAACACCTAAATTTTTAAAATTTCCTAAATTATTGTCAATATTATACAAATAAATTTACTTGTATAAATTTACCAACTTAACCGGTTTTGGTTGGTTGAGCACGTTAATATCATTGTTCGATCTGAGGATCCCGAAAAACAAATATCAAATCCATATACGGTAGTTGGCGACCGTCTCGTGTATGCCCCCCTATGAAGTGGGGTAATATTCCATTGTCAATGTACGCAATCAATGTTGTCTAGCATCTAGAAAAATTGATAAGACTCGTTTCATGCATGTGTTCTGTGATAAAACTACACCCAATTCTGTAATTTAACGTGCAAATGTGAGCCAGGTGTGTGTGAAAGTCCACCATATTTAGAATGAACGGATTAGTTGGGCGGACGAACAGACCAAGGAGGAGGAGGAGTTATTCTGCTGCACAAATTGATCAAGATAGAGCAAATGGCAGCTGTGGGAGCACTCGATTAGGAGATAGAGCGTAACACAAGAAAGACCCCCGAAGGCAAGGGACAAGAAAGACTTTTCGAAGGGTAGTTGCCCTAGGGATCAAAGCCTCACGCCTTCCTATAAATATGGAAATAGAGAAGGATGAAGGAGGCAAAACTCAACAGACTTCAGCTCTCTCATAAGGCTGAAATGGGAGCTCCCAACATTCCAAACTCTTGAATTCCGTCGCATACACACTTGGTTTCTAGTTTAGTTTAGTTTATCAGTGGTTTGGTGTTGGTTTTTGTCACTTTGATCATTTTGGTTCTGTAATCCCGTTCCAAGAAAGAGCGATGAAACAATCTCTGTTTTCAGTCTTGTCTACTTTTAGTTTACATTTATGTTGTTGCAACTCTGGATGTTTCTAACTCAGTAAATTTGGTATTTTGATCTCAGCTCATGTTGAATGTTTGATTACCATGCACAAATTCTCTGCTTGTTTTTTATTTCCGATTTATGACACGTATCTTAGCTAAGTGTTTTTGCCATGGCTAAATCTGTTGGATCTGAGCCTTAACTTATGAATTCTATTTGGTTGCGAAGAAATCATGGACGGAATGTGCTAGGATGGTTAGATCTAGTTATTGGCAGTATGGTAGAGTAGATCTGAGTATATCTATGTTGATTGAAGATGTGATCGTGTCTGATTTAGTTTGGTAGTCATAGATCTAATGGTTTAGTTCTGATTTCTGCATGAATATGAGTTGGTCAGTTTATTTACGTGTTTGTAGTCGTCTTTTTCTGCTTTGAATTGGAGTTATGTGTTAGTTTTGTAAGTTTGCTCCTTCATGCGAAGTTTGTTATGATGAATTTCTTTGCAGATCTGATTTACTCTGTTCTTTAATTTGGTTGTATGAGGAAGATAAGTTTGTTAGTAAAGTTTCGCTTTATCGTACATTTTGCAGAGTTCTGACACGAGTAACTTTTATTCTGTTTGGCTATTTCAGGAAACCGTCGTACAAGTTCCTCAGTTAGAATGACTTGATCAGTCCAGTTTAGTTAATCTCTCAGTTTGTTCAATTCCTTAGTAGTTCTCAACTTAACCCACTTTAGTGAAGCGTGGCAGCA
>JAOWBI010000182.1:2472686-2482750 GCA_028566235.1 Salvia elegans | reverse complement strand
AGGCGGTTTCCAGGTCGCGACGCTTCGGGTGGAAGGCGGCTGAAGATCCTAGCTGTTGATTGCATGGCGCCTGTCACCTTACTGCCTCACGCGCCCCTCCCAGTTGCAGCTTACGCCTGCAAGGCTGCACCAATTTAACTAAGTATGGAAATAGAATAAAAAGGGTACTTAAATATATTTTTTCGGGGTTGCACCAATTTGGAAACTGTCTTGGTCAGTACGTACTCCAAATAAAATTTAAGTCCCAAAAATATTTTTTTTGTTTTTTAAATTCAGTCACTTGCTTAACATTAAATTTTAGACTACCAAATATGTACAATATTTACACTCCTACTTTAGGTAATTTGAAATTCTACCTGGTCAGTACATGCAAGCCTTATCCAAAAAAAAGACTGACTGGGTGGAACTCCAAATTCCTATCCTACTGATCATTAGGAGACATCAAGGTGTGCGTGTAGTGGAATTTCTTCCACTACACACATCTCCGTGTTATCCCTAAATATCTTCATCCTATGTCCATTTACGATAAAAGGTTTAGAGTTAGGGGCAGTTCCTGAAATTTCCACCGCTTCGTTAGAACGAAGTGCGGTTATGACGTAAGGTCTTGCCCATTTTGGTTTAAGCTTCCCAGGCATTAGCTTCAATCACGACTGGAAGAATAGTACTTTCTGGCCAACTTGGAGATCCTTGGTCCTTAGAGTTTTGTCGTGCCACAATTTCGTTCTTTCCTTGTACCACATGGCTGAATCAAACGACTTTAATATAAGTTCCTCGAGCTCCTGTAGCTGCAGCTTCCTTCCCTTCTCACAGGCTCTAGCATCCATGTTAACTTTTTGTACTGCCCAGTATGCTCAGTTTTCGATCTCCACTGGTAAATGACACATCTTCCCGAAAACGATGCGGTAAGGGGACATACCTATCGGCGTCTTGTAGGTCGTCCTATATGCCCACAAAGCGTCCTCCAACCTTGTGCTCTAGTCCTTCCTAGAAGGATTGACGGTTTTTTCCATAATGCTTTTTATCTCGTGGTTGGAGATTTCAGCTTGACCGTTGGTTTGCGGGTGGTAAGGGCTGGATAATTTGTGGTGGACACCGTACCTCTTCATTAATGCTTCAATGGTACGATTGCAAAAGTGGGTTCCCTGATCAGATATGATGGCTCTCGGTACCCCGAACCGGCTGAATATGTTGCTCTTCAAAAACTTGGCTACCTCTCTTTCTTCACACGTGCTTGTAGCCTTGGCTTCAATCCACTTACATATGTAATCAACTACGACCAAGATATACGATTTCTCGTAGGATGAGGGAAAAGGACCTTCCTCGCGGTCTTCCTAGGTCCGAAACACCCTCCACATGCCAAAGAGTGGCAATGTGACAATATATCCCTCTACTCCCAGTCAGGAACGTACCTTCTTATCACTTGATCAGCTCCTACCTTCTACAGGTATGGGTCGTTCTGAAAATAATAGTTTGCTTTACTTCTGATTTTCAATTTATGAGCCTTCGTAATGCTAGGTACTTCTGGGAGTTCCCCTGTTAGCAGATAGTTAGCCAGATCGGCAAACCATGGTTCCTGCCCAACTTTTCTTTCCTCTTGGCCGTGATGTCCTGGTTAGTAAGCTTCATCACTTCTTCCCAATCGATTCCTCTATGGAAAATACTACTTCACACAGGTGTTCTTCCGGAAATCGGTCTTGCATATCCTCGCTACTCCCTTCTTGTACGATTATTCTCAGATGGTCCGCTATCTTGTTCTCAACCCCTCGCTTGTCTTCGATGTCCCAATCAAGCTCTTGTAGTAGGAGTACCGTTTTGATAAGTCGGGGCTTTGACTCCTTCTTGGCAATCAGGTACTTAATAGCCGCATGGTCAATAGAGACAATGACCTTCGATCCCAATAAGTATTGTCGGAACTTCTCGAATGAATACACCACGGCCAACATTTCTTTCCAGTGGTGTCATAGTTCTGTTGGGCTTGATTCAAGGTCTTTGACGCATAAAAAATCACGTATCTTTTACCTTCGATCCTCTGACCTAGAACGACTCCAACGACATAGTCGCTAGCATCGCACATCACCTCAAAGGGGTGATCCCAGTCAGGTGCTCGAATGATTAGAGCGACATATTAACTTTTCCTTGAGGAGTTTGAAAACGGCTTCACAATGTTCGTCAAAGACAAACTCAACTTCATTCTGGAGGAGTTTGGTGAGAGGTTGGTCGATTTTGGCGAAATCCTTAATGAACCTTCGATAAAAACCTGCATGCCCCACAAAACCTCTTATCTCCTTCTGGTTAGTAGGGAACAGTAACTTGGATATTACTTTGACCTTAGCTTGATCCACCTGGATTCCTCTCTCTGACACCACATAGCCTAAGATGATACCCTCTGTAACCATGAAATGGCATTTTTCAAAATTTAAGACTAGATTCTTCGCTTGGCATCTCTTCAAAACTACGTCTGGGTGGCGTAGACAAGAGTCAAAAGCTTTCCCAGGACTTCATTGGCCTTACTGACTCTCATCTAGGGGAAACCTCCTCCGACTGACGAGTTCGCTAGGTCCTTCGTGTCTTTATTATAGATCTCTACCTCGGACAAGCGATGGTTGGGACATGCGTCCAAGAGACTCATGTATCGCGCCCAGTAGTCACTCAGGGACTCATCAAAGTCTTTCCTGACGCACGATATCTCTTTTTTCAGCGCACTCGTCTTGGTTGACGGTAAGAACTGGTCAAGAAAGGCTAGCTTGAATTCGACCCAAGTTTTGATGGAGTTGGGAGGTAGAAGCATGAACCATGTGTTCGCTTCTCCCTTCAGGACGAACGGTAAGGCCTTCAACTTGTAATCATCTTCACTCGACCCTGCTGGCCGTTACTGTGCCTTACAAATCTTACAGAATTCATGAAGGAACTCGTAAGGTCCTTCATAGCTCTTCCCATGGTACCTGGGCAAAACTGCTATAACATAAGGCTTGACATCACATGTGGCCTACCTTGGAGTGATAACTATAGCCTGTGGATGCTCTCTATCGGCATGTGCATTCAGTGACCCGATCTCCGGATCATCTTCAATGTTCTTGGCTATCCTTGCTGGGCTTCCTTCTGACTTGACTGGTGATACTGGCTCCGCTCCCTCTATGGTATCCATGTCCTCGTCGCTACTCGTGCCTAGGTTAGACAATGCCAGAACGAGTGATAACAAGTATCGATCCTCGCGTGAGTATCTTCGATCTCCGCTGCTCAAAAGTTGAGCTCTTTCTCATAAATTGGAAAAGCAAAAGAAAGGAAAAATTATGAACAATATATATGCCAAGGTATCGCACACAATAGTAGTTAAGAACGTCATCCATCCCCGGCAACGGCGCCACTTGAAAGAGCATGTTTGGTGCAAGCTCATGCAATCAACTGATCAGGAGGTGATTCCCAACCTAGCTGTGTCGTTGGCACGACGACCTAAAAACCTGGTATCAACAATTTTCTCAACCCACATTTACTGGCTAGTATAGTGAGAGTAAGGGTCGAATCCCACAGAGATGGATGCGGACGTGACAAGATTGTGGTGGGTTTGGTTAGCTACCACGCTTGGGTTGAGGTTCTAGACACAAACTAAAGGGTGGAACTGTACTCTAATAACTGGTAAGAAGTTCTCATATCGGAATTAGGTTGGGCACGTGAAAGGTGGGTTGGTAAAACTCTGGTGCATGTGAAAAGTAGAAGTTTACTAAAAATAGGTAGACAGAGACAAAAACGGATGTCCAACCGAACTGACTGATGAACTGTCAGATCGGCCAAAAGTCTGACAAAAGGTGAAGGACAATAGGTAAAGGCAGCTGAAAAGTAAAGGTGGTCCATAAATCGGATGTTGATGTTGTCTTCTTCAACAAGTATGCTCAAAAATCAGATAAACACAGATTCCACGGATAACAACTCAATTCAACACTTAAAGTTAAAACTCAAAGATTATCTACCGGTAATCGCAGATTACGTATACTAACTAACATGCAAGGTGGCGACAGTCACGCAAACACAGATCTCATGCATTGAACTTCCGATCGAACGATTAACCACTTGAAATCCTAACTTAGCAACTGAGATCTAGCCTACTCAAACGAATTCATGCTTTAATACTTCGAACACTCATGCAAACAACTGGATCTACTAATCTAGGCAAAATAAAATACTATTGCAACGAAAAGATGAATAAAAACAAACTTTCATATCATAGCATTTGGATCTCATCACGATTCTTCAAAAGCAACAAGAGATTTAAGTTTCAACAGCAGATCCAACGAAATAAAATGAAATTCAAAGTTAAACTAAGAAAGCAAGTAAAGATTGTTTTGCCACTCGGGCGATGATACAGTATTCTGGCGACTACAACGGTTGGAAGAGCTGATGGTGAACGATCCCCGGTGGAACTCCAAGATCTTCAAGTGATTCTGACTAGCGGCGAGGAACGAGAGGTGTGGAGCTAGCCTCCGCTTATGAACTAAGACTTCCGATAACGGTTTCTAAGTGTGCTTTCTAAAATGAGTTGAGTCCCCCCTTCATTCTTCATGTGATCTTCTATTATAGGGTGGCTTGCCCTAAATATAGGGTTGTTCTTCCTTGTGCATTGTCGCTTTTGCCCTCGTTAAGTAGTTGGTCGTCTACTAGCAATCCTCTGTTTTCCATCTCAAGCCTTTGGGCATGCATCCTGGTCAATATTGCACCCTTCTGGCGTCCTTTTTTACCTGAGACCTTTGATTCCTTTCCTACTGACTTGTATCATTTCCTGCACACTTATGCAACTTTTCTTGCAGAATATGCACATTAAGCTCATCATACTGACCAGTAACCAAGACCTAGAATACGACTTATCACGCTCGGAAACATCTAAACCCTCCCCAAAACAGCCCCAGATTGAGCCGCTAGATATTAGCCCCTTTTTCGCATACCGAGATCCGGGAATGGAAGAGGAGAGCACCGAAGGGGGGAAGATACCGGAGGAGGAGGAGGGAGGAGTAGAAAACGGCGAGATGGAGGAGACGTCGGTCACTGAAATCGCAACAGAGAAGGAGACGATGGAAGAGGTGGATCTGAACGAAATGGCCAGGAAGCAAGGTTTAATGACTGATGAAGAATTCCAGTCAATTTTGGATGGAGTTACCGGGAAAGGGGAAAATGCTGCCGAGATGGCTGAGGTTCTGGACCTCGCATCTAAGGTAGTAGGAGACAGCAGCACGCCGGAACCGACTAGAGAACCAGAAGAGGAGCCTACCAAGTCAGTAGCAGAGGTGGAGTCTGAAAAGCTAGTGGAAACGGAACCCGAAGTTCCAATCATTCAATCTGAGGCAGAAATGCCTACCGTCATAAAACCAAAAGTCGTAAAGTGGAAGTTAGTGTTGATAGATGACCCGAAGGCTGAGAGGCAGAAGCCGAAGCAGATATCGCAAAGATGGCCAGGAAGGCAGGGGCCAACACTGCGTCTGATGCAGTAGTAATTTCCAGTGAAGATGAGAGGGTAACTTCTACAAAACCTGAGGAGGAACCCATGTCGGCTGCCAACCAGGAAGACACCCTTGAGGAGATAGAAGTAGTGCCACCTACACCTGCTGACCAGGAAGAGGGAACTCCTACAAAACCTCGGGAGAACCCAACTGAAATTTCTCTCACACCAGCAGAGGAGGAGGTTATCAAAGCCCAGATGACCAAACCTACCGCCCAGGAGGAGCCTTTGGCGTCAGCCAAGAAGAAGCCAGACGATGAAACTGAGGAAGAAAGATACCTACAAGAGAGGAAGAGGAAGGGAAAAGCCCCCCGTGAAGACAAAACAGAGCAGCAAGAAACCCCACACAGCCAACACCAAAGTGGTGATCTGCGAACCTGAAGGGAAGGATCAGCTACGGAGAGAGGAGACCAGGGACGGAGTTTGACTGGTTGTTAGAGAATGGAGATCCCACCATACCCATACGATTGGCGAAGGAGTTTTTCACTACCTTTAGGTTCCAAGTCATAACGGACCTGGATGAGGTGTCTGTGTCCTTCCGGGTATTTGAGAGGGAAGTGAGGATGAATCTGATCGACTGGACTGTTAGGCTTAGGATGTGCAGCCTAGAGGAGGCAATAGGTCATGAATGGAGGAGTAGGGAGAGGGGGAACCCTCAGAGGCATGTAGAATTTATACCACAGGAGGCTTGGGAGGAGTTGGCCCACCCGGCTGCTGGCCAGTTTGCATCCACCCTATCCCGCTCCATTCATTTCAACAACCCTATCCTCAGACTAGTTCAACTCTACCTAGATTACAACCTGCTGGGCCAGACGAACTTTGTCGTCCGAACCACGATGACAGAGTTGTACCTTCTGTGGTGCGCCAAGCGAAGAAGAAGGGTACATTTGGGGTTCTGGACCGCCTTCCAATGCCACTTGATTGCCACCCATCCTGCAAAGAATCCGTCCCTCTGCCATATCTTAGGGGCTTTTGTGCAAAACAATATTGCCATGATCGAGACAGAGAGCCTATCCCCCATGTTTATGGTGGACCCTCCTGGCTTGTTTGACACCCTATTCTTCACCCGCACGAGCACCGTTTACATCAGAGAAGGCGTGCCCCATTTTTACGCCATGGGTGAAGACGCAATCCCTACGTCACGGGAGATATTGGGCCAGGGAGGACAAGCCTAACAGCAGCGGCAGGCAAACCTGGAGAGGGCAGTGACGGAGTTGGCCGCGGAGAATAGGGAAGCACGAGTGGAGTTGGCAAGGCTGGTAGACATGATTGAAAACATCTTCAAGGAATCGGTAAGAAGTAGAAAGGAAATCGAGGCCGGGACGAGTGGCCAAGCTAGTATAAGGAATGAACTACATGAATCGGCTGGAGACGATGAGGAACACCAGGAGTCTGAGGACGATGGAAGTGAACACCCGGAGAATGTACCAGAAGAAGCACCTGCACCAAGCTTTGCCCCGAGGAGGAGCAGGAGGAACAAATGACCATCCACCTAATTGACTAGTTAGTTTTCTTTTTATTTTTTCTGTCTTCTTTTTATTTTCATTTTGTTGATTTCTGTTTAGGAAGAGTAAATTATACATATGTGTGTTCTTAGATTGTTTTTTCGCAAACTCCCATTCCCAACACTTACCCTATTCAATAATCTAAGTATGAGAAGAAAGGGTTTGCAAATTTGGCGCATGTATAATTGTTTCTATGTTGATAATATATTTTTCTTTGTTTAGTTCGTTGTTCTCCCACTTAGCCTATTGCATAGTCTAAGTGTGAGAAGTTTTTAGGATGTGGTATGTTTTTTTGTTTTATTTGATTTTGTGACTCGGTGTTCCGTCATACTAGCCATCCTGTTTTCTACTTCAAAGCCCGTACTTGAGGGCACGCACTTGTGAAGTGGGAGGGGGGATAATGGCCACTATAATGTGTATATACGTGTCAGTTCTTGTTTTAGGATAATGTTCTATTCTTTCTAGGATAGTTTTTTTCGGTTATGAGTTGAATGGGCTTAAAACTCAACCGTTTCAAACTGACCGCAAGGGAGGTCGATGGAAATAACGCATGCTAAACAATGGAAACCACCCCTCCCAGTAGATCCTAGTCAGTACGAATGATGCGAGTATGAGAGAAAAGCCCAACCTTAAGGCCAGACACGAAAGACATCTTAAATGGTGAGTTAAAAGCCTAAAGTGGAACCACTTTCCACTAAAATTATGAAAAAAGAAGAGTGGCTGCCATATGATGTCTAAGGTGAAGTGACTGCGAGTAGCAAAATCCTAAGGTTATTAGGAACCCCCTCCCCCCTACAAAATAAAAATATTCCTTCCCTTAGAACCCCTATATAACCCACTAGCCACAATGACCCTGTGTGTGGAAGTGCACGAGGCAGGAAAACAACAGACCAAGAAGGCAGAAGCAGAAAAGCCATCTGGAGAGAAAGGCGAGAAAGAAAAGAAAACCGACCGGGAAAAACACTTGGTCCCAAAAAGAGATGAAGAAAATAAGAAAACGGCCAGGAGAAACATCCGACCCCAAGAAGAAGGAAAAAGAATCAAATAAGTGGCAATGCCACCAAGGAGCCTGACCAGTTGAAGAAATTCAATCGAAAAAGATCAAGCCAAAAGGAGGTCACCCAGCCAAGCGCCACAAATACACACAGTTCCTCCACTTATCAGAATAAAGTAGTTTTAGTTTTTGAACCTTAGAGCCTTAGGAACATTCACCCAAAACACTCCAAGCCCACGGCCCCGTTACAACCTTCTAAAGACCCTTAGGAGCTGCTCGTGAGATCTAAGTCCGAAGCATCTGTGGTCGAGCATGGTTGAGAGAAGCAGTCCTAACATAACTGGTGAGGAATGAGTGACTGCGCAAATCTAGTGTTTGGTCAAGAGGTTGGGTAATCTTGACAAGCGGATGTACTGGCTAGGACGGAAAATGGGGCCGAAAGAAGTTCGAGGCTGCTTACAGCCGGATTGAACTCAAACCGAAGGGGACGAATGGTTGAAAATATAGCCTGTTCAATGTGTTTTAATGTGTTTTCACGTGTTTTATCTTATGTGTTTTTCTTTTTCCCGTTTTTTGTGTTTTTTTTCCTTTGCGCCGATTTTTTTTAGGTTATTAGATTCTTTTTATTCATAGTTTCTTTTTTTGAGTCTAGGGGTCAGTAAGGGGAGTAACCAGGCTAGAACTCGACTTATTGCTTTTTGGTTTGTTCCTCCACGCTTGAGGACAAGCATGTGTTAAGTGTGAGCAGTTTGATAAGTCGTATTCTAGGTCTTGGTTACTGGTCAGTATGATGACCTTAATGTGCATTATCTGCAAGAAAGGTTGCTTAAGTGTGCAGAAAGGGGTTCAAGTCAGCAGGACAAGAACCGGGAGATTCAAGTGAAAATGACGCTAAAATGGTGCAATGCTGACCAGGATGCATGCCAAAAGACTCGAGATGGAGAATGGAGGATTGCTAGGAAAGGACCAACTACTTACTAGGGGCAAAAGCGACAATGCACAAGGAATAACAACCCTAATTTTAGGCAAGCCACCCTATAAATAGAAAGTCACACGAAGAAAGAAGAGACACTTTAGAAACCACACTCGAAAAATATTAATTCCGCTGCAGAGACTAGCTCCGACACTTCTCGTTCCTCGCCGTTAGTCATGATCACTTGAAGACCTCGGTATTCCGCCGGGGAAAGTTCTCCACCGCATCATCTAGCCGTTGTAGTCGCCGAAACACTATTTTATCACCCGAGGTGCAAAACAATCCTTACATGCTTTCGTAATTTAACTTCGTATTTTGCTTATTCTGGTGGATCTGCTGTTGAATCTTGAATTCTATGTTGTTTTCGAAGTATCGTGTTTGACATCCAAGCGTTATGAAATGCAAGTTTGCTTTTGTTCATCTTTCGGTTGCAATATGTTTCTTTCTGCCTAGATTAGTTAGATCCAGTAGTTAGCGTAAATTTCTAAGTGTTTGATGCATGAATCTTCTTGAGTAGACTAGATCTGAAATGATTAAGTGAGATTCCAAGTGATTAATCGTTCGATTTGCAGTTTGATGCATGAGATCTGTGATTACGTAGTTGTTGCTACCTTGCATGTTAATCAGTTTGCTTAATCTGGGATTAACGGTTTCTAATCTTCACGATTTAGCTTCTAATTTTGGATCTTAACTTGTGGAAAGTGTTATTTTGAGTTGTTGTTCCTGAGTTTGTGTTGATCTGCAATATGTTCATACTTGTTGGAGAAGAGGACCACTTTGCACTTTTCAGCTACTCTACCTTTTGTCCTTCTACTTTTACCAGCTTTTCGGCAGATCTGGCAGTTCGTCAGCCAGTTCGGTCAGATATTCGTTCCAGTTGTTGTCTATCCATTTTTAGTAAGCTTTCACTATTCACACACACCCGAGTCCAGTAAACCCTTTCTTCACGTACCCAACCATATCCCGATATGAGACGTTCTCACCAGTTAGTAAAGTATAGGTCACTTTTGAGTTTTGTATCTAGGTAAATCTCAACCCAAGCGTGGTAGCTAACCAACCCTTCCAGATTATCACCACAATCACATTTCGCACTCGTCCATCTCTGTG
>JAOWBI010000182.1:2439032-2449195 GCA_028566235.1 Salvia elegans | reverse complement strand
GCTGACAGTGGGGAAGATTTCTTCAACAATCTTCCTAGTCCCAAGGTGGATACCCCTTTGTCGCCTTATAACGATGAATCTATCACTGGAGACTCTAGTACGGAATGCCAACAAGAATTGAATGGCCGAGAGGATCCTTCACTTGATGATGCGGTACAATGTGCTATGGTCGTTGGGGACTACAATAAAGCAGTTGCACTATGCATTTCTGCAAATAGATTGGCGGATGCTTTGGTCGTTTCTCACGTTGGTGGCGCCACCTTGTGGGAGAAGACACGTGATCAGTACCTAAAGTCAAGTCGTTCTTCGTACCTAAGAGTGATTATTTTTTCCAAATTTGTATAGGCTTCTTCATGTTTTTCTGTACAGTTTTCTCTATATTTGTTATACCTCAGGTTGTTTCTGCCATGGTAAACAATGACCTCATGAGCATAGCAAAAAGAAGGCCCCTAAAATCGTGGAAGGAATCCCTCGCTCTATTCTGTACCATAAGTCTTTCTTTCGCTCACAAACTAAGCTGTGTGATTGTTTCCTTTGTAAACATTGGCATGTAAACTTTAATTCATCTGGTGAAATCTCTTAACAATGGTGTGTACATTGTTATCATTCAGTTCGCTCAGGCAGACGAGTGGATTCTGTTATGCGACACTCTTGCTGCTAGGCTCATTGCAGCTGGCGATACCGCTGCAGCAACAGAATGCTATATATGTTCCGGGAACATTGATAAAGCAGTGGAGATGTGGTCAAAGAACCTTACAGAAGAGCGCGATGGTAAATCCTACATGGATCATCTTCAGGTAAGCTTGTATAGATGGATTCAGAAAATAAAAATAATCTGGACCGAACGACTTAGGCACATGTTTGCTACTTACTTGTAAGGATTTAATGGAGAAGACAATTGTGTTTGCTTTGGCGACTGGACTGAAGCGGTTTAGCTCTTCTTTCCACACACTAGTCGAGAAATATGCTGAAATTTTAGCAAGCCAAGGCCTCCTAACTCTAGCAATGGAATACTTGAATCTTTTGGGTACCGAAGAACTGTCTACTGAACTTATCATCTTACGTGATCGAATAGCTCATTCAATCAAGCCAGGTGCGCCTAAAATATGAAGTTCAATCGGTTTACAAATTTGAGGTGTGAGTGAATTGAAACAATCTACGTATACAGATGTGGAGACTGAGAGCAGCGAGGCTTGTGATAAAACCGAGTTACAAACTGGAGCTGCTGATGAATCAAGCTATTGTGGCATTCAAACTTATTATCCAGTATGTCTTTCATGTTTCTCGGGGCGTAGATGTTTCCTAATAACTATACATAACACGGTTGTTAATTTCTCCGCCTCAGGTACAGCCGTACAGTAACAGTGAATATCCACCACAGAACAATGTTCAACCTGGAAGATTTGTTCCAGCTCCAGTGGTGATAATCCCTTAGGATAGATAGTGTGAATGTTCGTTGAGATTTCTGCAAAGCTGATGATTCCTTTCTGTGCATACAGGCGCACTTTCCTCCGGCTAATACACAGCCTCCTCCCGTGTCGGAGCAATACCAGCAGCCACCAACTCTGGCTTCTCATTTGTACCCAATACGCGCAACTCTTCAACTTATATAATAAACTTAACCGTTGTTCTGATTTTTCCCCGTCTCACTTAGGGGGCTGATTATCAACGTGCTACTGGATACGGTGCCACTCCAATGCAAACAACGGCCCCCACAGTTTTCATGCCACTCAGTAATTCATCACAACCTCCTAGTCCCGCTCCTGTACGGCCACCCGCTGCTCCCCCACCAACTCTACACACTGTCGATACCTCAAATGTGCCTGGTAAGTATAATGAGACTGCTATCTAAACCAAGATGTAAGATGAGACAAAGTAGAGATGGTATTGTTTCTATTTTAGGAAACGTTTTCATTTTTAATGAGACAGATGGTGTACATTAGTTTTGAATTCATATATGATCTCTTGTGAATCTGTAACAGCGTCACAGAAGGCAGTCATCGCTACTTTAACGAGACTTTACAATGAGGTAACCGAGGCATTGGGAGGAGCGCGAGCAAATCCAGCTAAGAAGCGGGAAATAGAAGACAACTCGAGGAAGCTGGGAGCCTTGTATGCAAAGTTGAACAGTGGAGACATATCAAGAAATGCTGCAGAGAAGCTCATACAGTTATGTCAGGCACTCGACAAGGGTGACTACGGCAATGCCCTCCAAATCCAGGTAGAAGCTACCAATAATTTTCAATATATGTGTGAATGATGGATACATTTGAATGTGATGTTCGTCTGTATACATAGGTTCTTCTCACGACGAGTGATTGGGATGAATGCAACTTTTGGCTGTCAACACTCAGAAGAATGATGAAGACAAGGCAAAACTTGAGATAGCTAACTAGTTACTCATAGAAATTCCTATTTACCATCATCTTTTATGGTTGTACACGCGTATTTATATCTACAGAATTGTACTCCCTCCATCCGCAAAATATTGTCCATGCTCGGCATGAGTTTTAAGAAATGTGAAGAAAAGTGAGTGGAAAAAGTTAGTGGAATGTAGTTCCACATTTATATATTAGTTTTATAATAGAATGTGAGTATAATGAGTTAGTGGAATGTGAGGACCATTTACCAAAAATGGAAAAAAAAAAAAAAAAAAAAAGGTCAAGTGGACAACATTTCGCGAACGGACCAAAATCGAAAAACTGGACAACATTACTTCATCTTTGTGGCTCGTGTTTTTTTAATCGGACCGAACCAGGCCCGCCTAAATAACTCCATTTTCATGATAAGCAATAGCAGTGAATGGGTGTGATTATTTATCTGTCTAATGCATTTGACTAAAATAACCCTCCACCTCTACCCCTCGCACTGACCCAAATCTGCTGTAATTCACTCCCAATCTCCCACTCTCTCTCTCTTCTCTCTCATTACCTTCTTCACTCTCCTCGCCTTTCATCGGTCAATCACGATGGGTACTGCTCCTTGTCCCCAAGGAGAAGGAAGGAAAGCATGTCAAGATTATCTCGAGCAGTTCCCATGTGGTGATGGAATGATGTGCAAGCTTTGCCAATTCACCGAATGTTATCGTTACGACTCGAGCTTTAGCAAAACCTAGTTCTCTACACATTTTCCTTTTTTGGATGTCTCACTCTAATTGACAAATTTATTAAAATGGAAACAGAATTTTATCTACTTAATTATCTCTCTTACTTTATATTTTCTCAACTCAACTCAACTAACAAAATAAAATTGCATAAAACTGCATGTCAAATAGGATTTGCTCGTTTAAAGTGAGACGGAGGAAGTAATACTGTTAGTAAATGTGACAAGTATTGACCAACAAATAGAAAAAGAAATTAGTGATAAGTATTGAGGGATAGGAGTAATAATTTTTCATTAACACATAATCATAATAATTCGAATATCCAATTCAATTACGCTTCATTTCACTGTTCTATAGAATTTCAAGGGAATGTATTTCTTTTTTTGTAATACTGGTAGCATGCATTCTCAATCTAACTAAATAAACTAATATACATAGGAAGATGAATTAAGCATAATGTGACGTTTAAAAATAGTTGTACGGTAGAGGAAGTCTTGCTCTTTCCCCGCCTATTCAAAAGGGAAAGAAAACACTAGTTTGAATCTTTCAATCAACAACAATCCCAATATTTTGGTGTCATAAAAGTTAGTTTCGTTGTTTGTTTCAACTCTAATTTTGAATTCATCTCATATACCATACTAGTATGGATGATTATTTGAAGAAAAATTTTGACGTAGAAGCCAAGAGGCCATCCGAAGAAACTCTCAAGAGATGGCGATCCGCGGTCTGGCTCGTCAAGAACCCTCGTCGCCGCTTCCGTATGGTCGCCGACCTCGCCAAGCGCGCCGAGGCTGAGCGCAAACGCCGCAAGATCCAGGTTCATTTATATATTTCTCGGTACATGTTTTCCTAAGCACTTCATCATATGGAAATAGGATAAAATTGATTAATTTTGCTTCTAACTCTGAATCTGTGCATGTATCTGTATAATAGAGCTTTTAATTTGAATGATACTATGATAGATTGATAGGACTAATCAGATGATCATAAATAAGATGATCATAAAGTGCAAACTAATTAATTGATCAAAGTAACTTGAATTATTTTTATTTATCTCATAATAAGTAATAACAAAACACAAATTAGAATTAATACGATATTGTCTTCCAGTAATAAGTAGGAAGTTCAAACAGAGTGATGTGTGTTTGTGGATTATATTTAAAATTAAGTGTTCTATTTAGTAGAAATTGGTACACAATAGTCAATACATATATGAACTTCTGAATTAAAGCAATGAAATTTGCATGATTGCATGCAAACTACTACTACTCCCTCAATTTGTTCATGAATAATTTTTCCAATATCAGGGAGTTTTGTTATCGTTGAGTCATTTCTATATATGGTACTCCCCCGTCCATCAATATGTGTCCTACTTTAATACCAGTATATTAGTTTTATATTAAAATGTGAGTGGAATTGAGTAGGAATAATGTGAGGTCCATTATCAAAAGTAGCTAAAAGTGAAGTAGGACAATTAATAAGGGAGTGACCAAAATAAAAAACTTGGACAAATAATGGGGTACAGAGGGAGTAATAATTAATTCACTTTTTCTTTCCTACTTTATTCATATTTTCTACTTAATTCTCTCCCTACTTTTTTTCTTCCTTTTACTTTATCTACTTTTTTACCCCCTAATAAACATTCATTTCTTAAACCTCGTGCAAAAAAACAAGTGCATCAAGTACGAAGGAACATGAGAAAGTACATTTTTAGCCAGTTATACTAATTTTAGTCTCTTTCATCAAAATCAAATGCATTCCTAAAAATTTAGTTCCACTAATATCCAAATGTTAATCATTTTCTGCCTCTTTGTTTCATTTTTGTTACAGGAGAAAATACGAATAGCTTTGTACGTCCAAAAGGCAGCATTATATTTTATCGACGGTAAACCCTAAATCCAAAACAAAACTCTTTTGGTGAGATTTGTATGTGATCCGGTAAATACATAATTCATACTCCCTCCGTCGCAATGAAAATGACTCAATTTCATTTTTAGTTTATCACAACCAAGATAACTCATTACTAAAAATAGAAATAAAATTTATATCTACTTTATTCCTTATTTCTTACTTTGCTCACTTTCATTTTTAGTTTATCATAATCAAGATGACCCATTACTAAAGATAGAAATAAAATTTATATATACTTTATTCCTTCTTTCTTACTTTACTTTTTCCACTATTCCTTATATCTGACTTTACTGGCTTCACTTAATACACAAAACAAAGTTGCATAAAATTTTGTGTCATCTAAAGAACGGCCATCTCATCTTCCTTGGGCGGAAGGAGTACTTTATTTCATACTAGTACAAAAAGTTTGAAGTTTACGGTAAAAAAAATTTCATTGGTGTTTGTTTTAGTACATTTGGTTACTTTTGTCAGCCGTTGATCGAACCGAGAAGCTGAAAATCCCGGAGGACGTAAAGCAAGCCGGATTGAACATCAGCCCCGACGAGCTCTCCTCCCTCGTCCGGTCCCACGACCTCAAGCGGCTGGACTCCCACGGGGGAGTGGACGGCATCTCCAAGAAGCTCTCCGTCTCCCTCGAAAACGGCCTCTCCTCGGCCGACATCCCGACCCGGCGGAGCCTATTCGGCGAGAACAAATTCGTGGAAAAGCCCCCCCGCCCCCTCTGGATGTTCGTGTGGGACGCCATGCAGGACCTCACCCTCATCATGCTCATCGTCTGCGCCTTCATCTCCGTCGCCGTCGGACTCGCCACCGAGGGCTGGCCCAAGGGCATGTACGACGGCATCGGCATCATCCTCTGCATCCTCCTCGTCGTCGCCGTCACCGCCCTCAGCGACTACAAGCAGTCCCTCCAGTTCCGCGATCTCGACAACGAGAAACGCAACGTCACCGTCCACGTCACCAGAGCCGCTAACCGCCAGAAGGTCTCCATCTACGAACTCGTCGTCGGCGACGTCGTCAATTTGTCGATCGGCGACCAGGTCCCCGCCGACGGCCTATTCATCTCCGGATACAGCTTATGCATCGACGAGTCCAGCTTGTCAGGGGAGAGCGAGCCTGTGCAGATCGAGAAAGGGAGGCCGTTTCTCCTCTCTGGAACGAAGGTTCAGGAAGGTTCTGGAAAGATGGTGGTGACCTCCGTTGGCATGCGAACCGAATGGGGGAGGCTCATGGTGACTCTCAGCGAGGGCGGCGACGACGAGACTCCCCTGCAGGTGAAGCTCAACGGCGTCGCCACTGTCATAGGAAAAATCGGGCTGGTTTTCGCAGTTTTGACGTTTGCGGTGCTCACTGTGAGGTACCTGACTGTGAAGGTCATGGACGGGGAGATTGCCAGCTGGTCTATGCTGGACGTTGTCAATTTGCTGAATTTTTTCGCGGTGGCGGTTACTATACTGGTGGTGGCGGTGCCTGAGGGACTCCCCTTGGCTGTCACGTTGAGTTTGGCTTTTGCGATGAAGAAACTGATGAACGATCGGGCGCTGATCCGGCATCTGTCTGCGTGCGAGACGATGGGATCGGCCAGCTGTATCTGCACGGATAAGACGGGGACGCTGACAACGAATCATATGGTGGTGACGAAGATCTGGATGGGTGGGGAACAGAGGAGTGTTGATGCGAAAAAGCTCGAAAACGTGGTTGCTTCGGAGAAAGGGAAGCAGTTTTTGGTTGATGCCCTGTTTCTCAACACTGCTGCGGATGTGGTGAGAGGGAAGGATGGGAAGAGTGAGATATTGGGGTCGCCGACCGAGACTGCGCTGATCGAATTCGGCCTTTTGTTTCACAAGGACTTCAGGGGGCTGAGGCAGGGATGGGAGATTTTGAAAGTCGAGCCGTTTAATTCGGTGAAGAAGAAGATGTCTGTGCTCGTGCAGAGCAGAGGCGGTGGCGAGGGGAAGCGGGCTTTTATCAAGGGCGCGTCGGAGATTATATTTGGGATGTGCGACAAGAGCGTGGGGAAAGATGGGGAGTCATTGCCGATATCAGTGGAGCAGAGGAAGATGATAAGTGGGGTCATAGATGGTTTCGCCTGTGAGGCGCTGAGGACGCTGTGTGTGGCGTTCAGGGATATGGAGCAGTCGTCTGATGAATTGAGTATTCCTGAGGAGGGGTACACGCTGGTGGCGCTGGTGGGGATCAAAGATCCGCTGCGGCCTGGGGTTAAAGAGGCGGTGGAGACGTGTTTGAATGCGGGGATCCTGGTGCGGATGGTGACCGGGGACAATATTAATACGGCCAAGGCTATTGCTAAGGAATGTGGGATTTTGACTAGTGATGGGATTGCAATTGAAGGGGCGGAGCTGAGAGATAAGAGTGCTGAGGAGATGAAAAATGTGTTGCCCAAACTGCAGGTTTGATAGAGAGCTTATAATTTGTTAAATTGATCAAATGTAAGGTTGGCTTGATTTGTGTAGGTAATGGCAAGATCTTTGCCTTTAGACAAGCATAAATTGGTGTCTATGCTGAGAAAGGAATACCAACAAGTTGTTGCAGTGACAGGAGATGGTACCAATGATGCACCAGCTCTCCATGAGGCAGATATTGGCCTGGCAATGGGTATAGCAGGAACTGAGGTTGGTATATATATACCCCTTCTGTTTTAAGTTAGTTGACTCGTATTTTTTTTTTTTGTCGTTACTTTAACCTTTAAACATCAATTTCTGAAATTTTGTGCCAAAAGAAATGTCTCAACTCGAATTTCAGGTGGCAAAAGAGAGTGCCGATGTGGTGATAATGGATGATAACTTTGCAACCATATTGAATGTGGCGAAATGGGGTCGTTCGGTGTACATCAACATTCAGAAGTTTGTGCAATTCCAGCTGACGGTGAACATCGTGGCGCTAATGACCAACTTCATCTGCGCGTGCGTGTCAGGGTCGGCGCCACTGACAGCGGTGGAGCTGCTGTGGGTGAACATGATCATGGACACGCTGGGCGCGCTAGCCCTGGCGACAGAGCCGCCACACGACGGATTGATGAAACAAGCGCCCGTGGGAAGGAACGCGCACATCATCACGAGGGTTATGTGGAGAAACATCATTGGGCAGAGTATCTACCAGTTGATCGTGCTCGGTGTGCTCCAGTTTTATGGGATGGAAATGCTTAACCTCGATAGTGATGCCACTCTTAGGTCGTTGATCTTCAACACCTTTGTTTTCTGCCAGGTACAAACTCCAACCCATGATCTGGACGTTAGATTTCTGTTGACATGAAATCTAACGGGTTGAGATCATGGGTTTGCATTTGATTATATGGATTGATGGATGAGGCAAGTAGGTACGTAGCATATATTTATAATTTATTTATGAATGGAAAGTAGGTATTCAATGAGATAAACAGCCGAGACATGGAGCAGATAAACATATTTCGAGGGATATTGAGCAGTTGGATATTCATAATGATAATGGTGTCGACGGTGGGATTCCAAGTAGTGATGGTGCAAGGGTTGTGTAAATTTGCGGGGACAGTGCCATTGAGCGGGAAGCTGTGGGCGGTGAGCGTGTTGATGGGAGCGGTGGGGTTAGTGGTGGGAGCGCTCCTCAAATGCATCCCACTTCCCAACGTTCCCATCAACAAGCATCACGATGGATACGAACCCTTGCCGTCCGGACCAGACCTCGCTTAGATTACATTACATACATCTCTCTTTCATTACTACTAATAAATGTTGTCATCTTCATTTTCCTTTCTAGAAACACTTAATTATAAACATTCCATGCCTTCTGAAATACTAAGTACACAATAACTGAAACAAGTTAAATCTTTGTGAAAATAATTTACTAACCATTCTTTTCATATTATTATTCATGCGTATTTCATAAGATTAAAGTGTGACTCATTACACTAACTTAATTACATTCTGGGCATTTCTTTTAAATAAAATATGCTAATGTATTTTTGTTCATTTTATGCATTATTGTTTAGTGAGTTAAGTGGAAAAAGAATAAAATAAGAGAGATGATAAAATAAAGAGAGTGATATTTCTATTTAAATAAATAGTACTAGTACTCCCTCCATGCCATAAACTTCGTGTTTTAAAAAATATAATGGAAAGTGAGAAAAAGTTAGTAGAATGTGAGTCTTATTTTTATATACTATATTAGTTTTACAATAAATGTGAGTGAAAATGACAATAAATGTGAGTGAGAATGAATTAGTGAAGTACGTAGTCCACTATAAAAATGGTACAAAAATAAAATGTGACAAATTTGTGAGTGGTACAGATATGAAAAAATGTGAGACATTTAATTTTCAATTTATGTTGTTAAGAGTTGGCAATTTTAGCGATGACACTTCAAATAGCATTATATGAAGAACAACCATGTGTAGAGAGAGGAACCAATGTATTTTAGTCGAAGATTACTTTATAGTGATGAGATTATACCAACATACTCTAACAAGTACTATTTTCTTATTAATTCATCAATTAAACTAATTTACATATCAAATAAACCACCTTTTTGATAAATAAACAACCTTTTAATCCAAACGGGAGAAAGTAAAACCAGGGAAAGGATATAGTAGTACATAAATTTTAGCAGCAAACGAACAAAAACCGCTTCTTGTGACAAGGCATCCTTTTCTTTTTCATCTTTACAAGCTTGACAAATCTCATATATATATTAGAGAGAGATTAATAGTAATACATAGACTTTAACCACCCCAAATTAATTGGAATATATTTTTGCTGGCGGGCCCACTGATCAAGTTGTTGCTCTGCCTTTTCAGCATTTCCTCTTGTGCAATAGCATCACCCTCCTACATTAAGTATAAATCCTCCCTCATTTAGTGTGTCTGAACATCTATCAGTTAATTGGATAACATTTGATTATACAAGGAACAAGAATGCAATACTGTTGGAAGCAATGAAGTGGCAACACCTGATCCCCCAATCGATAGGGATCCTGATGTTGACATGAATTTATCATCTTATGCAAAACCAATTAACCAAAACATAATTTGACCACAGCATCTGTAATGTACATCATCTGCAGTTCAATAATAATATGATGATGCTCTACTCTTTTCAATCCTGAATACAGAATTCTAATGTTTTTTCTCCTTTCTGTCTACGGAGGATACAGCTAC
>JAOWBI010000182.1:2310939-2323573 GCA_028566235.1 Salvia elegans | reverse complement strand
TATTACGTGTGAGAATCAAATAATCGAACGTGGATCCCTGCTGTTTTACCAAAAAAATGACTAATCGTCATTACTCTAAATTGTTAAAGACTGAAATTAAATTAAATGTTGAAGTGAATAAACATAATTATATTTGCACGGAAGATTCGCTGCTCAGAAAATGAGAGTGAACACATTAAATGAAGGCACGCATTAATTGGTTCCCATCATCCAACGGCCAACAATAATAAAACTATTTTTAATTACAATTTTTCTCTATATTAACATATTCAATTTCTCTTCTTTTTTTTTTTTAAATTTAACACATCAAATAATAGTACTAGTATTTTCCAAAAATGTCGGTAATCAGAGTAGGTCTGTGTTTATTATCCAGCCTCAGTCGTGGTTTGCGTGATTGAATTAAAATGTTTGTGATATCTTTCCTGCATCTATATATACCAATTCAAGAAAATAGCGACTTTGTTCAAATTTACCCTGTAGATGACGATTCGCCTTTATTTTGTGTAATATATTTACTACTCCTGGAGTACTATAACATCAATTATTTCTATAGATATAATTAGGATGTTTTATAGGTGCATGATTATATATTTATATAAACCATATTTTGAAACCAAATTGACTCTCTATTTCTACTTTTTTTTCTAATGTTATTATCATTTAGGGAGACGGTATCAATTACATGCTACACTAATTAAGTCAATTAATAATTTACTATATACTAAAGTTATGTAGTCTAAATAATTAAGTTTTTTTAAAATATGTTGATCTTTTAGATGCTTTGAATATAAACTTATTTGTTTAAAGGGTATAGTATACATAAATATGAGGTCCTCTTATCTTGCTTATAGCATCATAATCTAAAATCAAGATTAAATATCCTGATACGGTTGTTAACCACTCCGACATCGCACAGATTGTGGAACAGCAAGATCTGGATGATGTTGCCATTCATGAACAAGAACAGGTACCACAAGTTCATACTGGAAGAAAGAGCAGCGCCCGACCAAAGAGGAAGATTCGTCAACCCAATCGCCTCAACGATTGTGTGCCGAGATGATTGTTATTACATTTTATTACTTAGATAATTTAGCCTTGCTATTTTAATATTGTATGTTAACTTTCTGAACCATTGTCGTATTATGGTGTTATAAGTGTCGAGCATATTTATAAGCTCTATCTCGGGTTTTCTTTGTAGTTCTTTCCCGGGAGATAGGAGGTCGAACCGCCCTAGGGTCCTAGAATATAAAAAAAGGGACTTGTCAAACTATCTATGATATGATAAGTTTATTCCCACAATTGTTGCTCTCGTTCACTTTCACTAAACTGCTCTAACTGCCTGACGGAGAAAAAAACCTCTTCACGCAACCTGAATTTGATCGCAGAGCTCCAACTCCGTCGATCCTAAACTCAGATACGACCAACGTCGTATTATCTGGTGCTTTCATCCCGAACTCATGGCCAACCAGGGTCAAAAGGGATCTCAGTGGGGCATGCCCTCCGATTAGTCGGTCCATCCCACCGTCAATCAGGGGTCGGTCGTAAAGAACTCATGGGTCCTTCACCCCACATTCATGATGTCCCCGATGGCAACAATTCTCCCAATCTCTTCCACAACCCAACTTCAGATCCACTTCACACCAAATTGGATCGCCTCTTGGCCGGTTTCTCCAAATTGGAGTCAAGGATAGATGTTACTGATCGTAGAGTCACAAGCTTGGAACCCTCAAACAAACTTGAAGCTGGTCCTGCTTACGATTACCATGATTATGAGGAAGGTGAATTCGATCAGCCACATTGACATTGGCACCAACGGGCTTCTAAACCTCACTTCCAGAAGGATCTACATCGTCATCCTCGCCATGGTTTTCACAACCACTTTCACGAGAATTCTTCTCCCCGTCTACCGTTGGATACAGGTTACTCGTCCGGCAACCGCTACCACAATGAACGCCATTTTCAGCCTCACAATTTCCTGCCTGGACAGTTACAAGATTTTCCTCACATAGCAGTTTCGCAGTAAATCATGCTGGGAACCTCCAAATAACCTCCATCCTCCACTTCGTTCATGGGAGACTAAACAAGCACGTTCAACTTCTTGTTGGGATCCACCACCTTCACGCAACGCACAAAGTTACTCGCATTCTGATTATCATCCAAAAGTGAAAATGGATCCTCCCAATTTCGATGGCTCAGATGCACAAAATTGGATTTCTCGTGTTCAATATTATTTTGACCACATTATGATGCTCGAGAAGCATCGTCTTCATTATACGGTCATGCTTTTTGACCCTCCAGTGGACGATTGGATCTTCAATTATCGAGCAAATACTCAATTTGTTACTTGGCTGGATTTCTTAGAGGATGTCCGCCACAGGTTATCCACAATGTTATGAGAATTACATTGGTCTGATTTCAAAATTGTGTCACACAAGCTCGGTTTCAGATTATCAACTGGCATTCGAGAAGATGATGAATAGAATCTCCGGCGTTCCAGAATGTACGCTTTTCTCGATTTACATCACGGGTTTAAAGCAACCACTTCAACGCCAAGTAAAGCTTCACCGCCCCTCTTCATTAGCTGCTGCTTTTGCTTTATCTCATGAACTCGCAGCGAGTCAGGCAGAAATTAATCAGCCCTCATCTGGATTTCATAAACGGAACTGGTCTTCAAGGGATTCCCGCTCATTTACTCACATACCGGCGAATGCATCACATAAGCAGGCGACTACACCTCCTTCAAAGGAGCAACCCACTCAGCCTCGAAATGCGGAGAGAGTAGAGTGATCTAAACGTGGATAATGCTGGTATTGTAACGATAAATGGGCACCAGGACATGTTTGTCAACAAACCTTCCTTGTTTATATGGGATAGGAGGAAGATGAGGACTTGGAGACAGACAATGAAGATGAACCAGTGGTGGATCTATCTCACTTAGAAAACGTTCAAAGTCCTTGAGTATTATTGGATCAATTGATTCTCTTGCTTTCAGTGTATTGATCGACACGGGCGCTTCACACGACTTCTTGCATCCACGTGTCGCTGAGAAATTGTGCTTACCTCTTTCGCCAATTACACCATTCCAAGTGTATGTTGGTAGTGGTGAATACTTATTGTGCACTCATGTGTCTAAGCAGACAACGTTAATTATGCAAGATACATCATTTGTCATTGATCTGCACGTCCTAGCAGCTTATGGTACAGATGTTATATTAGGTATGGATTGGCTGGAATCTCTTGGCAAGGTAACTCATGACTATCCAGAGCGGACAATGGAGTTTATCAATGATGGCAGCCCGGTTATACTGTAGGGCGTAGCACCTACTCCACGACGAGTTTCCCTATGTACTCTTTCAGCTATTGTTCATACCGCACCGGAACATGATATTTATGAGCTAGTGGCTGTCGACCCCTCTGATTCAGAGGATTCCTCGGCTCAGCCTGTCCAATTGCTGGAAACTCTGCCTAACATGATCAGATCAGCCATCGAGCGTCATTTGCAGGTTTTTGATGTGCCCTCGGGCATGCCGCCACGCCGTTCTCATGATCACAGAATTCATTTGCTACCAAATACTCACCCAATAAATGTCCGCCCCTACCGGTACCCATATTTTCAAAAAAATGAGATCGAAAGGCAAGTTCGCAAAATGCTTGAGCAAGGAATTATCCAACGCAGTCAAAGTCCGTTCTCGTCCCTAGTGCACCTCATCCGGAAGGAAGATGAAACTTTTCATTTTTGTATCGATTACAGAGCTCTGAACACTGCTACAATACCTGATCATTTCCCAATTCCAACGACAGATGAACTTTTTGATGAGTTGGGATCTGCGAAATATTTCACCAACTTAGACTTGCGTTCAGGGTATCATCAAATCCGGATGCACGAAGAGGACATCTTCAAGACCTCTTTTCGTACTCATGACGGACATTTCGAGTTCTTAGTCATGCCTTTTGGCTTGATTAACGCCCCGTCCACTGTCCAGGCAGTTATGAACACTATCTTCCAGCCACGCCTACGGAAATCTTTCATCGTCTTCTTCGATGATATTTTGATATATAGCTCTACCTTGGAGCTTCATGCTACTCATCTCACGGAGGTACTTTCTATTCTCCATGATAATCAGTTTTTCGTTAAACTTTCGAAATGCACTTTTTGTAGCACTACAGTGGAGTATTTGGGGCATCTCATTACTGATGGTCATCTTAAAGCGGATTTCCAAAATTGATGCCATGGTGGCGTGGCCAGTTCCTACCACAGTCAAACAACTTCGTGGCTTCTTGGGTCTTACAGGGTATTACCGGCGTTTTATAGCCAATTATGCAATGATAGCTACGCCTCTCACTGATCTCCTCAAAAAGGACTCGTTCCTATGGTCAGCGGCGGCAGACACAAGCTTCGCTGCCCTCAAGAGTGCAATGACAGCAGCCCCTGTGCTGCGTTTTCCAGATTTTACGCCCAAGTTTTGTGTAGAAACGGATGCATCTGATTATGGAGTAGGGGCTGTTTTTCTTCAAGACAACCACCTATTGGCCTTCTTCAGCAAAAAATTGGGGCTCGTCGACGTTCGGCATCTACTTATCACAAAGAATTGTAAGCTATTATTGAAGCCGCACAAAAATGTAGACAATATTTGTTGGGACGGGAGTTTGTCATTCGGACAGATCAAAAAAGTTTGAAAGAATTTCTTTTACAGGTGGTGCAAACTCCGGATCAACATCTTTATATTCAAAAATTAATGGGATATAAGTTTGTGATTGAGTACAAGAAAGACAACCATATTAAGGTAGCAGATGCCTTGTCCAGAATTGAGGATTCCGACAACAGCGCTGCACAATCTGATGCTGCGTTACTTACTGCTATAGCGCATCCGGTTCCCACCGTCTTGTTGACTTGAAAACAGAGACAGCGGAATCACCGGAAATGCAGGAGCTGATCGGTCAGATTTCTTCGGGGGTAGCTTCTCCTGATTTTTCGTTTGACGGTGAGCTTGTTTATTTCAAGCGCAGGATTTATGTTCCCACCGACTCACCTTCCAAAAATGCTTTGCTGCACAAACACCACAGTACACCATTGGCTGGACATCCGGGCATAGACCGTACGTTTCGTCGTCTAGCAGCCCAATTTTATTGGCCAAATATGCGATCCGAGGTAAAGAAGTTTGTAGCCGCTTGTTTGGATTGTCAAACCACGAAATATTCAACACAAAAGCTAGCTGGCCCCCTACAACCTCTTTCTATTCCATCTCAGGTTTGGGAGGACGTTTCTATGGATTTTATCACGGGTCTTCCTTCATCGCGTGGCTATACTACTATTATGGTAGTGGTTGATCGTCTTTCTAAGTATGAACATTTCACACCCTTGCCGACTAGATTTGATGCTTTACAGGTTGCACATCTATTTATCAATACTGTGGTTAAACACCACGGTTTCCCAAAGACGTTGGTTTTTGACAGGGATTCAGTGTTTTTGAATTCGGTGTGGGAAGAGCTTATGGGTTTGAGCGGTACAAAGTTGAACTTCTCCACTGCTTATCACCCACAATCAGATGGCCAAACAGAGGTTCGCAATAGGGGATTGGAGCAATATCTTCATTCGTTTACAGCTGAACGCCCGTCGAAATGGTCAAATTTTCTGCCTTGGGCCGAATTAGCATTAAATTGCTTTTATCATGAAGCCTTGGGTGTCTCGCCTTTTCAGGCATTGTATGGCTGTGAGCCACCTCCTTTGGTTGCGGCTGAACCATCGCTCCGCACACCTCCAGCAGTAGCTGCACTCATTCGACAACGTGGTCTCTTGTTGGTGGAATAGAGGAAGAATTTGGAAATTGCTCAACAGAAAATGCGTGACAATGCAAATCGTCACATGCGTGATGTCGAATTTGCTGTTGGTATCGTCAGCATTCGGTCGCCAAACCTCAGTCAGCTAAACTATCCCGTGGGTATTACGGACCTTTTGAAGTCATTGCCCGAATCGGTCAGGTAGTATATCGCTTGAAATTGCCGGAAGGAAGTCGTATTCACAACCTCTTCCACGTGAGTTTGCTACGCCCTTTTATTGGATCGGATCACTCCAGTATCACTTCTCAGTTACCATAGGATTGCTGTCACGGCAAGGTATTGTCAAACCATCAGCGTTGCTTGACAGAAGAACTATATGGAGGAATAATGCGGCCTTCGACCACGCACTACTTCCCTGCCCAGATGGGTCAGAATCATGGGAACCACTTTCCTTGGTGCAACAGCGTTTTCCAGACTTGCTCCTCGAGGACAAGGAGGCTCTCATCGACGGGGGAGTTGATACGGTTGTCAACCACTCCGACGTCGCATAGATTGTGGAACAGCAGGAGCTGGATGATGTTGCCATTCATGAACAAGAACAGGTACCACAAGTTCATAGCGGAAGAAATAGCAGTGCCCGGCCGAAGAGGAAGACTCGTCAACCCAATCGCCTCAACGATTGTGTGCCGAGATGATTGTGCTTACATTTTATTACTTAAATAATTTAGCCTTGCTATTTTAATATTGTATGTTAACTTTCTGAACTATTGTCGTATTATGGTGTTATAAGTGTCGACCTCACTTTAATTATAACACACTTCAACAATTTCTTAAACATGTGTCCTAACTAAAATGCATTCCTAAACTGAGACGGAGAGAGTATATTTTTTTCAAAAAATAATTTAAATCAAAAGAGTTATGTAAATTTAAAATTATAAGATAATTTTAATTAAAAAATTAACATTAATACTATTTAATTTTATTTAATAATTATTTAAATTTAAAATATAATTCACCTACAAAATATATCAATCACTAGATCTGTACCGTCAGTGAATGCAACGCATATAATTAAATCCATTTTATGAAGACCAACTAAATAGTTTTCGTAACCGACAAATATAAGAATTTTATCAAATCCACACGTCAGATAAATTATGTTCTTAAATTACAAAAGCTTATCAAATTGTGTTATTTGATAGTATGTCAAAATTGTGTTATTACGCTTCTTTATGTATATGCTACTAGCAAATAAAGAAGCTCTCGTACGTGTGAAGTTAGAAAAATTAAACACAAGTAATTGAAATAAAATGTTAATGAGTGAAAAAGGAAGAATCCAGTTTACAGGAAGTCGGCAGAGTCAATACCCGAACCAGCAGCATTGTGCCGCGGTGGCCTCACACCACCACGGTTCGTTCTTGACTCATCCCCTCAAATCTCAATCACACCAACAAAGAATTTTCAAATAACATCAAAATACAACACGTTACTCTCTAAAGAAAAAGAAATCATCAGCTCTCGCATTGAAGGGCGGCCTTGATCTTTTGAACGGTACACGTGATTAGGTTATTCACCGTTTCCACCGACTCCACCGTCAGCTTTGCCGTCGGGAGGCTGTTCACTAAAATCTGGAACGCCACCGTCAGCAGCGACCCGCTAGTATCCGACCCTGCCCCATCGGGTACGATCGCGAATCCAGATGGCAGCAGCGCCACGTATGCCGAATCTCCGCCGTTCATCACCACGTGCATCGCTGGGATGTCCACCGGCGCGTACACCACAAGCGAACCCGCCCTGTCGATGCACGTTTCCTGCAGTATCAGCATACTGCTCTGGTTCGAGTTCACCGCCTGCCAGCAACATACGTCATTCTACACTCTCAACCCCCATCTTAGTCAACCCCACTAAAATTGACTATTCCAGTCAAATACTATTCAAAAGTCAAAATATTTTGACTTTTTACTCAAATTTTACTATTCCAACTAGACGCTGAAAAATAGGACAAATTGCCCTTACTCATGATTCCGAAATTATCCCACCTAATCAATTATCAATACCCTTTCCTATAAAACACTAAGTCCTGATTCGCCATTATCTGCGTCATTTTACCTATTTCGGGCTCTCTAGTATTTTCACCTATGCATTATGCATAAAACACATTGGACCACTACTAATTGGGATTCTAAATCGATTAATACTACTAAAAAAAATACTTACACTAGCACGTAGCAACGAGACACAATTGCCATGGTCTTGGCCCTTGGCAATGTGAGCCATCTCCTGCATGGGCCCACCGTTGGAGAGTATATCCCACTCGCTCCTCAGTTGCTCGTCGCGGAGGAAGTCGAAGAGCCTCTGAGGGGACGCGGGCAGCCACACGGAGGTGGCCGCACTGAGCACGATCCCGGGTGGCTCCCCAGGGTCATCGATGCTCTTACGGGTCATGACCTGCACGTCTTCATCCACGTTCTCTGTCTGCAGCTTGTTCCACTTGTGCACCGACGACGAGCACACGCCAGCGCAGAAGTTGTTGGTCATGCGCTGGGCCAGCTTCAGCATGCTTCGCCGTCCCCCTGCCGTGATCGCAGCTGCATGCCACATAGATCAACTCATTTCAAACATATTTTTATATAAAATGCATGCATAATCACAAGGATATGGAGGGAGGTCTACATGAATGATCCCGGGCGGGCACTGTGGAGGACATGAGGATGGCAAGGCACTCGCACTGGCGTTGGAGGGTAGCGACCCACCGTTGGGCGCCGAAGCCCATGCCAGAGCTGACCACTGGCCGGTAGAGCTGGTGGACCACGCTCTCATCGTACTCGATATGCTCCACCCACGTCACCTATATGTGATAAATTGAATTAAATAAAACCCCTACTTATAAATATATCAAACTTCTAGGCTCCATATTCAAAATAAAATGTAACCCCACAAAATTATTTTAGCTAATAGTTAGAGACAAATAGTTACTCCCTCATTCCTACTATAAGTGAGACATTTCTATTTAGCCGTTGTTTTACGAAAATAATAATAAATAGTTTGTTTTGGGAGAAAATAAAGTAAGTAAGAGAATAATGTATATACGACTCTTTTTAATACTATTATTTTCTTTTCTCTTCACTTTTACTTATTTATTATCATCTTCGCAAGATAACAAAGAAAAGAAACGACATAATTGACACAGAGGGAGTACAATTTACAAGCATAGCATACGAAATACGAAATACGAAATACAGGTAACACAAAATTCCGCAAGATTTGGTGGTAGACAAGGAGATACATAGGACCCCGCAATTGCAATTTTTTACCAAATAATTGGGGTTTAGATAATTGGACTAGATGTCTAGATTAGATGCTACGTGTCACGTGCAAACAAGAATATTAGTGTTGAGATTTGACTAAATAATGGTTATTTCTTCTCACGTAGAAAAATGAAGACATGATGAGACTGGAACCGAATGATATACAGTCTTATGTAATAATATTATTGTTATTATCAATAATAATATAGAGTAGTTAAAAGATGGCGTGGATCGAGACAGCATCTGAAATCGGAATTAGAAACATCAAATGCTTAGTTTTATTCTACCAACCTTTGATCACACGCATTTACTACTAAAATCATAAGAAAATTAATGTGTCCCAAGGCGCAAAAAGAGGCTTCCATCCATTATTTTAAGCCCCCTCGACTGCCTCAGATTAGTCTCACGAGAAGCATCTTGTCTACCATTATTTTATCACACTTTAGGAAGGTTCCTTATCGAATTCAAGTCATTAGATTTTCTCCACTCCTAAACAAACAAACAAATAAGCTTATATTCTTCAACAATTCACACACAATGTGTGTGTAGGTGGCGGTGTGGTTGAATGTATTGAAGTAAGTTGCTCCAAGCCTCCAACAAACTCAATTTATCACACAGTTTGCACCAACTCTTGAGAGACTCAATAAATGTGCAAGATTTAACTTTAAAACAAGCACGGAGTTATTAAATTGCAATAAGTGACAAGGAGTACTATTCACCTTGGAATAGCCATTAGGCATATCTTGCACCAGGCAGCCGGAGGGGAGCCTCCGGCGGCTGGGGAATGCGTGAGCCTCCAGGATGTTGTCGATTGACACGTCCACGACGGCCCATATGCCCTCCGCATGCTGCTTGCAGAACCGGAGGAAGTTCACCTCCCTCACCGGCACCAACGGCGACAGAACTTGAAGTGCAGCATTCATCTAAACAACATATATAAGGCCTAATGCTGATTTGATTAAATTAATGAAGTGATTGATTTTATTATCAATTACCAGTTGAAGTGCACCATTCCTTGTTCCACCCACACCACTAGAGATTACTTGTGTAGTTGAGGCTCTTGCAATTAAACACGGAAACATCTCGGCCCATTTGTTCTGTCCAAAACACACAAATGAAATCAAACCAAGGCTCAATCAGATTTAGATCAGGATTCAATTTTTATTTGACTCACAGAGTCCATCAATGTCTCAACGAGAGCTAAGCTGTTGATGATGACCACACCGATCTCCCGGGAGGCCTCGGTGACGAAGCCGTTGGGCTTCATGCCGATGCAGGGAGAGGAAGCTCTCAAGTACTCCTCTTGATTCAACATCTCTCTCCCACCATCCAATCCCCTAATCCAAAGCGGCTCATCACTTTGAGCCATCTTCACCAACTCATCCATGGCGGCCAATGCCAGCTCCAAGTACAGTGACTTCTCCACCGGATTCACGGGCATCTCCGCCTTGGGCAGCGAGCTGGGGATACCGTAATCAGAGGGGACGAAGGCAAAGCCGTTTCCGCCGACCCCAAGCTCCAAGGTGGAATTGGGCATGGGGCGGCCTAGGAACTTCCCGGCGAGGGCGCAGACGCGGTCGAGCTCGTCCTTGAGGCGGGCGTTCTCGATCCTGATGTGCTGCTCCTCCAGGGAAACCTCGCCGATCACGGCGGGGCCGCCGCAGTTGGTGCACATGGGGTTGCGCATCGCCTCCCTAATCGACAGGTTTTCCGCCCGGAGCTTGTCGTTTTCTTGCCGGAGAATCGAGTTCTCGTGCCGCTCGAGTTGCGTCTGCAATGAAGCCTCAAATTCAAATTCTCTTCTCCCTCCAAAAAAAGAACAAAACACAGACACACACTGAGATGATTATGAATACCTTCATCTGGGTTCTTCGATTTTGGAACCAGAATTTGACCTGTCTGATTTCGAGAGAGAGGCGTTTGCTAAGCTCCAGTCTTTGCTTTTCGTCAGGGTGAGGGCACTCCTTGAACAGTCTAAAGCAGACAAACAAAGGAATCAAAAGCAAATCAAACAAAAGGAGAAAAAAAGGAAACGTACAACTCGAGCTCTTGGATTTGTTGAGGAGTGTGCCGGTGGTATCTCTTCTTCCTCGGCGGTTTGTCGGCGGCGTCTTGATCATCGCCGGATGCGCCGTCCATGTTGTCGCTGCCAGATCTGCTCTCGGGCTCTTCGTCTCTGCTCCTTCTCCCACCAACATTGCTCATCTCATTGTTCCTCGCAATCTCTCCCTGCCCCTCCATGCTCGTCTGCTGCCATCGCCACATACACATGCGTATAACTATAGAGAGAAAGAGAGAGATAATAGAGAGGTTACAACTTACAAGGGCTAGAGAGAGGCCGGGAGAGTTGAACATGGGCTTGGAAGAGAGAGACTGAGTGAGGAAGCGGGCCTCGCCGATTGCGCCGCCGGGCATGTTGCTGTTATTATTAAAAGCAACAATTCTTGCACCGCCGCCACTACAAGAATTGTTATCAAGAAAATCCCCAAAATTCATGAAATCAAAATCCCTCTTTTGAGTTACTACTTTTTTCCCCCTTAATCTATATATGGAGGACTTTCCTTTTCTGTCTTTATTTAACAGAATTACTATGGAGAGTTTGTTTCAAGAAATAGTATAAAATGTAGTAGTACAATGTTTTGCAGAAAGTCAAAGAAAAAGAAGAAAGAAGAAAGGTAGAAGAGACACAAGGCCCAAATCCAAATGTCTCGTGCTGCCTCTCTCTGCAGTGTTGTTAGTGAGAGAAAGAGAGAGAAAGAATGCAAGCAAAGAAAAACCCTTGTGTTTTTGCTGCTTTGCTCTTCCTTCTCTATCCCTCTCTATATCAAGAACTAGAACTCTCCTTTCTCGCTTAATAAAAACTCGATCTTTTTCGAATGTGAAGACGAATAATCAAAGTAGAAATTGGGGAAGAAAGAAAAAAAACACGTTGACAGAAAAACCTATAGTTTTCACAAGGAGCTTTTCTTGGTGTTCAAATTTATCTCAATATCTGCATGCTTGACTTGAAAAAAGCTCAGGGCCAACAAAAGCAAGAGATGGAGAGAGAGAGAGAGAGAGAGTGTGTGAGAAAAGGACTCAAAAAGGCTTTTGTATTTTGGGGGTGAGAAAGATAGAGTAGCTGGGAAGAAAACAACAAGAGATGGAAATCAGATAAAGGAAGTGAAGTTAATATCCCAATGCTATGTGGCTGCTTTGAAGCCCACATATATATACGCGCAGAAGTGGTAGGCCATTCACCATTAACATTACTGTTCCATCATTTGCTCTCATTAGGGCATCCAAATCCTCTCAACAAAACATCTCTTCCCATAATGACCTCAGAATACATTTTAGTTTTCAATCTTTTATTAAATTATAATATTCATAACTCAACATTCATATAAGTCTCACCTTTTTATCTTTTTTAATTTCTTTTATATTACTTCCTCCATTTCAAGGTAGTCAAGTTGTACTCCCTCCGTCCCAATATATTAGAGCAACTTCTTTTGGGCATGGGATTTAAGGAATTGATATTTAAATAGTTAAAGGGGAGAGGGGGAAAAAGT
>JAOWBI010000182.1:2152581-2163284 GCA_028566235.1 Salvia elegans | reverse complement strand
CAATTATCCTTAGCTACCAAACACCCAATCAAGATAAATTAACTAATCGAAACTATGATAACTATCACTATTTGTATCATGTTTAGTCGAAACATAACATAATTACCAA
The DNA here is from genome assembly GCA_028566235.1 of Salvia elegans. NCBI lineage: Eukaryota > Viridiplantae > Streptophyta > Magnoliopsida > Lamiales > Lamiaceae > Salvia > Salvia elegans. The sequence continues at coordinate 2,163,175 of JAOWBI010000182.1, read as the reverse complement.
ACGATGCCTAAAATGTAATTCACTCTTTGTTTAATCAACATTTGGGTGACAGGTGTGTGATCAATTACTATCTTTTTGCAGTAATAACTAATAACTAAATATCAATTTTGTATGTTAAAAATATAATACACATACATAAATTTATCAATCTTCTTGTATTGATAAACTTATGTCTTTGTATTGATATTTAAATTTATATGTTGTATTGATATAATTATGTCTGTATGTTGATAATTTTAATACACAGAATTAAAAGTTATTAGTTATTACTGTAAATTAGTTAGTACGCTAACTCAACCATTTGGTGACAAACCCCTCAATTAGTCACTTATTTTCAGAATAAAAAAAAGAAAACTAATTTAATTAATTTCTGTACGGCGAAATTGTAATTTGAAATTCTGGAGTGGAAAACACAAACAACCAAAAGCAGAGAAGGATAACAGAAATCAGCAGTAGCAATGGGACTGCAATCGTGCACCAAGCTCTCTCCATTTTCCATTTTTAATCTCCCAACCACCCTAAATCGTTTCTCCTCTCGATTCCACCACCGCCTCCGCTCGCCGCCGCCTCTCCTCGTCCGAGCACTTTCTTCCTCCACCGCCGCCGCTCCTCAACCTCCCATCGCCGCAATTTCAGACGACACCAAAGGTAAACTTCAATCAACTTCTGATTCTGAGCGGTACCAATATTTTTTTGAGGTTTCGTTTGCTATCAATTGCCTAATACCTTTGATTTTGGTTTTTAGTTGCGCAATGGAAGGCGGCGATAGATTTCAAGTGGATTAGGGATAACAAGGAGGCTGTTTCCGCCAACATTAGGGCTCGAAATTCCAATGCTAATTTGCAACTTGTGCTCGAGCTCTATGACAACATGTTGAATCTTCAGAAGGTCAGGTCACAGTTTTTTGGAATATCGCACTGCAATTGCGTTTGATTCTACTGAATTCGCTTAATTCTAAGGTTCAGTTGGTTCTAATAATTGTATGACAAGTTAATTACATCACCAATTGAAGTTGTGGTAAGCTAGTTCTGGTTGCTAATTATCTGTCACAGATTGCAGGAAGTCGAAAGGCTTCGTGCGGAGAGAAATGTAGTTGCAAACAAGATGAAGGCCAAACTGGAACCGTCTGAGCGTCAGAAACTCATTGAAGAAGGTGATATACTCATAGGGTAGTGATAAAATGCAATATGTATCTTTCCTCCAAACTATGATCTAGACAGTTAGATTTGAAGATTTGATATCAATGAAGTCAATAGAAAATGCCAATCGGCTGTCAATGTTGACATTTTCTGATGATATTATTTTATTATCTGTTGACATCAAATCCTGATATCTAACGGTTCATATCATAGTTTGAAATTTGTACAATGCATAGAGTTTGAATTTGATTACACCCCAATACACATATATGTGTGTGTGTGTTTTCGTACTTGAAAATCCGTTATACGGTATATATCTCATCTTTCTAATTTGGCTTATACAGGTAAAAATCTCAAAGATGTTCTTGTTAGCCTGGAAGAAGATCTGCTCAAACTTACCGATGAACTCCAACAGGAAGCACAATGTGTGCCGAATATGACACATCCGGATGCCCCAGTAGGCGGAGAGGATTGCTCCACTGTGAGAAAAGTGGTAATGCGTGCTTGCTCTGTCCTCGCGTGTTTCTTGCCCTTGGGATGTTCTCCCTTTTCTTCTTCTCACTTCTTTGCCACTATTTATAGGTCGGTAAGCCTCGTGAGTTTGGCTTTTCTATAAAGGATCACGTGCAGCTAGGAAAAGATTTGGATATAATAGACTTTGATGCTGCTTCTGAGGTACTCCTTATATCACATGTCTTAACTTATTTGATTATATGATTCTAGAGAAGGTCACTGCAATTAGTGTCTAAATTTCGTTTGCCTAAATAAGGGAAAGATTCTACGAAGGTCACCCGAGGGCATTACCTCTCTACCGCTTAGCCGACTCACACACACAACATGTTGCCTCTTGACAAGTCAGCAAAAATTTGAAAACTGGTGTTGATTGAAGGTCAACTGGTTCCTTAAATATTGACCTATTTTATGGTTCTTGAGATAAAAATATTCTGAAATTTGACTCTCTAATATTAGTACGAAGCACAGCTACCGCTTATGAGGTACGTGGAGCTGAAGTAGAAAAATCAGATAGTCTAGTATATAGAAGTTCCTATCCTTCAAGTATCAGTTAAATGGTTAGTATGATAGATTGCCTTTTCCATTCGTCACTGCTGATTGTTGACAGTAAAGGTATCTGCGTTACAGCCCCCTTGTATGCTGTACTGTTCTTCAACATACATCAGTCCATAGAGTAAATTTTCAGTAACAATATCATATTTGTCAATGCTTGTGACTTTGCTAAAGTCTCTTAGTGATAGAATCTAGTTTACAGGTTAGTGGGTCGAAGTTCTATTACCTGAAGAATGAAGCAGTGTTGTTGGAGATGGGCCTTGTAAATTGGGCTGTATCGGAAGTCATGAAGAGGGGGTTTACACCTCTTACAACCCCAGAAATTGTCCGATCTTCTTTAGTGGAGAAATGTGGTTTCCAACCACGTGGAAACAACACTCAGGTAATACCTCACCTAACTGGTAATAACAATGCACACTGAACGTAAATAATTTTCACAATTGAATTGTGCATCGTATGATTTGGTATAACTGCTAAGGATGGCGATTGAAAAATATTCCCTCCGTCCGCGAATAGGAGTCCCGGTTCACTTTTACCATAAATGGTAATAAGGTCCCACCTTCCACAAACTTTTTCCACTCACATCCAATTTAAAACTAATATACACAAGTGGGACCCCTACTCCACTAACTTTTTTCCACCCACTTTTCTTAACATTTCTTAAAACCCGTGCCGCCAAGAAATGAGACTCCTAATGGCGGATGAAGGGAGTAGTATGTTACTGTTTTAAGCCTTTTCTTGTGAAATCTGGATACAACATGCTTCTTATTCGATGCTGAAAGTTGCTGCTTCTATCTTAAATATGCTGTGTAATGATGGAAGATTTGTAAGTTTAGCACTGAAATCCCAAGTCACGCAGATGTAGCTTCCTCTTGAACTATTACACTCTCTCAGCACTACTTTTCCGTAATATGAAATCTCGCAATGTTGATAATCCTATTTACGAACACTATTAAGCCTTGTTATTGATACAACAGTAGGACTAAAGGTGATTTAGAGTGGTTAATACATGTACCAATCTTGGGCAGGTTTATTCCATTGTAGGCAGTGATCAATGCCTGATTGGGACTGCCGAGATTCCAGTGGGGGGAATCCATATGGATTCCATACTTGCTGAGGCATCCTTACCTTTGAAATACGTGGCTTTCTCCCATTGCTTCCGCACAGAAGCTGGTGCCGCAGGCTCTGCAACTAGGTAAATCTCTTGGTTTGTGGCAAAGTCAATAGCTCTTTTGATGAAGTTGTAAAATTGATGATTCTATTTCTAAATCTTTTCATTTTGTGCTATTATTGATATCTGATAATTGGAACAGGGGCCTTTACCGAGTCCACCAGTTTAGCAAGGTAGAGATGTTCGTCTTGTGCAGTCCAGAGGAAAGTGACTCCTTTCATGAAGAACTTATCAGCATTGAGGAAGACCTCTTCTCGTCGTTGGGACTTCATTTTAAGTGCGTACATATTCTTCATTTATCTTCGTTTACATACCTCAGATAATTAGGTGAATTTACTGAACCAAATCCCAAAAGATTTGGCACATACCTTTATGGACAGAGAACCATGGGATGTCCAAAGCAAAGACCCAATATTATCTTGAAATAAGTATTTGCTTGATTTCTATATCTTTAGCGTGGAGGCTTGATAAAATTTATCACTTAATCTGATAAAGAGTAAAATACAAATATCTACCCTCCGTTATTTGTACCAACAAGGTTATATATTATTTAAACTTTATAGTCTAGATAAAATTTGTCCTAAACTAAATCTTAATTAAATTAATTAAAGTTAATTGCAGAACTCTGGACATGGCAACTGAGGATTTGGGTGCACCTGCATATCGTAAATTTGACGTGGAAGCCTGGATGCCTGGCTTAGGGCGTTACGGAGAGGTATGCTATTGGTTATTACCTAATTTGGTGTATTTTTCATTCTTGAAAGGCCTTCACTGTCTTCTGGGTTGTGTACATTGACGTTTTGAACAAGTTTCTTCAATATAATCTTATTAGCTAACTCAAAGTAATTGCCCGATAACATGGCATATCATTTTCTGGGCAGATATCAAGCGCCTCTAACTGTACCGACTATCAAAGCAGGCGACTGGGCATCCGCTATCGTCCAGGACTATCCACCCCATCTAAGAAGGGAAAAGGCAGTTCGGGTGTGACCCAGTTTGTGCACACGCTCAATGCTACAGCGTGTGCCGTTCCAAGAATGCTCGTCTGCTTGCTCGAAAATTACCAGCAAGAGGATGGCACCGTCATCGTTCCTGAGCCACTGCGGCCATTTGTGGGTGGTCTTGAAGTAATTGACTACAAGTATAGGTAGGCTTCTAGAATTGATGAGATTTAGACAGTTTACTTGAGACTTCTTAATAAGTCGTTTTTGGGGACTGTATACTTCAATTTTTCATATCCACGTTCGTATTAATCGAATTGGTATCATAATCTTAATTGGTGAGGTAATACAGAGCTCGATTTTTCGTACAATCCAATGCTTATAGATGTGCTTTGCTTGTAACTCGCATAATTTGAATTGTTGTGTATTATACCACGGTCCTTGGACCCCATCCATTATGATTTGTTTTGAAATCAGAGCGTAAAAAAAATACTACTTTCTCCGTCCCTTGCGAAGAGATGTGTTTTTATCAGCACGAGATTTATATAATGAGATTTTGTCAATAAAGTGGAGAGAGAATAAAGTAAGAAAAATAGAGTAAAGGAAAAAGTAAGGGAGAGAATGTAAAAAAAGAAAATGATTCTGATATGGAATGGAGGGTCTACAAACGAGGGAACTGCCAAGTTGTTTGGCCAACTGAATCAAGAGAAAATAACGCAGGAGTGAGGCAGACGCGTTTTGTCCTCGCGGCGCATCCCTCTCAGCAATAGTTAGTTTGTTTGTTTAGGAGATTTGAATTTAAGTTGTTGAAGATTTTTCTTAGTTTGATGCAGATTTTTCTTATATTGTAAAGCTATATATTGACGCTCCAAAGTCAGGAAAATCATCTTGGGAAAGTCAGTATTTGGCGATCTAGAATCGTAGGCCTCCTTGAGAGGATTTATCTCTTGTTTCCGTTCTTATTCAGTAATAAAGCCGAGGGTTCCTCTTCCTTTCATTGCTGAAGTTTATCAACTGTTTCTATCTACTTGTGGGAGTTTATTTCTTCCTATTTATTTGTTGAGCACAACTCGTGCTCTGTTATAGACCGGCGCCTTTACTTTATCAATTGGTGCGGTGACGATAGTGAATACCCATAACATGGACACGCTACTCGACGGATTAGAGAAGGTCATTGGGGATCTTGATAAGTCAACCGCGACTTTCACCGCTTTGGTTGATGAACTCAATACTCGATACTCTTTAACCAACGACCCCGTTTCGGCGATTGGGTCTCAACTCGAGATTTTTCTGGTGGAGGTTCGGACGACCCTTGCGGCAGGATTCGCGACAAAACAATCACAACCTTCCCCAACCGGTGATCCGGTAGTGAATGTGACAACATCTATCTGGGGGCAACTCCACTCTTTCTATGCCATCATTCAACGGCACAGATGCTATCGATTGGCTTGCCCGTGCAGAGCAATATTTTTTGGTGTCTGGCACTCAATCCAAGAACCACTTTGGGGATGCCATGGTTGCGTTGGTTGGACCGGCTTTACCGTGGTTCCAACTCTTACGCCAGTGTCTTTCCTCTCTGACGTGGGATCACTTATAGTTAATGAAGCGTTTCAGGGACAAGATGGCGTTGGACAGTTATAAGGCCTTCGCCTCTACACGGCAAGAGGGCTCTCTCGTGGATTTCGTTGCTGATTTTGAGGCCCGCCTCGCCCAGATATCCCATTTGTTGGACCATCAATATCTAGGATTTTTCTTGGCGGCTCTATGTCCGGAGATTCGGATGCACATAAAGGCAGCTAATATCACGTCGTACTCAGACGCAGTTCAGATGGCCCTTCAACTTGGCCAGCTGGCAGGGTATCTGATACCGGGCACCCTACTGCCGTCACCCATGACCGCCACGTACATAGCATCGCGCCCTAGCCCAAAGGGTTTCACACCCTCGCCGCTTCCCCTGCCGATCCAACTGACGTTTTCGAAACATTTCTTCTGAGGAGTATAAGAAGCATATAGCAGCCAACCCATGTTTTAAATGTGGGCTCAAATTCGGTCCCGCCCACCGGTGCCCCCCGAAGACTCTCAACGTCATTGTAGCCAACGACAAAGCACCACTGTACGACGACCCAATTCCGAGGAAAATCAAGATGACATGTTAAATGTGGAATTGCAGCTCTGTGAATTGTACTGCAACGGGATCGGTATATCCCACACCATAAAGTTTTTTGGGGACATCAACCTCCACAAAGTCTTGGTTATGGTGGACAGTGGGACAAGCCATTGTTTCATGTCAAACCAACTCATAGACTGGCTCCAGTTGCCTATTAAGCCAACCACTCCCTACTCAGTCACGCTGGGCAATGGGTCCACTGTCCGGGGGTCCGGGATCTGCCTTGATGTGCAAATTCGGCTGGCTTCAGAGACGTTTCTCCTATCATGTTATGTGTTTCCCTTACGAATATTGATATTATCCTTGGTGTTTCGTGGCTGGCTACAATGGACTACGTCGTGGAAAATTGGCAGCACTCGTCATTGCAGTTTTTGGTTGGTGACCGATGGGTGACTAATGAGGGTGATCTGACACTCACTCGCCGGGCATGTTCGTCCCACGACATCAACACACTTGAGGAGGGTCACTTGTGTTAGGTTCTATGTTCTCTGGAGGTCGGCGGTCCAAAGGCAGATTTCGGATTTGACACCTCGTTGTCACCGCTTGCTCAGGCGCAACTCTGGTCATTGGTGGAGCATTTTCCGTGGGTGATTCGGTCTTCTTTGACACTACCCCCTGCCCGTCGCACCGACAATCCGATCACTCTTCAACCGTTCTCCCAACCGGTCTCTATACGCCCATACAGGTCAACTATACCTAGAAAGATGAGATGGAATGTTTGGTGGCAGAAATGCTAGAATCTGGGATTATATAACCTAGTACTACCCCTACTCAAGCCCAATGCTGCTCGTTCGAAAAAAGGACGGGTCTTGGCGGTTTTGCGTGGATTATCGAGAGTTGAATAAAAGGACGGTGCCGGATGAATACTCGATCCCAGTTATTCAGGAGCTCCTTGATGAGTTGCATGGGTCTCGGTGGTTTAGTAAACTTGATCTGAAGGCCGACTATCATCAAATCCGAGTGGCCGTCCCGGATGTTCATAAGACCGTATTTCGCACCCACTCGGGCCACTATGAATTTTTGGTTATGCCCTTCGGGCTCACCAATTCCCCCGCCACCTTTTAGTGTCTCATGAACGACATCTTCCGGCCTTTCCTTCGCAAATTCGTCCTAGTATTTTTAGACGATATATCGGTCTATGTGACTCCTGGAAATCACATTTACACCATCTTCGACAAGTTTTCAATGTCCTTAAGGACCACTCTCTTGTTGTGAATCCAAAAAAATGTCTCCTAGGCCGCTGCCAGGTGGAGTATCTTGGTCATGTGGTGTCGACTATGAGCATGGACCTTGTGAAGGTGTCAGTGGTCCTGCGTAGGCCAACGCCATCCTCTTTAAAAGGAGTCTGAGGATTCCTAGGATTGACCATGTATTATAGGCGTTTCATCCACGATGACGACAAGATTGCAGCCCCCTCACTCAATTGCTCAAGAAACCCATAGACAATAGTAAGAAGCCGGTTTGGGTTTGGCCGACTGAGATGTATCTGGCTTTCACCACGCTCAAGGCGGCCTTGACGTCGACCCCGCTACTTCTGATGCCCGATTTTTCCAAGGATTTCGTCATAGAATGTGATGCTTCAGGACGCGGGCTCAGGGTCGTGCTTATGCAAGACTGCCAGCCGGTCACATATTTTAGCAAAACTCTAAGTCAGCATATGAAAAGGAGCTCATGGGCTTGGTCTTGGCTATCTACAACTGGCGCCCTTACTTATTGAGTCGTCTTCTCGTGGTCAACACCGACCAACGGAGTATGCAGCAGCTCCTTGCACAGCTCCTCTCCACACTCGCCCAGCAGAATTGGGCAGCGAAACTGCTCGGGTACGACTTCTCTAATATCCACAAAAAAAGGCAAGTTGAATTGTGTAGCAGACGCTCTATCGCGAAGGGACGAAGAGGCCGTCGAGCTCTCTTCTCTCTCTCGGCCGACATGGCCAGAATGGTCATCCATAAAGCAAACGTTAGCAGCCGCCCGGATCTATCCAAGATTAAGGACGACCTGAAATTCGGCCAGCCAGCGAAGCCACACTTCGAGTTGATTCAAGGCTTGTTATTATTCTATAAAGGGCAAATCGTGCATCTGTCAAACTCTCCTTGGATCCAGCGGCTTCTGGCCGAATTCCATATCACCTCGGCCGGTGGTCATGCGGGGGCATATTGGACTTACTGACAATTGGCGTTGAATGTTTACTGGCCCGGGATGATGTAACAGGTGACTCAGTTCATGGCTGCATGCGCAACATACCAAAGGAACAATATAGCCACACAGGCACCTGTCGGGCTGCTCTTTCCGCTGCCCATTCCGAACCGCATATGGGAAGATTTGAGCATGGATTTTCTATTCTTCCTGCTGAAATCTGGGGGTGTTGACTGTGTTTTCGTGGTGGTCGATCGGCTATCAAAGTACGCTCACTTCATCGCCCTTCGTCACCCTTCCTCTGCCAAACAAGTAGCCGATCTCTTTATGAAAGTGGTGGTTCGTTTGCGTGGCATTCCCAATTCTATTGTCTCGGATCAGGACCCAATCTTTCTAAGCTCGTTTTGGCGTGAGCTGTTCCGAGCCACGAGAACATAGCTCCGAATGCGCTCCGCCTACCATCCCGAAATGGAAGTTTTTAACCGTTGCCTGCAAACTTATTTGCTATGTTTTGCATTGGAACACCCCGAACAGTGGCACAAATGGCTCGCATGGGCAGAATATTGCTACAACACGATTAATTATTCCGCATCAGGAACTACACCCTTCGAGGTTTTGTATGGTCGTCCCCGCCAACCTTACACAGTTCCTCCATGGGAAAATCCGCGCATAAACAGTGATTAAGTCGCTTCAGTCTCGGGATGAAGCGTTGGTTGTTCTGAGGCAGCATCTGGAACGCGTTCAACAACGTATGACCTCCTCGGCTAACAAGCATCGTCGGGACGTGGCATATGATATTGGCGATCTAGTCTATTTGAAGTTTCGGCCCTAAAGCCAATCGTCTTTATTCTCGGCTGCCAACGGGAAGCTTGCCCCTCATTTTTACGGCCCATTTCGTGGATGGCTCACATCGGGGAAACGACATTTCGTTTCCCGAGGGCTAGCGCATCCACCCTGTCTTTCACATTTCTTACTGAGGCCAACCTTCCAAAGGCCTTGATGTCTACCAGAGCAAATCTTGGAGAAACAGCTGATCCCATGTGACGGTGACAACATAGAACAAGTTTTGGTCAAATGGTCTGGCTTGCCTTCTGACAAGGCCACGTGGATAGATACGACGAATTTACGAGGTCATTTCCTTATTTCCGCCTTGTGGACAAGGTTGTTTGGCCAACCGAATCATAGAAAATAACGGAGGAGTGAGGCAGGCGCGTTTTCTCCTCAGCGGTGCATCACTCTCGGCATCTTTGGAAGTCTGAAAAAGGAATATGAATCACTTGACAATGAACGAAGATGTATTATGTTTAATTAGCCAACCAACAATTATATAGGGGTGGGGAAAAAATATAGAAATACCGCACTTACCATACCGAAAATATCGGTTTTTTGGTATGCTGCAATTTTTCTTACGGTATGATACTGTACCTGAAGGGGTTGGCAGCAGAAGTACGTATCAAATAAATCACAAAATCAGTTCGATCTATTTAGCAGATTATTTAGACAAATTCTATTCGCGTAATTTTCACATGTATAATGCTCATAACATGAATTAAACATGCTTTAAGTGTAACTGAAACCTAAAACATGCTTTTCTACGGAGTAGGAATAATACCTGATGATTCTCAAAAGAATCGGTGATTGCTAGCTATTTCTCCTCGTGAAAATGTCGCATACTAGACCACGGATCTTCCGACTAGTTCCCGAACTGTATTACGATATCAGGGTGGGCTGATCTCACCAAAACACTAGGACTTAAATAAAGGAGGCAAAAAATCGATCTCACGGAGGAGAGCTGAAGGAAATTTTCGCCCTCTTCAGAAAAGGAGAAGGGGACGAAATTTTGTGATAAAATTAAGTGTATTTTTTGTATCCTTTATTCTCCTATTTATATAAGTTGCATATTGGGCACAGTCAGGGATCTATGGAAGGCTTTGGATATGGGTTCATCCCAATTAGCTTTTTACTAATTAAATTG
>JAOWBI010000182.1:1776701-1791062 GCA_028566235.1 Salvia elegans | reverse complement strand
GGATTGATAAAATTTTGCTCTTGTTTGACCATTTTTTCCTTCAAATACTCAATCTATGTTGTATATCTATCATATCACCCAAAACAAACGCCCCCTTTGTGGATCAGCTATATTTTATTTTGCCATATAAATTGCTGAGAAAACGATCAGATGCATGGCTTCAAATAATGTTTCTTGTTTAGGAAGTGCTAATGTCATTAAATTGTTAATCAGTGATTAACTGCAACTGAACTCTGTAGATTCAAACTAAGAAATATTGAGGAAACAGAGGCTGCAAAAAAGCTCTTGCAGGAGAGGAGGCATGTGGGTCGTACAAAATCAGACTCCAGCATTCCTGCAAGTTTCAGTGCCGACTTTTTCCAGCGTGGCAAGGACTACGCAGAGAAACTTAGGAAAGGTGATTTCATTTTCTTTGCATTGACAATCCAAGAATTATATTTCTGCCTTAATCCTTGCATCAAATCATTCACTTTGAGACAGAATGATAATGGTGTTGCTATTTGACATTGCGTCTACAATGTGCAATTTCAGTGTGACCTGTTTGGGAAATTTAATCTGCTGAAGTCTAAGTCAAGCTGATATTAATATTCTATCCATGTTTCATTCAACTGATGTTTGTGCGAACTGAGTATTAACTTGCATTACAGTAAAACCGGAAATATTAAATTTTAGCAGTGGCTACTTATACAATTGATGCCAATGAAATTAAAATTCCTTGCCTAAGGAACATGAGATGGATAACCTTGTGATTGGGTATTTCTGAGTTGTGTTATGTTTTTTTACCACAGAGACTCTGATGGTTAAACCTTGTGGATTAGTGTATTGATCAATGCAATAATCCAATGAGACGGCTTATTTTGTTTCCTTAATGCCTGGCTGATATATTGGTATTTGTCTTGATCATATATTTTCAGACCATCCAGAGCTTCACAAGGACAAGGGAGCACAGGAAACTGGTGTGGAGGCTAGAAATCAAGATTCAGTTCCAGATGGTGCTGGTCGAAGGCAAGCTGCCACAGATGAGCTCATGTTGGACCGCTTCCGCAAACGAGAAAGACAACGGATGACGCGAAGATAGCCTGAATAGTTGGTGGATCTAGACCATATGGAATGCATTGGTCACTTGTACTTCTTATATATGTTTTAGTGCAAACAGTTCAAGATGTCTTTGTTTCACCAATTATATTCTCTAGTGCAAACAGTTAAAGATGAGCTTCAACTCTACTCATGCTCAAGGATTAATTTTAGCTTGACTCCTCTATCTAAATATTATTTGATAATGACAATAGATAATGAAACTTTGCGAAATAGCGTTCACACAAAGTTGCATATCATTATTAAAGTGAAAAAAGGACAAAAGAATGTAACATGTTTACTTAAAAACTGTCACAAACAACCATTCTCTCTAAGCTCCAGATAATATGTTAATTCCACTTTTTGAATGAGGAAAACATGGAATCTGTTGTCTCGATTCAGTACAATGAAGTCCTTTAACGCTAGTTACAACAAGAACTTCTCCAAAGATATGGAATCACGGAATCGGACCAATTCTCTTGTAAATGAAATCTATCCTCTGGGAGGGTGGGGTTCTTGTTGATTTTTGGAATCTTCCTTCTTCTCCATAACTTGCTGTATACCCTCTTGGTAACCTTCAATAAAACTTTTAAGTGCATCTCTATAAGCAGAAGCTCTGGTCATGTAAACTCGCTGCAGAGCAGGTCTTAATGTCTCCATTCCTCCTCTTGCAGCCACAGCTATATAGTGCATACAAAAACCAAACCAAACCATACTCACTAATCATCAATAAACAGAGCACATAATGCTGTCATATAAGTATGAACTTGTTCTCCTCTTATTAAACAACCATGCTAAAAAACAACAACTACTTTAATGCATATCAATACTTGAAGTTAATAAAATATTACTACTTATAATGAAGTGCAATTACACAAGGGCCTGGGAGCAGATTTTGCATCATTTTTAATAATTTATAGTCTAAATATATTAAGCCCTGGATGCCTGAAGTGATATGATAATCTAATATCCCGTGGAGTAATCTTTAAGTCTCTTCCATATGCAAATACATCTTTCCTCTTCTGTTTCTAACTTTTAAGGGATAAAAGAGGAAGCTTCTCATTATTCAGATGAGAGTTGCACATTTTTCCTGAAAATATCATAGGCAATACTCCTCACCAAGATCCTCTAGAGTTGACGGTTCCTTCTCTTTCGTCGTCCCTTTTTCACCATTGAGGGCATCTTCATTCTCCGCTTTCTGTTTGTATTCATTTGGCCTGAGTTCTGGACCTATATCCCTGACCCAGCTTGCAGCATACAGTCTAGATGCTTCTTTCAACACCTTAGCATCTCCACATATGCAAGTATCAATAAAGATGGTAGGTTTCATCTTGTTTATGCAATCAAATAGGATTTTCATCCCATTGCATACCAATAAATGAGACGAAAAGCAACTGCACTACCACAATTAATTGAAACAAGAGTGCAAGAAGAGAATCATGATTAAGATAACTAACAAGGTATCGCTCCTTCCAAGTAAGCTTTTGGCGCTTTTTGATGTGGGGCGGATCAGGCAACGACGACGGAAATGCTATCTCCTTCAGATCTTTTCGAACATAATCGTAAATCTTTCTTGAGACCACTCTCAGCTTCATTCTAGCAAGCTATAAACAATACACAATGCAATCATAAAGTGAGTGTAAAATGCACTCTTTAGCGCTCACAAACTCCTTTTTATACTAATTGATGACTTCCATTTCGTTCACACATTCAATCGAGCATGTGGTAGACAATACAGAGTTGAACGTATTGACAAAACTAATACCGGTGATTATCGGAATTATGATAATAACAGGCTTCCACAGCATTAGAGAAAGCAGATAAAATCTGAGTTTTTTCTTATAAATGTACATCACCTTTCCTTTTGAGCGAATTTAGGCTTTTTACCTACTCAAAATGAAGAGTATTTGCGTGAAGATGAAAACATAAATGGTGGATATATCCACCTCCTCAATCAAAATACAAGCAGATTGGGATTAAACGCAAGTGGAATGGGATTGGGAGTTGAACTGTTAGGGTTTGTAGAAGAACAGTGAAGGACGAAACAGAAAATAATTTTTCTAGATAATCTGAAGAATCTACGCTTCAGTGATAAAACCGTAAAAATGAGGCTTACCGCGGCAGCAGCGTGAGGGCGGCGATACAATCGGCGGTGAATAGAGCTGCGACGGTGTGGAGGCGAGGAGAGAGTTTCTAAGAATTGGTTTTAACAAATTTATTTTAATTTGTACTCAACTATATATCGCCAATAATCATGCTTATTTCATTTTTATTAAATAAACATTTTTAATAATTTGTCACAAATTATATAACAACATAAATACTACGAGCTTCTGCAACTTGGAGCTTTGGTTTCGTTCCAGAAGACAACACAAAATCGGGCCGCATTGTAAGTGGTCCATCCCCGTCTGTTACTCGGCCAAGTGATGGCGGGGGTTGTTCCTCCACGGTTTGAAAAGGTTTTGACGTAAACCCAACTCGCGGGCCGCGAGTGATCTTCATTTTTTGATCGTATTATAGTATTTTTATAAAAAAAAACATGAAATTAATATATACTATCCATTTTTTAAAATTTATTTTCATTTGTTTTCTTTTACTTCATTTCATCCCTGAAAATTTGTCATATTTTACTTTTTACCACTTTTTATAGTTGACACCACATTCTACCAACTCATTTTCACTCAAATTTTATTATAAAATTAATATTTAAAAGTAGGACCTATATCCCACTAACTTTATCAATCACTTTCCATTACATTTAATAAAATTTGTGTCCGGTTAACATGTGACAAAATTTAAGGGACGGAGAGAGTAGTATTTTTTTTATACTCATTGATTAAATACCTCATTGTCATTAATTTTTCTTTTTTCTCCTCTGAAACTTTTGTTGCATTATGTCCAACAATGCATGGGCACAATGGTATGCCAACATGTCGAATGTCTCCACTTTTCCGTTGACACTAGGCACCCCTAGAACTGCCGGCTCTACAACGCCCCACCCATTGATAATGTGCACATCCTACACATTTCCGGGGCCCTGACACAGTCGTTGGACAAAATCCATACCACTGACAATCAAGGCCTCGGACATGTTGAATTTTGTCCAGCGACTACGTCGGAGCATATTTTTACTTAATATTGTGATTAGGTTTTATATTTGAAATAAAATCCAAGATAGGAATGGAAAAACACATGACAAAATAGCATGGATGCATTTTATATTCTACATTTTTTATAAGATAAAAAGGTTTCAAAAATAAATACATGAGGCATCATATGATCCGGAAGATAACACCTAAAACTATTTTTAAAATAGTATTATACTTACAATAATGAAAATGATCTCTTCCTTATCTTAAATGGGTATTTTTCATTTTGCCTCAGTTTAAAAAATAAAATGATAGTAGCATGGAAGAACATTTTATACAGGTAGAGAATCAGCAAAACTAGTACATTGAACAATTTTAAGTCCAAATATAGTACTCGTACAACAAACTAATTTTGTTCAAACTCGTGAGTTTGAACAATTGATGAATGAAAATGAGGGAAAAAGTAGGTAAGTAGTCTAACTATGGTAAACAATAACAATGGTGAGCCTATACTATCTCCCGAAACCTCGTGTCTCACTTCCCAAATCCCTCACTAACTGCATTCGCAATGTTATCTATCTCTCTCTAATTTATTTTTTCCTTAAGTAGAAGAATCAGAGACTCAGTTAAAAACGGGAACACAAAATCCATGATCAATCAATCATGTTGCATTGAAGTAGAGCTACAATTTGACATCACTTTGGTAGAACAAAGTCGCATAATCGAGATTATGAATAATGCAGAAGCAATCTGCAATGAATATTGTGGCGATGGCGATGGTTGCTTTTTCGCTGCCACTGCACGTGGCGTTGGCGGAAAACGCAGCCGAATCGCTGATGAGATTCAAAACCGCCCTAACGAATACCGATCGGTCGCTAGCGAATTGGATTCCGTCGACGAATCCATGCAGAGGCAATTGGGCAGGCGTACTGTGTTACAACGGGTACGTGTGGGCGCTACAGCTCGATAACATGGGCCTGCAAGGTCAAATCGACGTGGACTCCCTGGCCGAGCTGTCTTACCTTCGCACGCTCAGCTTCATCAACAATAACTTCCAGGGCTCCATGCCCAACTGGCGCAAACTCCGCACTCTCATGTCCTTGTATTTGTCTGACAACCACTTCTCCGGCCAGATCGCTAATGATGCCTTTGAGGGCATGGAGTCGTTGAAGAAGGTATATCTCTCTGATAATAGTTTCACCGGCCCCATCCCTGAGTCTCTGGCGTCGTCTAGGATGGTTGAGGTCGGCCTCGACAACAACCACTTCTCTGGGGCTATACCTGCTATCGACTCGCAAAACCTTCAAGTCTTTAACGTCTCCAACAATGACCTGCAGGGTCCCGTCCCTCCGTCTCTCCTCAAATTGGATCCATCCTCCTTCACAGGTAATTAGGTATAGTTGCATTTCTATGAATATCACATCCATAGGAGATGAATCGTGATAGAACTTTTCTTAAAATCAGAACGCATAACTAAACTAGTTTAGTCAGTAGTTATCATACAACTTACCAGTTTTTAACTCAATATCAGTTTACTGATTCATGAATATCCATTTCTGACTAATATCCATGTCCATATGCCTAGTTGGTTGTGATATTTGCTTTGTGCAGGCAACAAAGCCTTGTGCGGGGGGCCCAACGGACCGTCCTGCAACCCTGTGAAGCCCCCTCCGGACCTGGAGCCGATTCTTCACCCTCGTCCTTCTCCTCCTCCTTTGCGTAAAAAATCATCATCTATGTCTCCGGCAATAATAGCCATAATCATACTCAGCATCCTGCTGGCTTTGCTTCTGCTCCTGCTGCTGCTTCTGCTCTGCCGGTGGATGCTCCTTGAGGATGACGATGACGATGACGATGGTGTAAAGCCGCAACAGAAGGATATGATGAGTCCTCTACCGATAGGGGCACTGTCTATAGCAATAGGTGAAGCGGGTGGGAGAGGCGAGCAGCAGAGGCAGAAGCAGCATGAGATGATGATGAGTCCTCTGCGGGGAGGGCCAGCGTCTGTAAGAATAGGCGCATCCCCCTCGCCACGAGGACTTACAGGCGCATCCCCCTCCCCACGAGGACTCACAGGCGCATCCCCCTCCCCAGGACGAGTGCTGGGGAGAGGCGAGCAACAAGCGAGCAAGCTCTCCTTTGTGAAGGAGGACAGACAGAAGTTCGACCTGCAGGACTTGATGAGAGCATCCGCAGAAGTACTAGGATCTGGAAGCTTCGGGTCATCGTACAAGGCAGTGCTGGTGGACGGGGAAGCAGTGGTCGTCAAGAGATTCAAGCAAATGAACAACATAAGCAAGGAAGACTTCCACGAGCACATGAAGAGACTCGGCCGGCTCAAACACCCCAATCTGCTTCCCTTGGTAGCATACTTGTACCGCAGAGAAGAGAAGCTAGTTGTTTTGGACTTCGTCCAAAACAACAGCTTGGGGAAACACCTCCAGGACGACAGAAAACGCCCTAAGGAGTGGCCGAAGCCGCTCAGCTGGGAAAGCCGCTTGAAAGCTATTAAAGGAGTAGCAAGAGGGCTGGCCTACCTCCACACGGAGCTTCCCAGCCTAAGCGCCCCCCACGGACACTTGAAGTCATCCAACGTCATGCTAGATGGAAACTACAATGCGCTGCTCATGGACTACACGCTAAGCCCCATCGTCAACCCCAGCCAGATCAGCCAAGCGCTCGTGGCGTACAGAAGCCCTGAGTACGCCCAAACCGGCCGGATTGGCAGGAAATCCGACGTGTGGTGCTTGGGGATTTTGATACTGGAGACTCTCACGGGGAAGCCAGTTGACAAGTACAAGGGTGCAGAGTTAGTGAAATGGGTGAAAGGTATCGTGGAGGAAGCCGAAGGGAGGGGTGCGATGGTGTTCGACAAGAGTATGGAGACGAGCAAGCGGTCGCAGCAGCTGGAGATAAACATGCTTTTGCAGATAGGGATAGCATGTTGCCAAGAGGACATGGACAAGAGGTTAGGTTTGGAGGAGGCAGTTACAAGAATTGAGCAGCTGCAGGAGTAATATATGCCTACATTTACTTGCACCCTTCATAAAGATGGAATTGAGAATAAAAAAAAGTTGAGAACATTAATTGGCCTCAAATTGTTTTAATAGCATTAACATGTTTCATGTGGTGTCATTTCACAAGTAATAAAAACAGTATATTGCTTTGCTATCTCAATCATATCTGTATTCTGATTCAAACACACAACAGTTTTTATCTAGGCCTTAGCTGTCCTAGTTGGACAATTGAAACTAAAAAAAACAACATATAACTATAAAGAGAAAACTGAAACTAGTATATAAATCTGCTATCACCTATGGATTTGTAAGTGTAACCTTCAGATTCCTATGGCTATATTATTGAGCTTATGTTTGAGGTTGGTGGCGACAGACTTGGCAGAATCTTCAACTGTTGAGGTGCTCTGTTGGAGGCTCTTCAGCACTGCATCTTTAAGGCTGGCGGTTGCCCTTTCATTTCCCCGGAAACTGAAGCAAACAAACAGCAGTTGAATTCAAAATTTGATGCAAAAATGGAGTGATTGATAGTAAGTGGTGGTGTGTTTACTCTAAATTTGTAGGGGGCAAGCAGGAATGGGGGGAAGAGAACAAACGCTTTGCTGCGTCTATTATATCTGCATCGATTTCCTTATCTCCATCTCCATCTACAACTTCAAACATGATTGCGAGGAGGAGGAGGAGAAAAAGGAGGAAATGGAATGCCACTTTGAACTTGCTGTAGGATTTATGTTTATCCATGTAGGGGGTTTGGGTAGGGAACCTTGTTTTGCTGCATCTTCAGATTCTTATACTATCATGTATTGATAACAACATCACATCCACTGATTGACACGTTTCATTACAAATGTTATTGTGACGCATTGTCGGCTATCCTATCTCTATCTCTGCCTCACACTAATTCTCACTTAAAGGGCATTTTATTAGAATCGATTTACCCATGAATAAATCTTCCATATTTGACTAGCTCCAATTTTAAAAAAATTATTAACTTTGTTAAAAAATATTTTTTAAAAGTTAGTAGAATACGGATCCTACTTTATATATTACTTTTATAATAAAATGTGAATGAAATGAGTTAGTGAAATGAGATATTTATTGACGGGCGGACGAAAAAAGAAAAATGAGATAGTTAATAACAGAAGAAGAGAGTATTTAATTTTGTACAGTTACTAAAAATTAATAATGTCTTGCCAAACTATAACATTTTGGCAACTTTTATACTCATTGCGTCCAAAAAATAAATAGTCACAATGATAGATGAAGTGATTTAATGCGAAATTGATAAAATATATAAAAAATAGATAAAGTTAAAAGAGCAAAAAAAAAATATGTAATAAGTGAATAAAATAAAATGAGTAAAAAGAAAAATGTAAATTAAATAGAGTAATAAATTAGAAGAAACTTTTTTGTTTATAATTGGAGTTTTGGATTAATTTTAATGAACAAATCAAAATAAAACATATAACTATTTTTTTACGATAGCAGTATATTGAAAATTTCGAATATTTCTTTTAATAAAAATGATGTGCAATTTCAAAAATCGGATGCTAATATCCCAGAAAATAGATATATGTAAAGTCGGGCATGAATTGTGGGTGAGGGAGTGTAAGGCAGGTTAGAATTGTGGGATTAGATATAATAGGCGTGCGTCAGCAATTGTTGCATTTCTTAGATTGTCAGTAAAGTTTGGTTGGAATCTGGTACTCTCATTCCCACTCTTGTTTGGTAAATCTACATCTGTTGCAAGTTAAACAAACTTTTAAGACAGCTTTAATGCCCATGTCCTAATTAGGAGTAATAATGACAAGACATTACATTTTCAGCTACTAGTTCTGAACATGGAAGAATCCCATAAAGTAGATCATCTCCTTGCTGCTAGAGAAATTCTGAGGAGCAGCATCGAGAAATCAAGGAACATAGGCATTGCAGTTGATCAAAGTGGCTCCAGATTGCAGCAGACCAGCCACAACTTGGCGTCTCTGCAATGCAGTGTCGAAAACATTGCTACCAAATGTAGAGTTTACGGGATTAGAGGGCATGTTGATCGAGCCATCGGGCCAGCTGCTGCTCTGCTCCAGGTGCTGGATCTGGTGCACGAGCTGCAGAATTCGATCCAGTTTGATCCTCCTCGTGCTGCCACCAGCGTCACACGCCTCCAGGAGGCGCTCAAGCTTCTTGCTGACAACTGCGGTTTGCTGATCCTCTGGCTCCAAGATGCGGTGCACATCCTCGCGAGCAACGCAGCTTCTGCCGATGATTGGTATCTTGTCCGCGCCTCCAAAGTTGTCAACATACTAAGGGAAATCCAGCTATTTTGCCGAGATGGAGGGGTTGTATCTTCTGCTTTTGACACGCTCGAGAATGAATACAGGCGTCTCTTGACTCAAACCGATTTCTCACACCCAACGTTTCCGGAACCTGAATTGCAGGCCATTGCTCGAGTCCTGGCTGCTAACAATCGCCTCCACAGATGCACGTCTATCTATGCAGAAGTTCGGATTGCAGAAGCACGGGCTACTTTACAAGCCCTGCATGTGGATTACCTGGGAATTCAGTTATCTGAAACAGACAGTGTTCGAAATGTGGAGACGTACATTTACCAGTGGGATAATCACATGGAGTTTGCTCTCAGGAATCTGCTCCTGAATGAGTACAGGCTCTGCAAGAAACTGGGAGATGTTGATGATGATGATGTATGGATGAATTGCTTTGCCAAGATTGCAACTGAATGTGGATTCATCGAAATCTTCGAATTTGGAAGCTCGGTCTGTAACTGCAAGAAAGAAGCAATGAAGCTCTTGAGTCTGCTCAAGATTTTCTCCACTCTGGACAAACTACGATTGCAGTTCAACCAGCTGTTCAACGGAAAGTTCTGTCTCGAGATTCAAAACAAGACACGAGCTCTTGTTAAGAAAGTTGTCGATGGGGCTAGTGAGATTTTCTGGGACCTGTTATTGCAAGTGGAGCTGCAAAGGGAGACTGATCCGCCACCAGATGGCAGTGTTCCAAGGATCGTTTGTTTCGTTACTGACTACTGCAACAAACTCCTTGTGGAGGAGAACAGCTCGATTCTTACTCGAGTTCTTGAGATTTCTCAGGTGTGGAACCAAGCAAGTTCTGAACAAGGGCTTCTCTCCAATGAAATTCACAACACAATGAAAGCACTCGAGACCAACTTGGAGAGTTGGGCTCAGTGTTACAACGACACCGCTCTTTCCTACCTTTTTATGATGAACAGTCACTGGTATTTGTGCAACAGCGCAAGGGGGAACAAGCTCGGGGAATTGATGGGGCAATCTTGGGTGTGGGCGTACGAGGAATCCGCAGAGTACTATGCAGCATTATACCTGAGAGAGAGTTGGGAAAAGCTTGTGGTGCTTTTGCATGAAGAGGGACTGACCTTGTTCCCCGGAGGCAGAGCCATCAATAGGGAAGTGGCGAAGAAGAGGATCACCGTATTCTGTGAGGCTTTCAATGAAATGTACAAGAAGCAATCCAAATGGATACTGTGTGACAAAGCCTTGAGATGGAAGACATGCCACCTAATAGTTGAAGCAGTTGTGCCGCCTTACAAGAGCTATCTGCAGAGATTCATGCCTGGATTAGAACACAAGGTGAACTACACAGCTGAGAGAATGGAGGAGTTAATTGCCTTATTGTTCCAGCCCAAATATGATGGCAGCAAATGCACAGATTTGATAGGCATGAAGAATGCAGCTGCTATCAGCCACTTCTCCTACACCCCTGCTGCTGCTTGATTGCATCATCAAAATCAGTAGCCATGTAAAATACCTGGATTTGTAACTTCATCTCTTTATAGATATAGATAGTATTTCCGGTTAAGGTTTCTGGCGTGTTATTAGACCTGCAATTTGATGTTAAACACATGTAACAAAATCAAGCATGACACAATTACAATAGCTAAACAACATCCCTTTCCCATTTGCATTCTGCCTATTACCATTAATCAGAGAGCATCTCTTCTCTTCGCCATCTAATCAACATGGAAAAGGGTTCTCACTTCCGGGAGCTATGTTTCGTCTGTTTTGTGTCACAACAACAGTTGCTGACGATCACACAATCCAGCTTCATGCACACCGTTTTACCAGGATCACAGTATCCAATATCGATGTCAAATGTTTTTCGAATGTAAACTTGTATTGTCAAGTTCAAAATCGATAGTATGCCACAAAGAATCTAATTAATAGGAAACCAAATCCATAACCAACTCGGAAAAAACAAAACTAGATTTCCACTGTTTAATCTGGATTACAAGCACACAAATCACAACAATATAAGAGGAGTAACGTGTCATTTACTGCTCTCACTCAGTTTTTCCTAGCTCGCATATATCCTCTATCTGTGCATGTTTCTTAAATGAACATGGACATATAATGTTGCAAATGCTAACATGATCAACTCTTCAGAAACTGGGATGTGGCTACAGATCAAAAAAAGAACACTTCTCTACACTGAAGACGCTTGAACTGCACTTCCAACTTTCTTTACATGTTTTACCTTCTTGAACTCGAGAGCATGGAAATTCTTTTCCACTTCCCATGCAAGCTGGGACATGCCGTTAAAAGATGATTTTGCGCCTTTCTCGTCTCCCACTTCTCTTGGAAATGGTATCCGTACCTCATATACATCCTTTTGCACTGATGTCACACGCACATCAAACCCAAGTCTATCAACCCACACCATCTTTGCGTCCACTACCTAACATAAATCATAACATACACAAAACGATCAATTTATTCAGTTGAGACGAGGGTAAAAAGGACATGAATTACAGAATGCAAACTTGGAACAGAACAACTGATATACTAATATCAAACTAATCAACTGTTGCATGTAGCTAAAAGGCTCAAGCAGCTATTTTCAAATTGCAAACTAAGCATACATTCAAATCACTTGCAATTGCATTAAAATCTCAATCCACCAGTGTAAATTTCAAGTAATATCTGTTGTCCACCGGTGTTAAAATCACATCATCAATTTCAAAGAGGACTGCAATGCAAAAGTGAAAGATAGCCAGTGTGCACCTGGAAATCTAAGTCCGCATAAATGTTGCAGAAGCGAAGAACATCTTCTCTATTGTTAGTATTAATCTCATCCACTATCTTCTCTGCAGAGTTTCGAAGTGGATCTGGTTCAGCCGATACATATTCCGATGAGCTCACCCAAACACCATCCTGTCGTGTTACATCAATGTCCAGTCATCCTCAAGAAGCTATCCACAATTCCTTGGAGAACAGATATTCTTCAACACTGAATATAAGCCATACCTCACCATAATCTTCTATCTGAAGAACTCGTTCAACATCAATGACATATACGCAGCTTTCTTCCACTTCCTCATTAAACCGCTTCTTCCACGCCGAACAGAGTTTCTATGTAAAAGGAATTCGCAAAACCAAATGAGAGTTTGATGCCAGTGATAAACCCTTTTCTATACAAATGTTGGGCAACTGATTTCTAAAGATGAGATCATGGAGAGATCATGGAGTTGAGGATTTTGGCAACAAATTACAAAAGCTAATTTCAGACTTATACTTTACCCACAACAATAATCAATTCAATAACTAGACATAAAATTTGAAGAAAGAGGGAAAACAGAAAATCCAAACCTCCCTACCTTCAAAGCAATCGCATCAACGGGTTTATTAAGATTTCCAACAATTGTGCACTGAGGCGTCCGCACTCCGCATTGCTCCAACTGGTTCACATCAATTCAGACCAATGAAGAAGAGTACATAAATATTGATAATCAAGATTGAATCTTTGGGCAAAACCCACGAACCTTAACATGAAGACTGCAGGCCCTCTTCGTATCAGCAGAGAATCCATGGCTCAGACACAAGATGGGAGTTCCATTGAAATCGAGAGCAAAGCGAACGCCGAAGCCCAAAGGAGAGCCGTCGTCTTGACTGAGAGTGGAAAGAGTACCGACGCTCGATAGTTCGAGGACAGTTCTTGTAACCTCAGCCGGGAAAGGCCTGCGATTGGGGTCGCTCAGCTCCAATTGAGGAGGCTCTGAAACTAGGCTAGCGGCCCTGCATTTTAAGGCAGATCGGTTGATATTTAAAGGCCTGGTAAAGGAGGGTGGTGCAGGGAGAGAGAGGCAAGGTTTGAGAAATTGGGTTTTGGGGAGAATCAGAATTGGGGGCGGGGAGCTCAGAAATTGGGCGTGAGGAAGAATCATCTCTCTCTCTCTCTCTGATCAGTTTCGTAGATGAAGTCTACAAATTTGAGGATAACTCAGAAAGCGGAACAAAACTCGTCTTTTTTATCGAAAAGGGGTGTAATCCCACGCACGTCGATGATATTAAAATAATACCAAGATACAGTCTAAGATAGAGTTGTGAAATTATTTTAGTAATAGAGGATTAGCTATGACTAATTATTTCATGATTATTCATCTAGGATTGAGTTGTAGGATTGAATCTCATGAAACAAACACACTACAAATTTAATCTGAGATACAATCTAGGAAACCGAACACTCCCGAAGTTTACAATTTGAGAAATACTCCCTCCGTCCCCAAAAATTATATAAAAATGTAAATGATGCAGATTAAAAGAAAGAAAAAAAATAATGGAATAAGTGTTAGTGGTGGATTATTAGGTTCATGTTATGACATGGTGTTTATGATTATTATTGATTAAAAAACTTTTCACATTTAGATTTTGTCTAAATTTGGAGAATGAACATAAATGGTAAACTAGTCTATTTTTCAAAAACAAAGAAAATAGTAAATTTTGCTATTTTATGGTGGTCAAATAAAAAAAGTCTTTTAAAAATGAAAATTTTTATCCATATTTTATCGTCCATATAGTATAAGATTATTTTTTATTGAAGGAGCATGCCTAAGTACTCCAAGGCCCTAAAAAAGGAGCTGCCAACTTTATTATATGCGAGCGGATCTATTTGGTAGTGGCGTACGGAAATAAAAATGAGGGGTACAACGATTTCCTCAAAATTGTAAATAATCTAATGGTAAAAATGCTTAGGGCACCCGCATCGCGTCTCGATGCGGGCGCGATCTCGTCTCTTCGAGACGAGACGGCGATGCGGAGCTCCGTCTCGTCCCGGTCTCGTTGCGCGTCTCGCGCGGAAGAAGCCGGCGTCGAGCCATCTCGCCACGCGCCCGCGCCACGTGGCGCGCGCTGGCGCTAGGC
>JAOWBI010000182.1:1687573-1698907 GCA_028566235.1 Salvia elegans | reverse complement strand
CGAGCCATCTACGATTCTTTGGAGAATCAAGAAGGTATAATTCTATTCCGTAGAAAAGCATGTTTTAGGTTTCAATTAATCATAAAGCATGTGTTAATTCAAGTTATGAGCCTGATACATGTGATAATTGTGCGAATAGTATTTGTATGAATAATCTGCTAAATAGATTGTTTTCTCTGTTTTATTCATGCTTCCGCTGCCAACCCCTTTAATTGGTATCAAAGCCAGTCTTTGGCTCTGATTATTTGGATTTAAATTTCACGAAATTCATGTATGCATGTGTTATTTGATTTCGAAGCATGTTCTTGTATTTATTTGTTATTATTATGCATGACGAACTCAAGAACTATCGTATCAAAAAACATGAAAAGTTTGGGCATACGAGACGTGCGATCCGTCTCGGCGCTCGCGCCGAGACTGATCGCGCTACGCGTGTTCAAAGTGAGGGTCGTCGAAGTAGTGGGAGTCGAGGGTTCACGATCACGGGACGACACGCAGACGAGGGTGGGCTCGTGCACACCGCTGACCGAGACCGAGACACCCAAGGCGGCGCCCGCACCAAGTTCGACGGAGGGTGCCTGCGCGGTGTGGGAGTTTGACCGAGCACTCGTCGAGACGCCGAGACTCGTACCCATGGCGGAAGGAGTCTCGGTCGCTGCACCTAGGGCTGGCCGAGAGCGACATGCCATGCTGCGCGACGCTGGCCGAGCCAGTAGGAGCGCCATCTGGCCGAGAGCAGCGACGCCTCCTTACGTCCTGCTGGCCGAGAGATACAGGCGCCCGTAGAGCCGGTGTGCAAGGCAAGTGGCACGATCAGCGAGTCGTGCAACATATATTTGTATTTTTGCCTAATTTCTCAAACAATGGAAAATAAAAGAATTATTTATTAAAATGATGTTTATGTCTGTTACCCAATGATGCAATGTTATTAGGTACTAAAAAGAATTCAATAAAGTTAAAGAAACAACTTATTTACAATATTTCCTTCCCATTCACTAAAATTAAGTCTATTTATGAAAAATATTTTTAAAATTAAATTAGTCGTACTCTTTACTGATAATAATCATATTGCTTTTATTTATTTCTATTATATTGTTATTAATTTCGCATCATAACTAATAAAGGTGTTGGGCTTTAATTACACCGTAAAACAAGACGCCGCCCACTTTTTCTCTTTTTCGGAGAGATTCTTCGGACGGAGAGGGGCGAGTCAAAGCTCAGAAAATAACATAAGTGGCACGATCAGAAAGTTTTGCCACTGATATTTGTATTTTTGCCTAATTTCTCAAACAGTAGAAAATAAAGGAATTATTTCCTAATAATGATGTTTATGTCTCAATAATACAATGCTCTAAGGTACTAAAAAAATTCATTGCACGAAATAAAGTTAAAGCAACAACTTATTTACGATATTTCCTTGCCGTCCACTAAATTTAATTCTGTTTACGAAATAAAGTTAAAACAACAACTTATTTACGATATTTCCTTCCCATCCACTAAAATTAATTCTGTTTACAATATTGGTGCACGATAGGAATGAGTTGGAAATTAATTACACGTTATAAAAGGACATTGCCCACTTATTCTCTGGTTCACAGAGATTCTGCAGAAAGAGATAGAGGCACAAGATAGGAAGGTGTTGGGCTTTAATTACTCCGTTAAACAAGACACTGCACACTTTTTCTCTTTTTCGGAGAGATTCTTCTGACAGAGAGGGGCAAGTCAGAGCTCATAAAATAACATAAGTGGCACGATCAGCGAGTCTCGCAACTAATATTAGTATTTTTGCCTAATTTCTCAAACAATGGAAAATAAAGGAATTATTTATTAAAAATTATGTTTATATCTTTTAACCAATAACGCAATGCTCTTAGGTACTAAAAAAAATTCAATGCACGAAATAAAGTTAAAGCAACAACTTATTTACAATATTTCCTTCCCGTCCACTAAAATTAATTCTATTTACAATATAGGCGCACGATAGGAATGAGTTGGAAATTAATTACACAGTATAAATGGACGCTGCTCACTTCTTTACTTGTCCGGAGAGATTCAGAGAGAGAGAGAGACGCAAGATAGGAAGGTGTTGGGCTTAATTCTATATTTTTATCTCTTTTATATTTTTATTAATTTCGTATTATAACTAATAATACTTCCAATCTTTTAATTTTTATTGGATGGTGAGTTTAATTTTCAAATTCGGAAGTGACGCAAGATAGGAATGAGTTGGACATTAATTACTATGTATAAAAGTACACCACTCACTTGTTCTCTTGTTCGGAAAGATTCTTCACAAATAGAGAGACGGGTGAGTGCTCGAAAAATAGCAAAAAGAGGGTGTGTGTTTTCGCGTGTTTAAGCCATCACTTTGCAATTCACTCCTTTTTGTAAGTTCACCAACTTTATCAATTATCTTTGGTAAATTCATGAAAAATACTTTGATTTTGCGTCTTCTTTCCTGTTGTTTTTGTTGCGTGTTTTCGAGCTTTTACATTTTTTCCTTTTTATATGTTCTTGTTTTGAGTTGGTTTTGGTGCGGTTAAGTTAAGTCGGCATTCTGTTTGATTGAGAATCATTTGATTTAGTGTTTCTTATTTAATTTCTGTGTGTGTTTTGAACTATTTTTTTCATGTAATGCAGCTCTCGACGTACGTGTTGAATTGATGATTCACCAAGAAGAGATTGTTCTAAACTCAAACTTAAGTTACTAAAAGGTACTCGAGCCACTATAGATCAAAAGGAAGAAATACTTTACAAAAATAAAATAAACGGTCACGTCATGTTGTGCAAGCAACAAGAATACAAAGAGGAGATGTGGAAGCGTGAACGAAAGATGAGGAAGAGATACCCAGAGCTTTTCCCAAAACTAGTTGCAAATTTTGGGACGAAATTGTTGGTAAGGTGGGTAGAATGTAACACCCGCCCTTTTGAACCCTAGTCAATCCAATATCGCCTTGTATTAGTTGTTATTCTCGTTTGTTCGTGAATTAAAATGCATGCGATCTCGATGACCATGAAGAGACATATAATAGTTTTACTAAATGCGGTATAAAAATCTATGAGGACTTTTAACACAAGTTCAAACAAATTTTCAAAAGTCCTATGTTTTTACAATTTGAAGATCGAGAATACAACAAAAGAGGAGACTCGCGCCCCGATTCTCGGTAGGTGTGCACATCTCGGACCAGACATCCGCAAAGGTGTCGAACTGACGGTCGGCACCAACATCAAGCCGGCAGTCCTGGCGTTGATCCGGGCAGCCCCGAGCTTGCTTGATCTCCACCTTCGTTTCGTGCTCCTATCGATCACTACACCGCGCACATCCGGAACCTACAAAAGAGGGAGATAAATATTAGTCGCATCAAGATAAGATGTTTGACAATTGCATCACGTCAAGCACGTTTCCCAAACAACGATTGTACTTGTTAGCTGTCATTTTGGATGACGAGATATAAGATTTTTTCCAAAAATGGTAGTGTAGATGATGGGTGTGACAACCTACTCCTTTTGGGAAAAAGTCCTTATTTCTTGGACAACACTTTACTCTCATGAATTATGGATTATCCATGTAAAACCATGCAACCTCTTTGCCTATAAATACTCCACCACCTTCATTCATCTTTCTTTTGTTCCTCTAAGTAAAATCTCCAACACTTTCATATCATCAAAGAAGAGAGCAAGTAAGATTCAAATAGTGAGTTCAAGTTTCAAGTCTATTTTTTTATAGTGATAATAATGTTGTGTGTAGGCTTTCCTATCCTACATTATTATGTGGATGAAATTATCAAATACTATGAAGTGATGTTTATTTAAAATCGCACTATCATTTCTTTCAAAGGATTGTCAATGCCATAAATGTTTTGTTTTGTCGAGATGTGTATCTATTTGGCCATGCCAAAATAAATGAATGGAATGATTACGAACTCAAATAGGACTGAGAACCCTATTCGAGTAGTGTGCACAAAGGGATGGACCATGTGTCATCGAGAAGCTTGGCCGGTCAATGTGTCGTGGAAGGTGACCACCTTCCCGTCACTAAAGGAATGTAAAGGTATGGCAAATTGATGGAAAGAACTTAGACTGCGGTCGAACTTAAGCTCGCTAAGAACTTAGTAAGCTCGGGCCTTTTAAGATAAAACCCCTAAGTGTTACTGTGATGGCATGATAATAAATCTTTTATGTATATGTGGATCTTTTGGCAAAGTGTTCACTGAGTACTCTCGTACTCAACCATGCATATATTTCTAAATGTGCAGGTTAGGCCGTGGATGAAGTGGTGCTGAGTGAGATTGGTGATCAGTATCTTTGTAGGACTCTCGAAGGGATGTGTTTCTATACATATTGTTGCGTTCAAACTGTCTTCTGCTGTGCATTTTATTCGTGTCTTGTGATAGACTTATTAATGAGAACTATGATAGGAATATGAAGCACCAGTTGATGAACTCTTTAGGAATCCCTTGTAATCCCTAATATCTTTTGTAATGAAATGGATGTTTGGTTGATGATCGGTTTTCCTTTTTTTTTTTAATTTCCCTCTTATTCCCCACCCATAGTCATGACTTCTGAGCTTTGTTATCATTAACTAAGTGCGGTCGTGACAATATTTCTTATAAATAATATATACACATTTACATGCTTAACAAAATCAACAATATAAATAAAAATATATTTAGCACAAATTAAATATAGAAAATGAAAATACAAGATTGTTATAAGAAAAATATCAAATTCATAAAAAAAAAGGTAATATAATTAATTTTTCGGTATTTATATATATAGAAAATCCGTATTTGAATTTTTCTTTCGTTTAAAATAAAGAATAAACTTTCATCCATCTTTTACAAAACGACATAAAACGACATACATTTTTCATAGAGAAAAAAAGAAAAAGATGTAGAGGAATCATTTGAATAAAAAAGTTTGGCACATAAAATACAAAAAAAATAAGTAAAAAAGAGTATTATTTTTTTGGCAGCCTGGCGGGCAAACTCTCTTAACACGTCAACCCGAACGGGCTAGCCTGATTTATAATCGGGTTGTAGTTTTTCAACCCTAACTCTAATTTTAGCGGGCTAATCGGGCCAGCCCATCGGGTTCGGGTTTGATAAGTCGCATTCTAGGCCTTGGTTACTGGTTGGTATGATGAGCTTAACGTGCATTATCTGCAAGAAAGTTGCTTAAGTGTGCAGCAAAAACGGTACAAGTCAGTAGGAGAAGAACCGGGAGATTCAATTGAAAAGGACGCCAGAAGGGTGCAATACTGGTCAGGATGCATGCCAAAAGGCTCAAGATAGAGAATGAAGGATTGCTAGGAAACGACCAACTACTTAAGGGGGCAAAAACGACAATTCACAAGGAGGAACAACCCTAATTTTTAGGGCAAGCCCACCCTATAAATAGAAGGTCACATGAAGAAATGAGATAGATTACACACTCGGAAATCCTAATTTCCTACCACGGAGACTAGCTCTAACACTTCTCGTTCCTCGCCGTCAGTCATGGTCACTTGAAGACTCCGGTACTCTGCCGGGGGGAGTTCACCACCGTTTCATCCGGCCGTTGTAGTCGCCAGAATACTATTTTATCGCTCGAGGGGCCAAACAATCTTTACTCGCTTTTCGTAGTTTAACTCTAGTTTTACTTGTTTTACTTTGATCTTTTGTTGATCATCGCTGCTACTTGAATTTGACGTAATTTGTTTTGGATCCAGTCGTTATGAAATTGAAGTTTGCTTTTGTTCATCTTTCGGTTGCAATATTTTCTTCCTGCCTAGTTAGTTAGATCTAGTAGCTTAGCGTAAATTTCTAACTGTTTAAGCATGGATTCTCTTGGATAGAATATATCTGGTTTTATCGAGTAAAAATTCAAGTGTTTGATCGTTTAATTCGAAGTAGAATGCATGAGATCCGTGATTACATAGTTTTTGCCACCTACATGTTAATCAGTTTGCATGATCTAGGATTATCGGTTTTAATCTTCTCGATTTAGCTTTTAATTTCAGATCTTAACTTGTGGAAAGTGTTGATTCAAGATGTAGTTCATGGAGTTTTTGTTTATCTGCAATTTGTGCATACTTGTTGGAGAAGACAACACCCAGATCTGATTTGTGGACCACTTTACACTTTTCAGCCACTTTACATTTTGTCTTTCCACTTTCGCCAGCTTTTCTGCAGATCTGGCAATTCGTCAGCCAGCTCAGTC
Organism: Salvia elegans; assembly: GCA_028566235.1. Taxonomy (NCBI): domain Eukaryota; kingdom Viridiplantae; phylum Streptophyta; class Magnoliopsida; order Lamiales; family Lamiaceae; genus Salvia; species Salvia elegans. The sequence continues at coordinate 1,692,706 of JAOWBI010000182.1, read as the reverse complement.
GGATATTCGTTTCAGTCGCTGTCGGTCCATTTTTAGTAAACTTTCACTTTTCACATGCACTCAAGTCTTATAACTCTTTTCACGTACTCGACTTCATTCTGATATGAGACCGTCTTGCAAGTTAGTATAGTATAGGTCCCTTTTTAAGTTTTCGCGTCTAGGTAGATCTCAACCCAAGCGTGGTAGCTAACCAACCCTTTCCAGATTATCATCGCAATCACATTATGCACTCATCCATCTATGTGGGATTCGACCCTTGATCCACTATACTAGCCAGTAGAAATGGGTTGAGGAATTTTGTCGATACCAGGTTTTAGGTCATCGTGCCAGCGACACGACTAGGTTTGGCATATTCCACTGATCAGTTGATTACACGACCCTGCACAAACCTGTTCTTTCAAATGGCGCCGTTGCCGGGGATGGATGGAGTTCTTACATGCGATTGTGTGTGATACTTTGGCGTATATACTGTTCATAATTTTTCTTTCTTTTGTTTTTTCAGTTTATGAGAAGAAGCTTAAATTTTTAGCAGTGGAGGCCGAAGATACTCCAGCAAGGATCGATACTTGTCACCACCCGTTCTGGCCTGTCGACAGCATTGTCTTATTTATGCACGAGTAGTGACGAGGATAAAGATACCATAGAGAAAGTAGAGCCAGTATCACCAGTTAAGCAAGAACAAAATCTAGCAAGGATGGCTGACCTTATAGAAGATGATCCGGAGATCGGATCGCTGAATGCACATGCCGATGGAGAACCTCCGCAAGCTATAGTTTTCACCCCAGGACAGTCAGCATGTGATGTTAAGCCGCATGTTATAGCGGTACTTCCCACGTTCCACGGGAAGAGCTATGAAGGACCCTATGAGTTCCTTCATGAATTCTGTAAGATCTGCAAGGCACAGAAATGGCCAGCGGGGTCGAGCGAAGATGACTACAGATTGAAGGCCTTACCCTTTGTTTTGAAGGGAGAGGCAAATACATGGTTTATGCGACTGCCGCCCAACTCCATAAGGACGTGGGCCGATTTCAAGCTAGCCTTCCTGGATCAGTTCTTTTTCTCGACAAAGACGAGTGCGCTGAAGAAGGAAATATCAGGGGTCACACAAGATTATGACAAATCCCTAAGTGACTACTAGGCAAGATACATGAGTCTCTTGGACGCGTGCCCCAACCATCGCATGTCGAAGGTGGAGATCTATAATACCTTCTACAAATGGATGAACAAGGAGACCAAATATTTGGCCAACTCATCGAGTGGAGGAGGTTTCCACCACCTGAAGGTGAGTGAGGCTAAGAAAACCCTGAGAAAAGTCTTAAGTGCAAAAAAAGCCTATGACAAACCGAGGAAGACCCACACCCGAAGGGGGGTGGCAAGTGCCTCAGCAACCGATAAAGAGGACAAATTGGAAATGCGAATGGACAAGCTAGTAAGGCGCTTTTGACAGTGATAGAGAAGAATGCAATACCTTCCCCAACTGAGAGCAAACAAGTTGCTGAACCGAGAGGTCAAAATTCCACCTATGACCAGCCGAAGGATCTGGACAACATGGCACAAGTGAATGCGGCCGGGCACTAGAATCCCAATGGGAGTTGGAACCCAGGGAGGCAAAGGGATACATAATGGAGAGAACATCCTAATTTCAGATGGGGAGACGGGAACCAAAACCTAAACCAGTACAATCCATCTCAAAATCAAAACACCTACTGTGGCCCTGCGAACCCAGCACCAACCCAACTGGTCAGGGAGAAACCATCAGCAGCAGAACCAAGCCCAGAATCAAAACCCACAAAATACAAACTCGAGCTCTACTTACATACCACCCCACCAGAGGAACTACCAGAACCACCCGAACCAAAATTCCCAACACTCGCAGAACCAAAACTTCCAGAACCAGCACCATTCCACCCAAGATCAACATAACTCATATAACCAGTACAACCACTACCCACCTAACCATAACCAGCTCAACCCTTCCTACCACTCTAATTCCCAAAACTACCAGTAAAATCCTAACAGCCAGTATAAACCTCACCACCAGCTGGGACCCAATGAATTCCAGAACCCCAACTGGCCAAGAAGGTCAATTGCAGACATGATGGGAGAACTACTCACCTCACAGCAACACATGAGGAACGAGTTGCAGTCAAATAACGAAGTGGTGCAAGGGATGCAAAGTGCTAAGAAGGAACACACGGCTAACATGGATATGATGAATAAGCAACTATTCCAGCTGGCAAACTCGATGAGTGAAATGAAGGGGAACTCAGGGAGATTTCCATCTACAGTCCACATACCGGAGAAGGCGAATGTGAGTAAAATCACGCTGCGGTCCGGTACATCATACAAGGGACCTGAAATGAAGAGGTTAGTGGGAGAACCAAGTACTAAGAGCGATTCAAGTGAGTTTTTAACTCAAGGAAAAGATTCCGGCCGATTTGGAGATGAAATCTTGAGAAGGGGGACCAGAGGAATTGAATCCTCAGGTGACAGAGCAAGCTCCAATTGGGAAGGAGTCGTGCGAGGTTGAAGGGAGAAAAAACGAACTGCCTGGGATGAACAGTCATGACAAAACCTGGCCGGTCACTGAACCTTCCACCGGGGTAGAAAATGGGAGTTCTGAGGAAGTCACTGAAATTCTGAGGGAGGTAACGAAGGGAGAGAAGCCATTCCCTTATCGCTTCATGAAAAAAGGAAGAAGGAAGACCCTGTGGACTATCTGTCCATATTCCGGAAGCTGGATGTCACCATACCTTTCCTTCAGGCCATGAAGCTACCACCACTCGGAAAATTCATTAAGGAGTTCATAGCAGGGAAGGCCAAGGAGGAAGGAAAAATTGTGGTGGAAAGAATAGCGCCAGCTATTATTCAGGAGAAGCTCCCGCCAAAGAGAGCCGACCTAGGTATGTTTACTTTGCCTATAACTATTGAGAATCTCAAGATTGAGCATGCAATGTGTGATCAGGGAGCATCCATAAATATTATGTCGTTATCAATCAATAACCATTTGAAGGTGGTGAAGTTAGCAAACACTAGGGTTCTAATTCAACTGGCTGATAGGTCATGCATTAACCCTGAAGGTGTTTTGGAAAACGTGTAAGTAAAGGTGCATGATTTTCTGTACCCTGCTGATTTTGTTATGATTAGAATGAGTGAACCTGAAGCTACGGAGTCTAGCGGGATACTTTTAGGAAGGCCCTTTTTGAGAACAACGAAAACAATTGTGGATATGGCTGAGGGGACGATATGCATAGATTTTCATGATGAAAAATTCGTGTTTAACATCGATGAAGCCATGAAGAAACCTATAGATTATGAAAATCTATGCTATGTTGATGTAATTGATCACCTAGTCCAAGAATATCTTGAGGCTGAGTTATTGCAGAAAAGACTTCAAGCCCAAGATGTATACGAGCAGGCCGATGTAGAAGCCGTCGCGTGGTGTGAAATGATCAGCAGCCAAGGATTGACTGACGAAGAGGTTGAAGAAGCCATTAAGGAATTTTGTCTGAAGCCAGAATTAGCTGGAGCCACAGGGGCTCAGCTACCGGCCAGTACAGAGGATACCACATGATTCAGGTCGGAGAAAGAAGATGATTTAGGGAGGAATCCCCTGCCGTCAGAATCACTTCCCCTCTTTGGATGAGTTGGCTGCTCGTGATCCCTTCATGTCGTGTATGCGTGCATTGGGTTTTGAATTGTTGTTAGAGAATAGAGATCCCACCATACCTATCCGTTTAGCGAATGAGTTTTTCACCACGTTTAGGTTCCAAGTCACAACGGACCTAGACGAGGTATTTATATCCTTCCGGCTGTTCGGAAGGGAGATAAGTATGAATTTGATTGAGTGGACTGTGAGACTTGGAATGTGTGGCCTAGATGAGGCGATTGGGCCCGAGTGGAGGGGTAGAGAGAGGGGGATACCGAGGAGGCATGTGGAGTTTAACCCCCAGGAAGTGTGGGAGGAATTGACCCATTCGGATATTGGCCAGTTTGCCTCCACCCTGTCCCGCTCTATCCATTTCAATAACCCCATCCTCCGACTTGTCCAGCTCTACCTTAACTACAACCTACTGGGCCAGATGAACTCTGCCGTCCGAACCTCAATGACGGAGTTGTACCTTCTGTGCTGCACAAAGCGCAGAAGAAGGGTACACTTGGGGTTTTAGAACGCCTACCAGTGCCACTTGATTGCCACACACCCTGCCAGGAATGTGTCCCTTTGCAATATCCTAGGGGCTTTTGTGCGAAACAATAAACGCCATGATCGAGACAAAGAGTCTCTCCCCTATGTTTATGGTGGACCCTCCTGGCCTATTCGACATCCAATTCTTCACCCGCATGAATACTATCTACATAAGAGAAGGCGTTCCCCGTTTCTACGCCATGGGTGAAGCTGCAATCCCTGCGGGCAGAGTGATAGCAGGCCAGGGAGGACAGGCCCAGGAGCAGCGGCAGGCAAACTTGGAGAGGGCAGTGGCAGAGTTGGCAGCGGAGAACGGGGAAGCCCGTGTGGAGTTGACCAGGCTAGCAGATGTGATGGAGAGTATCTTCAATGAATTGGTGAGAAACAGGAAAGCAGGCGAGGCCGGGACGAGTGGCCAAGCTAGCAGGATGAATGAACCACAAGAATCGACTAGAGATGATGAGGAACACTAGGAGTCAAATGAAGACGTAAGTGAACCACCCGAGACTATACCGGAGGAAGCAAATGCACCAAGCTCCGTCCCGAGGAGCCGGAGGAATAGATGACCACCCACCCACCTGACCAGTTAGTTTTTCTATTTAATTTTATGTCTTCTTTTTATTTTGTTTTTGTTCTTGTTTTTGATGTTTAGGTAGAATTGTTTGTATATATGTGTGCTTTAAGTATATGTTTGCGCAAACTTCCATTCTCAACACTTAGCCTATTCAATAGTCTAAGTGTGAGAAGAAGGTGTTTGCGAGTTTGGCACATGCGTAAATATTTTTTGTGTTCTTGCTGTGTTTTTTATCATGTATAGTTGTTATTTTCTCACTTAGCATATTTCATAGTCTAAGTGTGAGATGTTTTTGGTTGTGGCATGTTTTTTTTCTATTTTGTTTGAATTTGTGTCTCTATGTTCCGTCATACTAGCCATCTTATTTTTCACT
>JAOWBI010000182.1:891586-902938 GCA_028566235.1 Salvia elegans | reverse complement strand
AAGTGGAAAATGAAAAGGTAGAGAGATGAAGAGAGAATAAAGTAAAAATGAGAATTACTTTTTGCTAAAAATAGAAACGACTCAATTAACTTGAAACTTCCCAAAATAAAAAAATGACTCTATTAACATAGAACGGACTGAGTATAATATACTAATAAAAATGCACTTGGTAAATACTGTTTAAAAAACATACTAAATAAAGATAATCATTACGACCACAGTGGGAGTCGAACCCACGAACTTTTGATCCGAAGTCAAACGCGCTAATCCACTGCGGTATGCGGTGTTTGTTTTGTAATAACTATTTTATTGAAGTGAATTAACAATTAATCTTATTAGTGTGAACAAAAAATCTATGCGATGGCAAAGATTTATGATAAATGTGTTTTATATCGTAAGAGAATGAAAACTTCCAATTTTTAATGTAGTATTTAATATTATTATATAAACTAAAACTTTATAGGTGAAATATACATATGTTTGGTGGTTCATACTATATTGCAAACAATATATTTTTCGGATAAGCTACAAACTAAGAGCATGCATAATTGTACTTTCTCCACGGGGAGCATGCTCTTCACTATTATTCAATTTAAAAACTAAAAACATTTCATTGATAATAAAATTTCATTAAAAAACTTGAAAATGGCATTACAAATTCCTAAAATTTTTAAACGTATATAATTTAAATCATAAAAATTAAAGAGTACATAAGTTAAATCCTAAAAATTAAAAGTCATGTTAAAATTACATGATTTAAAATCATAGTTGTAGATATAAAATTACTCTTTCGGCGGCGGCGTGTTCAAACGAGCCGTGAAAAGTACGTACAATTGTTTGTTGATGTGTCACTCGTTCTAACAACGCCATATGGGAAGTGTCGGTCGTTGTAGCGACGTACAACATTTGAAATAAAGTAGCCATAGAAGAATCGAGGGTCGTCTGGTTTGGCCCGTCTCGTCAACTTCCTCTCGCTTGGTTCGACCTGTCTCGTCCCCTTGCTCTAGACATACTTGAATTGAGAAAAATGTTTGAGAGATAGTTTGTTTTGATGTAAAAAATTGGATGATGAATGAATTGTACTTATAGATAATTTGGATGACCTGAGGATAAAAAAATGAAATATTTTTTTTTCAAAAATGGTCATAAAATAGTTATTGGGATTTTTTTTTAATTTTTTCTAATTTTTTTTTAAACTTTTATGATTAAAAAAATTTAAACAATAAAAACGACGTCTACTTGCGGGGGGGAGGGGTACGAAGTGGGCGTCACGTGAGCTGGTCGCGTGTGCTTTTGCTGCTGAGCGGCACTCTTAGCTAAGAGAGTGCATTCTTGTGGAACGAATGAATAAATTCCACCTTATTAGAAATAGAAGAATTTCCAAAATTTATACTAACATTATATATTTTTATCAAACGAAAAGGAAATTGTACATGCTTTTGTGGCATGGATGAATTACTACTTTTTGTAACTATAGAGAAATAAATAATTTATCCACACCCGCAGTCAGAATAAATAAATAAAAATTACTCCTACATTCCAAACACACTAGATCGGTGATAGAGAGATAGATACGGGGCCCACATAGCACTGAACACTACATTCCAGAAATATCTTCCATTTCCCTTAACACAAAGAATTCTAATTTCTGCAATGAGGAACCACAATGCAATCTAATCTAACACACAAATTACTCCCACACACCAAGTTTTCATGTCTGTACGCCAAAATAATTGACTGCTCATAGATTTGTTCCACTGCTAATTAATTAATTAGTTAGTTTTAAACATGGCCTTAGAAAATGGCTGTTATTGCATTGAATATAGTTGTGCTGTTGCCAAACTTGCTAGTATTTCAGTGCTTCACATTATATATATAAGGAACTCCACCACCCTTGCCATTTGCCAGCAAAAGAACAAACAAAGAATCGTAGTTTCCGGCTGCTGGTGTAAGTTCGTATTGTTTATTTCCTTATTTGTCTCTTGATTTTGTTGTGAGAGAGTTCTTGACTTGACTTGTTTCTAGTCAACCATCGTATTCCAAGACTCATTCTTGCAGACTCTGGTGTTTGATACAGTATATGAAAAGAAAGTTAATTCATTGCTCCAACTAACAATGTGAAATCAGCTGAAAGTATTTATGTTGTATCCAACAAAAGCATAGATAGTCCTTTCTTGCATTTATGATGGTGGGGCATTTCGAGTTCTCAAGTCTTGCACAAACACACTCTCCCAAAATCACACTTTGGATAATTTGCTATCATCTGCTTTTATTTCTTGCAGGAGATGTCGATGATGAAGAAATTCACAGTCAAAGTGGAAGAAGGCAAGAAGGGCCGAGATGGGGTGCTCTCCGTGGGGCCCGTGTACCGGAATCCTCTCTCCCAGCACGGATACCCTCCCATTGAGCCCGAGTCGTCCACCATTTGGAAGATTTTCGTGTAAAACTTAGTATTTATGATTCTTATACTCCATATTTTTACTACTACATGGCTAGCTCTTAGAATGTTGTTATTTATCTAGTTATGGATTGCTTTAAACATGCAGATCATCGGTCGAAAAGCATTCCAGTAATAGGATGTTAGGATGGCGTGAGTTGCTGAATGATAAGGTACATTTTTGGAAGAAATAGTTATGTTTTCATGATCTTTTTTTTAACTCTTTGGTTTGCAGTGGGGGCCTTATAAATGGAAGACTTACAAGGAAGTGTATGAAGAGGTTTTACAAGCTGGTTCTGCCTTGAGGGCTCATGGCTATGAACCTGTAAGAAAATCCACGCACACGCATACTACTACATATAGCAAAATATTTGATTAAAATGTGTTCACATTTTAGGGTGCTCGAGTTGGAATTTATGGAATGAACTGCCCTCAATGGGTTGTGGCAATGGAGGTTGATATCAACTCATGATCTACTTTTTCTCTGGTTTACATATTCACTCTCGTTACATTTTCTCCGGTTTACCTCTTTTGTTTCAGGCTTGTAGCGCGCATAGCTTAATCTGCGTTCCTCTTTATGACACACTCGGTAACTTAAATTTCATGGGTTTCTGTTTTATGAGTTCTTGTAGTTAATTTACTTGAGATTTTTGGTGTGGAGCAGGGCCGGGAGCTGTCAATTATATACTAGATCATTCTGAGATCGATGTCGTTTTCGTTCAAGACAAGAAAGTTAAACAAGTAAGCACCACGACAACGTACACTCATTGCTTTAGCTTCGTATTTCGCCTCATTAGCACTGGATGTAATATAACATGTGTTTGTCGCAGCTCCTAAATCCGGAATGTGTTCATGCTCAGAGGCTAAAATGTGAGTGTGAATCTCTAGTTTGCCTAATTGCTTTAGTAGTAGTAGAATACTGATCGTTTTTCATTTCTCGGATTGCAGTGATGGTTTGCTTCACATCATTCACAGAGGAACAGAAGGAGAAGACTGCTGCAATTGGTATTAAAACATATTCATGGAATGATTTTCTTAATAAAGTAAGTTTGTTGGTATGATCCATTGATGATTCTTGTTGTTGAAACTGTTTTGTGTTTTAAGCATTTTTTCGACTGAATTCTGATTGCTTCAGGGGAAAGACAATCCGTGCAAGGTATCACCACCCAAGCCGGATACCGTATGCACGATCATGTACACGAGTGGCACGAGTGGTGATCCGAAAGGAGTTGTTCTGACACACGAAAACGTGGTGACCAACATAAAAGGAGTCGATCTCTTCATGGAGCAATTCGAAGACAAAGTGAGTTCTGTTTTGTTAATTTCTTTCTTGCTGCTGAGTTTTGAATTTTGGTGATTCTTGATGTATAGATGACCGTGGACGATGTGTATATATCGTTCCTGCCCCTCGCTCACATCCTTGATCGGATGATCGAAGAGTATTTCTTCCACAAGGGTGCTTCTGTTGGCTACTATCATGGGGTTAGTTAGTCCTCTCTTCCTCTCTCTGTTTCAAGCCATGATCTGCTATCTGATATCTGATGTCTTTTCGAAACGAAGGAAATCAATGAGATTAGGGATGACTTGATAGAGCTGAAGCCGACGTTTCTGGCAGGCGTTCCAAGAGTTTTCGAACGAATTCATGAAGGCAAGAAATGTTTACTTTTACTTTTATGCATTTAACTCAGCTGTGTTGCTTAGCAACCTCTGTCTCTCTCTTTCTCTTTAGGAGTGTTGAAAGCACTTGAAGATCTCAACTGGAGGAGGAGGGGAATTTTCCACTTGCTTTACAGATAGTAATGACTCTCAACTATTATCTTAAAATCTTGTTGGATTTATGGTAGTAATATGTTTTCATGTGGTGGTATAGCAAGCTTCACTGGATGAAAAAAGGGTACAAGCAGAAAGACGCGTCGCCCTTGGCTGATTTCCTCGCTTTCAGGAAGGTCAAGAGCAGGCTAGGCGGGAGGCTGCGTCTCATAGTCTCAGGGGGCGCCCCGCTGAGCAGTGAGGTGGAGGAGTTCCTTAGGGTCACTTCCTGTGCTTTTGTGACACAAGGATATGGTAGGAACTTTATAACTTTTTCGTAGTTTTCAATGAGTGTAAGAACGAGTAATGTGCAGGTTTAACGGAGAGTTGTGGGCTGTCGACCCTTGGCTACCCGGATGAGATGTCCATGGTGGGAGCAGTCGGGTCAACGTTCGTTTACACTGAGCTGCGACTGGAGGAGGTTCCCGAGATGGGGTATGACCCTCTCGGGGAGCCTTCTCGTGGCGAGATATGCCTTAAGCCCAAGTCTATGTTTGGCGGCTACTACAAGAACCCGGAATTGACACAGGAAGCAGTGATAGATGGATGGTTCCACACAGGTTTGTTGGGTACATATAACTATTTAAGTATAAACAAGTTGTGATTATAAAAGTTATGTGATATCACACTTTTTTGATGAGTTAGGTGACATAGGAGAGATGATGCCTAATGGAGTAGTAAAAATCATTGATAGGAAGAAGAATCTTATCAAGCTCTCTCAAGGAGAGTATGTTGCTCTTGAACATCTTGAAAAAGTTTATGGCATTACACCTATAGCTGAAGATGTAAGCCCTCCTACAACTCTCGAACCCGAGACCTCTACTTTGTGAAAAAGGAGAGGTCTCCGATTCAATCTTATCTTGTGTTAAATTTGCGATTACCTAAACGTGGAATGGTTGTTCCCTCCAGATATGGGTGTTTGGAGATAGCTTCAAGTCGATGTTGGTGGCCGTGGTGGTTCCGAACGAAGAAAACACAACAAAATGGGCGCAAAAGAATGGGTACAAAGGGTCGTTTTTAGACCTATGCGTCCTTGATCAGCTCGAGGAGTATATTCTTCTCGAGCTCAAGGCTACAGCCGAGAGAAACAAGGTTAGTCCCGATTTTTCAAAACTTTATTAGCAGCGGCGTACCCACATAGGAACAAGAGCCCAAAAAAGCCCAATAATGTATTGAGATCTCTTCAAAGTCGCTTTAATTAATTATCGATATTTTACTAATTCAATTTGGTTTGGTTTGGTTTTGTTGGAGGGAAACAGTTGAGAGGATTTGAGTATATCAAAGGTGTAATTGTAGAGCCTCAGCTATTCGAATTGTCTGAAAAGGAATTGGTGACTGCAACATTGAAGAAAAGGAGAGACAGACTGCTCAAGCTGTACAAGGTAAAAATGCTACATTCATATAAAAATTTGAAATTGAATTATTAAATGAAATCTTACTAATAAACAATATTGTAATTTGCAGGTGGAAATTGACGCTCTTTATAAAAAATTAAGTGGACCGAAGTCATAAATTTGGACTACGCAGCAGCATTATGCAGCCTCTATTATTTATATAGATATTGTGTGCTTCGCTAAATTTCTCGTCGATTTGAATTTAAAGATCGTAAACATTGTGATTTTCGAAAAGAGGCCAGCTTTCAGCTCTCCCTACGGCATAAAATATTTAACTCACTTAATTTGATAATTCCAATATGAGTCGAATATTATTGTGTCTAGTTAGTTTCACAAAAATAGGAGATTGTGCATCCACAACTATTTGCACACACCAAAGATGTGTATCCATGAGTTAAGCCCGGCATGAGTTATTTTACTACTTAAATGATACACTATATGATTTTTTGTCACTTGTACGAAGAATCAATGAAGAACATACTAGAATGGATGACGCCACAGACGGTTGTAAAATATCGTTTGATAAGTCCGATAAAAATCTCAATAAATAGATAATTTTTAAGAGAGAACTCCAAAGAGATAAAACTAATATTACTATTAATCTTCAAAGCTAATTAATATAGATCAACAACTTTTTATCTACTTATTTTAACTAGGAAAGTAAATAAACACTTAAATATATCAAGGAATTTAAGAAACCCCAACTTAAAAAAGGAAAGGACATGAAACTAATTAATTTCAAACATTTATGCATTAGTGCAGATATAAATATCCGGAAAATAAAATTTAATATACAAATTTTTGATGAGTCAATAACAATAGATATGAAATTAAGAGTTCTCAAGAGAACAAAAAGAAAATCTTTTGACCCAATTAATAGTAAAATACATGAAATTAGGATGCTATTGCTATTATATGGAGTAGTATTCATTAACGTAGATTAATACAATATCGACAATTATAAAGTTGAATGAAAATCATTTTCAATTATTTTTTTCCCGACAAATCAGTATATATAAACATTCAAATTCATAAAACTTTGGCTCCAAATCAGAGGGTTCTCCTTGACTTCAATGCGCACACCAAAATCATTTGCCCCTCTCTTCTGCGCTGCTCGATTCCACACCCACACAATTCCGACTGTTACTCTGAATCACAAGATCAACGATTGCGTGCGCAGCGGAAATGTCAGCGACGCACGCAAACTGTTCGACGATTATCCTCACTCGAGAAACACCGTCTCCTGGAACTCCTTGATCAATGGCTACATCAAATCCCGCCATTTCCAAGAAGCCCAGAAGCTGTTCGAAGAAATGCCGCACAGAGACGTCGTTTCTTGGAACACCCTGCTTTCCGGCTTCCGCGACGCCCAGAGCCCAGACAAGGCTCTCCACCACTTTCTACGAATGATGACGAGCGATCGGAGGCCTGATGAGCTCACGTTTGCTGTGCTCATGAGCGCGTTTTTGAATTCGGAGTTAGATGTTCTGGTTCCGCAGCTGCACGGGCTCGTGATCCGTCTAGGGCTTGATCTGAATATCTATCTGGGATCTGCTTTAATGAGGGGATATGTTGGTTTAGCTGATCCCGATGGTTTTCGCAGGGTGTTCGATGAGATCAGAGTGGTAGACGTCGTGCCCTGCAATGTGTTGATCTTAGGCTACATTGAATTTGGGATGATGCATGAAGCTAAAACGGCGTTTGATTTAATGCCTAAGAGAAATGCCTTTTCTTGGAGCATCATCCTTAATGGATTGATGAAGAACAAGATGGTTGATGAAGCAAAGGAAGTTTTTGACAGTCTATATGAAAAAGATGTAGTTTCTTGGACTGCAATGATAAGGGGGTGTGCACAGTGTGAGAAGTTTATGGAGGCTCTAGACATGTTTCCTGCAATGATGAGCTCAGGAGTTTGCCCGAATCATTATACCTTTTCGAGTGTCTTTGATGCCTGTGCGGGCTGCTCGTCTCTTGTGATGGGGAGCCAGGCTCACGCGTGTCTACTGAAGCTCGGTATCCCTGTTGATGTGGTCTTGGGATCATCCCTTCTTGACATGTATGCGAAATGTGGCGACATAGTCGCTGCATTCTCTGTGTTCGAGTCCATGCCAACGAAGAATCTGGTGTCATGGAACTCAATCATTGGAGGCTGTGCAAGGCATGGACTTGCAGATAGGGCGTTGGAGGAGTTCAAGAGGATGATCTTGAGTGGCATGCTCCCTGATCAGATCTCATTTATCAATGTTTTATCGGCGTGTGTGCACGGGGGGAAGGTGAGAGAAGCTGAAGAGATTTTCTACTCAATACAGGCTAAGTATGGGTTGGAAGCAGAGATGGAGCATTATTCGTGTATGGTGGACTTGTATGGTAGGGCAGGTGAGCTAGAGAAGGCTGAAGAGTTGGTTAAGAAGATGCCGTTTGAGCCGGATGTGGTTGTGTGGGGGGCGCTGCTCGGGGCTTGTGGGCTGCATTCTTGTTTGGAAGTTGGTGAGTTCGCAGCAATGGGAATATCTAAAGTGGAAAAAGATCATCCGGCAGTTTACTCGATCCTGTCGAAGATATACGGTGTGAATGGCACTCGAAGCGGTGTGTTTCAGCTGAAGAAGATGATCAGAAAATGGCAAGGAAAGAAACAGAAGGCTGGTAGTTGGATACAATCCAATCTTGGACTAGTTACATGAACTGGTAGAATGCTTTTGATCGCTTTAATATAGTTATATAGGTCTCCAGTCTAGCACCTTCTTTCCAAGATAGTTGAAACGTTTTTTTGTTTTGGTCTATATTATATATATTGACGTTTATATAGAAAATAAAATATGATTGAGAATAAAATTATTTTGCTAAAAAAGAAACAACTCAACGAGACTAAGGGAATACTACTAATTACTTTGGAATTTTGGATATGATATATACACCTTACTGACATTCTTGATCAGGTTATTACTGGACTTTGCAAGTGTAGTGTTGAAATTGCAAATTTGATACAAAAGCGAGGTATGATCAAACCAATTAACACAAGCGAAAGCCAATAAATAAAAGCTCTGTTTTATAAAATAATTCAAGTAATTCAAATTCAAGTTTGTGAAGACTAAAAAAGTAAGAAACGACCTTACTAACTACGCCATAGTTAGTAACGCAGCAAAACGGAGATGCCACACACCTCTAAACACATCACAACCCTTTCTCGAGCATAGCTCGGACCCTCATTGGCAATCCATAGAGGCGGATAAATCCAGCAGCATCGGCTTGATTGTAGATATCGCCGCTCTCGAACGAAGAAATGTCTTGCCGGTAGAGACTGTTGGGACTTTCCCTGCCAGCTACACTGACAGATCCTTTGTAAAGTTTGAGAGTGACTGAACCAGATGTAGTCTTAGTAATTTCCTTCATGAAAGCATCCATGGATTCGCGAAGAGGATCGAACCACCGACCAGCGTACACTAACTCAGCATACTTGAGGGCAAGAGAGTCCTTGATCTGGATGGTCTCGCGATCTAGTGTTAGGGACTCGAGCTCACGCACTGCAGAGAAGAGGATGGTCCCGCCAGGAGTTTCGTAAACCCCGCGGCTTTTCATGCCAACAAGTCGATTTTCAACCATGTCTATGCGTCCGACTCCATGCTTCCCACCTAGGTCATTGAGCTCAGCAAGTAGGGAAGCAGGAGATAGTTCCTTCCCATTGACTGAAACTGGCAGACCTTCAACTATACCAATTTTCACGTACCTACAGCGTGGGGCAGGGGAGGGGATAGAGTAAGAGAAGTGTGCATTATATGCAGTTCAGAAAGATAAAAGAGAAGATGATGAAGAAGAACCATCATTGTGACTTACTCAGGTGTATCAGGTGCATTTGTTGGGTCCACTGACATCATATACATGTCCTCCTTCGGTTCATTAGCTGGGTCCTCCAAGATATCCCCCTTCATGCACCAAAGGAGCAAGAGCCATTAACTTTTGAGTAAAAAATTTCGAATATAAGCAGGTTGCTTATCAAGATCACAGATACAGATTTGAATCTGGATCTATGCAACTGATATAAAATCTTCAAAACAGGCAACCATACGACATAGTTGTTTGATCAGAGCTCTCAAATGAGTAAAGGCTTGTCAGATGCAGGTGCAGTGTCGGAAGGCGTAAAGATCAGAAAAAAATAGAATGATCTTGTTTGTATGGAAATTATACTCTCATGAAACAAATACAAGCTTCAGATGCTTCTTGAGTAGATTACCTCATGGCTGAGATGCCACAGATTCCTGTCTCTGCTGTAGATCGATTTCTTTGTCACTGGAACAGGCACATTATGCTTTTTAGCATATTCAATCGCATCTTCTCTTCCTGTTATTTCCCATTCCCTCCAAGGCGCAACAACATTGAGTTCAGGGTTCAGAGCAAAGAAGGTGAGCTCAAAGCGGACCTACAGAAAAGAATAAGGCTCATTACAGTTCCTACAATTGAAGAAAATGCAGAAAATCAACATTCGTGCTTCAACAAAGATCGCAACATAGCCAGTGTAGCTATAAAGCATACTTGATCATTTCCTTTCCCAGTGCATCCATGAGATACAGCATCGGCTCCAACCTCTTTGGCAGCATCAACCATTGCCTGCATTTATCACAATTGATTTAGTAACAAAATGGGGTAAAGTAACTAAATACCATCAACTACAGTCAATATGTTAAAAAATATATAGTTACATAAAATCGGGAAATAGGGCCTTTTTAAACTGAGAGTGTAGTTCTCTGTTATAACAAAAGACTGGATTAAGTTTCAAGATAGAATGCGTTAACTTCGTAATAAGAGAAAAAACAACAAATGAAATTGCAACTTTGTTTTATTTATTTTTAAACTGTACCTTTGCAATAACTGGGCGAGCCATTGAAGTCCCAAGCAAGTACTTTCTCTCATAGATGGCACCAGCTCGTAAGCAAGGAAAGATAAAATCTTTCACAAATTCCTCCTTTAAATCCTTCACTATCAGTTGGCATGCCCCACTAGCCCTGGCCTTTTGTTCTAAACCATCCAATTCTTGCAGACCCTAATGTTGATGGAATTTTAGCAAATTAAAGGTTATTACACAGATAAAAACCATCCATCCCAGCCCTTTTTTGTTCCTCTACATATATTATATGGAATTCCAACTTTTTAAGATTACTGAGATTAGTTTTTCACATACTTGACCAACATCTGCAGTGAAGCACACAACTTCGCAGCCATAGTTCTCCCTGCAATAAACAAAATAGTGACTTTGACAGAACATGGATGTTTCGGAAATCAAACCAGATTAAAGTTTCAAACCATCATGGCAAATAGAAGAAACATGGCAAGAAAATCTATAGCAACATACAAACAGGAAATGAAGCGTGATACAAACTCAAGATAAGAGAGCAATGACATACCTAAGCCAAGGTACAATTACAGATGTGTCTAGACCACCACTGTAAGCCAGCACTACCTTGTTCAACTTTTTACGCAAAACCTTACTACCAGCACCACTAGAAGCTGACAACTCCTTGTCACTAGCCAAAACTGCTTTGATAGCTGCATCCACATTCATAGTTGTCTTTCACATCTTATAAACCACACATGCAATTTCTTTCTAATAGCATATGCACATAGATACTTTTAAAGGATTGCCAGTACCATGATTTTCACTAACTGGTCCAAATTTAGCTAGGGTTTGGGAGATTGAAAGTCCGTGAAACTCGCTGGCTT
>JAOWBI010000182.1:804679-815410 GCA_028566235.1 Salvia elegans | reverse complement strand
GCTAAAAAGAGAAATGACTCAAGTAACTTGGGACAACCCAAAATGAAATACGACTCAACTAACGTGAGACGGGGGAGTACTTTTTTATAGGAAAAGGTATGTAAAATAGTACGTGTAACTAACACAGAAATATCCTATCAAGGTAAATTGACAAGACAACCTTCTAGGCATAGGTAGGAAGGTAAAAATCATGACTTAATTTGGGATGTATAAAATTTTTTAATAAAAAATATAATTTTATGAATGTTGGATACTGAAAAGATGAAACTCCATTTTATAAGTATTAATTTTATAGTTCACTCTATAGATTATAAAAACTAAGTCTCTAGCAATCTATTGTTTGTCACTATTTATTTAGACCATCTTAGATTTCATCATTTATCAATAGTGATGGTAGTACTACTTATTATGAGTTCCATTTCAAAATTTGCAAAGTATAAGAGAGATGGGAAATAAATTGATTATGTCAACCAAAAATAGAAGATGACTAATTAACCAAAAATAGCAGATTACTGATTTATATAGACGATTTGAAAATGAAAATAAATATGACTATTGGTTATATACGAAGTATACATAAAAATGGTTCTATTGGGGTCTATAATTTTGTTAAAAAAAATTGAGTCTACAAAGTGACTTTTTATAAGTGACTTATAATTTCTTGTGCAAGTGTTATCTACCATGAAAAAAAAATGAAAATCACAATCTTTCTTTCCAAGCGTGTTAAATGAAAAAGTGATTTTTGAAAATAAAATTTGCATCTTTTAGGTGAGAATTTGAAAGAATACCATCACAAGTTTCTAAAAGATTATTTATCACATTTCAGGCAGGTCATTCACAACTTTTTCTTTCTCATTATATCTCTGAATCATTTAATGTCGTAAATGACATTCTAAATTCAAATCTAACATTTAAAGTTTAGACTTTTGTGTACATTGTAGACCTGGACCGAGCTTAAATAAAACATGGGCCGCGTTTTAATCTCGGCCCGAACTGTTCATTTATCTAAGGCGACCCAAACATATGCTATTTGTATTATATTAGTATAATAAATAGTTTGAATTGTTGTAGAAACAGCCAAATGGTGAAGGGGGTGGATACATGCACAATAATATGCATAACGACATTGGCCTCTCTTTGAATTCAAAAGTTTCTAGGTCTTTAAAATACTGCTTAGCCCTTGAATTATACTACAAACTTGTCAATAATTTCCCTACTTTTTAATTGAAAATAATCATTGATATTATCCCAATCAAACGCATCTTCCATTACTTTCTTCTAAACAAATTAAGCAGCCCATGTAGTCGCATTTACTTTTAATAGCAAGTTGTTTTAATAATTCCAAGTTGCTGATTAAAGCAGCCGCGCTTTACCTATATAAATAAATGTGTCTAGACTACATATGAATTATCAGTTAGCAACAAAACCAACCACCACTTTTAAAAATATGGCATCAGTTCCAACTCCGACCGTGAAGGACGAAGCCGCCACCCCGACCACCATCCGGGCCACAGTTGTCCAAGCCGCCACTGTGTTCTACGACACCCCCGCCACTCTCGGTTCGTATCATTCCTTAGCTCCAATTGTTAAGCCTTTCTTGATATGATGGAATGAAATGACATTGTTTTTCATTTTCATTTCCTCTTTCATTCTCTTGTACAAAATGAAATTAGAACATTTCATTTCATCATACCAAGAAGGATACAAAATAGTATAGACGTTTTCTTTTATGACAAAACAGATAAAGCAGAGAGGCTGGTAGCCGAAGCTGCCTCGAACGGTGCACAACTGGTGGTGTTTCCCGAAGCATTCATTGGCGGGTATCCCCGTGGATCCAACTTCGGGGCCACCATCGGCCACTTCAACCCCACTGCCGCCGAACAGTTCCGCAAATACTACGACTCCGCCATCAACGTTCCCGGTACATATATACTCCCTCGATCCACAATACTAGTATTGTTGTGGGTCAAACCACACTAAAAAAACTCACAAAAATCATTAGCATGTATAGTTTGTCATTATTAGTAGTGGACTGGCGTCAAAATGTCCCCCCGACAATTTTAACCATTGTTTTTGGAAGCTTCACTGGAATAAAACCATTTGGAGAGTGTCCTAAATACAAAACCGTGAAAGCTTGGTTCAAAACGAACAATATCATACTAATGTGGAGTTTTGTTGTACAGGTTCAGAGATGGATCGGCTGGCGAGCATAGCAGAGAAGTACAAGGTATATCTGGTGATGGGCGTGATCGAAAGAGAAGGATACACCTTATACTGCAGCGTCGTCTTCTTCGACCCTCAAGGCTGCTACCTCGGCAAGCGGAGGAAGTTCATGCCCTCCACGGCCGAGCGCATAGTCTGGGGCTTCGGGGACGGATCCACCACTCCCGTGTTCGACACCCCCATCGGGAAGCTGGGGGCCGTGATCTGCTGGGAGAACAAGATGCCGCTGCTGAGGACAGCGATGTACGCGAAAGGAATCGAGTTATACTGCGCGCCCAACGCGGACGACAGAGAGGTGTGGCAGCCAACGGTGAGGCACATTGCCATAGAAGGGGGCGTGTTCGTGCTCTCCGCCTGCCAGTTTTGCCTCAGGAGGGACTTCCCAGCCCCTCCTGAGTATTCACTGGCAGAGTGGGAGAGCGAGCTCCAGCCGGACTCTGTGGTCAGCGCAGGGGGCAGCGTCATCGTTGCCCCCTCCGGGGAGGTGTTGGCGGGGCCCAATTTTGAGGGGGAGGGACTTATCACTGCTGATTTAGGTACATTGTCTTAGCTTGGATTACCTTAATTTGAATAATGTGACAATCTTGTTTTTGTGCAGATTTGAAGGATGTGGCGCGTGCGAAATTCTCGTTTGATGCGGTTGGCCATTATTCTAGACCGGATATTCTCAACCTTATTGTCAATGAGCGTGCTATGAAGCCGGTTTCCTTCACTTCCCACAAATGAAACTACCATTGCATTCATTATTTCTTGTGTTTTATTTTCATGAATAAATCACCGTGTAATACTACCAATTTGTTTGTAACTACTACTCCTAGTATGTAAGTTTTATATGAATGTGTGGATATTTGATGCGTAATTTAGAGCACTATTTTTACAAACATAATTTAAAAGCAATAATGGCACAAAAACATGCCAAAGGTACACTAAACTATACGACGGAAATCACTGCACTAGCAAGACAATTTGCAAATAAATTCTCCTTTCCTTTCTTCTTCAAATTTTTGAAATCAGTGAGTATCTCAAGAGCTAAAAATAGATGCAACGCCTTTAACTTTGGAGTTAAGATGTAAAAATAAAAAAAAGTAAAAGCGAAAGTGCTAGAGAAATAAATACCTACAACATTTAACTCGTGGTGCTTTAATGTTCTCAAGAACAAAATTATCTTCAAAGGAAGAGATTAAATAATGAGAGAAAACTTCTAAAAACCTGTAAAATTATCTTCCGTTCAAAATTGTTGCTAGAGCATATGAGCAATATGTCATCAAAGTGCGATCATTGTTTTTTTAACTTTGTGGGCCTTCGTGATAAAATGAGCAGTAAAGTTGTTGGAGTATGCGATCACTGTTTCCGAAAGCAGGTTGGTTTTAGGTGTAGATATTATGTATCGATCAGGAAGAACTACGCCTGCTGCCATTAATAGCTCGATTTGTCATTTTCTTATTTGCTTTTTATTAATACATTTGGTATTGGACACCTTTATTTCACTCACATTTTATTACTATAAAATAAAACTAATATACTATATTATCTTTTAGATTTGGTTTGTTAATTAGTTTGAATAGAAAAATGTTTCTCTTGGATCGTGGATTTAAAATTAGATGTGGTTTCATGTATTAAACCAACATAACGCATTAATTAGGATTAACAGGTCAGGCTCACAGTTTCATTTTCGAAGAGAGAACAAATTCTACTTAGATATAGTATAATGCTTTCAACTGTTGCAGAAAGAGCCAACTAATGAAGAGGAGGATACATGCATAACAAGTTTCAACTTTGTAGTAAACAAATTAAGAGGCCGACGATTTGTTTTCGTAATCGCTTACATATATGTGGTTGATTAAAGCAGCCTCTCCATACAAATAAAAAGCCTCTTCACTAAACCAAACATGATCACTTAATTAGCAACACTTGAAGATAGTATATGGCTTCAGTTCCAAGTCCGGCCACCATTGTCCAAGCCGCCACTGTCTTCTACGACACCCCTGCCACTCTCGGTTACTCTTATTCCTTAGCCCCAATCCAATTTTTTAGTAAACTTACTAATACATGCACATTTTATTTTATGACAAGGCAGATAAAGCAGAGAGGCTGGTGGCGGAAGCAGCCTCAACCGGTGCACAGCTTGTGGTGTTTCCCGAGGCATTCGTTGGCGGGGCCACCATCGGCCACTCCTCCCCCACTGCCGGTGAACAGTTCCGCAAATACTATGACTCTGCCATCAACGTTCCCGGTATACATTTACTCACTCAGCAATACTAGTACTGTTGGAATGCAAATCACATCTCATATCTTTTAGTAATAAGTAAAGTTACAAGCAATATATAAGGGTTGCCCTAACTCCATTAGAATGAGGCATTTTGTAGAGCTGTGAGTGCTTTCCCCAAAGCAGTTAATCTTGGTGTTGTGATTTACAGGTCCGGAGATGGATCGGTTGGCGAGCATAGCGGAGAATTACAAGGTGTATCTAGTGATGGGCGTGATCGAGAGAGAGGGATACACCTTATACTGCAGTGTTGTCTTCTTTGACCCTCATGGCAAGCCGAGCGCCTCGTTTGGGGATTTGGTGACGGATCCACCACTCCCGTGTTTGACACCTGGGCGCGGTGATATGCTGGGAGAATAAGATGCCTCTGGTGAGGACTGTCAAATGTGAAGAAAGAAGAAAATTAGGAGAAAATATTGTAATTGATACATTATCTATCATTTAGTCTAGAAATAGGTTATTCTTTACCTAAAATACATTGTATTGAATCCTATATTGAGGAGAAGAATGAAAAGAAATAAAACATGACAGAAAGTATTCTACTCCAATCTCTTGTCTCTATTTTAAACAATGTACGCTAAAGGGATCGAGAGCCCAACTCGGATGACAGAGAAGTGTGGCAGCCAACGGTGAGGCACATCGCCATAGAAGGGGGCGTGTTCGTGCTCTCCGCTGGTCAGGAAGGACTATCCGACGATCTCAAGCCAGATTCTGTGGTCGCCGCTGGGGCAATGGGAAGGTCCAATGATTTTTGTGCAGATTTGAAGGATGTGGCGCGTGCGATTAGACCGGATATTCTCAACCTTATTGTCAATGAGCGTGCTATGAAGCCGGTTTCCTTCACTTCCCACAAATGAGACTACTGCCATTGCATTCAATTTCTTGTATTTTCTTTTCTTCTTGTGTTTAATAAATCTCCTTGTATCTATCAACTTGTTTGTAAGTAGTACACCTATGTAAAGTTTTTTTGTTTTTTTACTTGTTGTTGGCGGCACTTTTACAAGTTAGAATGTATGGTCTCTCCTCATAAAGCTCCATCAAAAAAACTTTCAATGATATGAACATAAATTTGGTTGCTACCACACTAGGACTTCAGTTTAACTAGAAAGTTGAATAGTCTCTATACAACATAAGCTATCCGTAAATGGTACTAGTACTTAAAAGTTAAAACTACACGTGGTCCCTACGAAAAATAATGTTTTAGGGTCGGTTAAGCAGTACCTCATACGAAATTTAAATATATTATATCATGGTTAAATAATGTTAAAATTTTGTCATATTTTTCAAAAATAACAAGTAAGTTAAAAATTACTACTCATAAGCTAAGTTGTCATTACTTGACTGAATATTTACATTAAATTATGATTAAAAAGCAATATAAGAATAATAAAATGACATTTATTAACTCTAATAAATGGTGACCGGGTATAAAAATGATAATGAGATTAGTAAATAATTTAATGCCCCTCCGTGGCCTCAGGAGTCAGGAGCATTTTAAAAGCCAAATTTTTCGTATATTGCTCCACTAACTTAGTCCAAAACTCTCCTTGTATCGTTCCGACTCCAAGCCGAGTAATAAGAGTTCAACATAATTTTAGACAAAAAAGTTCACAATAAGTCTAAATACCTCATTTTACATTACTTATCTAGCTAGTGGGTTTTTCAACCAAACAAATGAATTTTTTTCTTGAGCTCGAGTTTAAAACCGAACACCCAGCCCATCAACTTATCCCTTCTACAAGAATAAGAAAAGCACATTATCAAAGGCTTCACGGAATATACGCATGAAACAATTATTATATTCATAACCTGCCTGCCTCTGTTTGAATTCCAAATTTTTTCTAAGTCAAAAAAATATATAGACTTGGATTTTAGTCGAAACTATACTAGTCGATAATTTCCCTAGTTTTGAACTACTACTAGTTTAAAATAATCATTGATATCACACAATCAAACCGATCTTTCATTAGTTTGTAGTAAACAAATTAAGCAGCCAAGAGTTTGTCGTTTTATAAATTAAATAGCCAACGATTTGATTTCGTAATCACTTACATATCAAGTTATTGAAATCGGTTTACAGTTTACAATAATATATACCAAGTTGATAAAATCACATCGCCGCCATGTTCCTTTAAATTAGCCTCTTCCTTAAACCAAACATGATCACTTAGCAACAAAAAACCAACACCACTTGAAAACATGGCTTCAGTTCCAACTCCTACGACGGTGAAGGATGAGGCCACCGCCCCGACCACCATCCGCGCCACGGTTGTCCAAGCCGCCAGTGTCTTCTACGACACCCCTGCCACTCTCGGTGACATTTATCATTAATTAGCCGGCCCCAATCATTTTCCATCATATATAACTCCAAGATAGATGAGTTGTCTGACTTACCAAACTGTCTCTAATTTTATTTTATGACAAAGCAGATAAAGCGGAGAGGCTGGTGGCGGAAGCAGCCTCAGATGGAGCACAACTGGTGGTGTTCCCAGAAGCATTTGTCGGCGGCTATCCTCGTGGGTCCATCTTCGGGGCCACCGTCGGCCACTTCACCCCCACTGCCGGCGAACAGTTCCGCAAATACTACGACTCCGCCATTGACGTTCCCGGTGCGTATTTACTCAGTGAGCAGCAATGCTAGTGTAAAATTGTGTCGGGGTGCAAACCATATTCCACACTGGGGAACCATATACAAGGGCAGCTCCAACTCCATTAGCATGAGGTCATTTGGGAGTGTCCCAAAAACAAAAACATGAGGACTTAGTCCAAAGCGGATAATATCGTGTTGTGATGTGCAGGTCCGGAGATGGATAGGCTGGCGAGCATGGCGGAGAACTACAAGGTATATCTAGTGATGGGGGTGATCGAGAGAGAGGGATACACCTTATACTGCAGCGTTGTCTTCTTTGACCCTCAAGGCTGCTACCTCGGCAAGCGAAGGAAGTTGATGCCCACCACAGCCGAGCGCCTCGTTTGGGGCTTCGGCGATGGATCCACCACTCCTGTGTTCGACACCCCCATCGGGAAGCTGGGAGCCGTGATCTGCTGGGAGAACAAGATGCCTCTGCTGAGGACAGCAATGTACGCTAAAGGGATCGAGATATACTGTGCACCCAACTCAGATGACAGAGAAGTTTGGCAGCCAACGGTGAGGCACATCGCCATAGAAGGGGGCGTGTTCGTGCTCTCTGCTGGTCAATTCTGCCTCAGGAAAGACTATCCTCCCCCTCCTGATTACTTACTCACAGAGTGGGAAGACGAGCTCCAACCAGATTCTGTGGTGGCCGCTGGGGGAAGCGTCATCGTTGCCCCCTCCGGGGAGGTCTTAGCCGGGCCCAATTTCGAAGGGGAGGGACTTCTCACTGCTGATTTGGATCTGAAGGATGTGGCGCGTGCCAAATTCTCGTTTGATGCTGTTGGCCACTATTCTAGACCAGACATTCTCAGCCTCATTGTCAACGAGCGTGCTATGAAACCGGTCACCTTCACTTCCCACAAATGACACTACCATTGCATCAGCTTTCCCTATCTTGTTGTCTTGAATAAATCACCTTGTAACAATAAGCCCAATACAGTATAATAACCAACACTATATCGGCATCCATCTCTTTGTGATGGCTTTGCCACTGTGTTCTTCCCTTCAAAATATCCCATAAAATGCTAAAAAAATCATACTATCAATGATATGATGTGATGCATACAATTGTGTGCTTTGTTATGTGAGTTATGGCTGATTTTGTTGTGGTATCGTTTTCTTCAAACATGGTGGATCAAACAAGGAGTAATGCCAAAATTCAGGCCTTCGTTCAACTTCTATTACGGTAGAGTTATAAAATGATCACACAAGATCATGATCAATGGAGTTCAAAAAAAATATCACAACATATGACATTTTGATTGCCTGCAGCAGCAGCTTGATTTATACAATTAATTTCTGCAAAGAAAGAAATACGAACTCATTTGCCGGTTCCTGAACAGTAGCAGCAATCCCAAAAAAAAGCTAGCATCTTTGTATCCCTTTTCTCAACAAATTCATTCTTGATCATTTTGTGCTGCATTCAGATAACAATGACACCTGCAGTTTATGGTTTTGAGTGAATGGTTGTTTCTTGGATATTCTCCCTTTACTTGTTGTATCAACAAAGTTCCTTTTTGATCCGTTTTTGACAGCATCACCCCATATCAAGCTCTTGCTGATTTCCCCCATACTTAGTTCGAAGGAGTGGAGATCACTATCATCTGAGTCCTCTTCATCTTGATTCACAGCCGCACCTTTTTCTTTTTCTTGGTTCTGTTGTAAGCCCTGAAACGTTTCCTTCAACATTTTCTCGAGCTTGTTTGTTTTGTCCTTTCTAGGAGAGCCATCCCCTTCTTTCCCACAATTTGTGCCTTCTAAGTAGGCCTCAACCTCATTCCTCAACTTGTCAACAAGTGCATTCTTCTCTTCATACAGACACTTGGCATCAGAGAGCTTCATCTGCACCCTCTCTTCACGTAGCAGATCGGCCAAATGGAACATCTCCCTCTCTTTCTCCACTTCTTCCCTGACTTTGGAAAATTGCCTCTTGAGGTCCCATACACCTCGTGCCAGCTCCTCACACACTTGCTCCACCTTTCTTCGTGCCTTCTTCTCGTTCTCTAGCTCCTTGGCCGTCCTTGCAAGAGATGCCCTTGTCTCTGCTAATTCTGCCTCAGTTTTCTGGTTCAGTTTCTCAATTCTACTCCTTAGTTTCTTCTCTGTCTTATGCTCTCCAACTGGGTATGGAACAGCATGGTTAATGCCATTTTTGGCCTGCTTCAACACGTCATCAATCACACTACTCCCCATCTTCGTCTGTCCATGGATTAGCTTACTCACCCTTTTACATGAGCGGTCAAGTTCAGACCCCAGAGCTGAGACGAGCGTTGAGCTTATACTCTCGGGCTGCTCAAGACCCCCAACGTGACACAATACATCAAGCAGCTGCTTAGAAGCAACGAGACCCTTGTATACATCCTTGAGATCATTCTTCAGCACATGGACATGATTTTGCTTTCCATCAACCTAGGTTTTACATGTTAGTCAACAACAACACCTTCCAAGCACACACATTCGACAATGAAGGGCACCATAGTAGCATATATGACTCATCTTAAGGTGATCTCATTGTTAGAAAACTTAAAAATGCGTCCGAGAATAAGCTACCACATGTAAACCCTCTTCTTTGTGGGCCAAAACAACATACTAATATCTCATCAAGAGCTACCCCAAAAACTGATATCAACATATTAATAACCACCAAACAATTTCACTATTAACTTATATGAAAGTGTGACTCGAAAAAATCGCAATTGCAGTTATAAAAATCATGCAGTCAGGTTGATTAAGCAGCGAAACCAATCATATTTCATGTACTGATATACGAGCCCTAAAACAAAGCATATGAAGTCGAGCAAATGACACCAGGAAGGCCTAGACTACTGAAAATTAACAACAAATTATTAAAGCTAAAGAATGTCTTAGAATTATACGTGTTCCATGGAAGTAGAATTTCTAGGATTACTACTAGGTCGCAGTGGCTTTTGGCAACCAGATGATTGTCTTCTTGTACAGCTGCAAAGTTTAGCAGGATCCAGTATCCCCTGTAACATTCAAAATGAAAAGGAAACCATTAAACCAATCTGCATATACATTCAACTCCAGCAACGAATCCCAGAAAAACAAAAATTGAAATGCGGGTACAGTGTCTCACCTCAGAAACAGTGCTCAATTTAGATGTCTCAAAAATCCTCTTGTTTGCAGTTTTTTCACCCTCCGAATTTTCCATTTTTAGTGTAGGCGAATGTATCCCATCAACCTCCCATAGAAGAGCAGCGAGTTTTCGCGCCGACACCGACAAATCCTTGGCATTTCCCCCAAAGAGAGAGGCTTGCAGAGATTGAGATTGAGAAGCAATCATTTTCCAAGTGGGAACGGGAGTGGTGGATCCCCTCCTTTTCCCCATTAAAAAGGTGCGCTTCAACCTGTAATTCTGCGCCGACGGAGACGACGATGAGAGTCCTCTCTTCCTCACCTTCCCCTTCTCTCCTTCCATTTTCGCTTCCAAATTGAACCCTACGTAGCAAAAGGCGTTAGTAATTTGGGGGAATGTATATTCGAAATTGAAAATTAAAAGCGAAAGTTGTGTTTGATTTCTTTTGTGATCAAAAGTGAAAGAATGATCGCATTCGCAATCAGTCAAAAAAGGGGAATAACTTACTAT
>JAOWBI010000182.1:438018-454728 GCA_028566235.1 Salvia elegans | reverse complement strand
TTTGGTTAGGCTTTCAAGATTTGAGCATGCTCCACAAAGTCTGCTTCCGAATAATAGTGGCATTTCTTCCTTGGATTTTCAATATGATCAGATGGGTGTTGAAGAAAAGCTTGTAGAAGAACTGCAGAGCATTGGCCTGTTCCTGGAAGCTGTGGTAAGTTTAAGATTGTACAGAGTGATACTTAAAATTAAGTGTTTTCATATAGGCCATCCTTTTCATCATGCTAAATCCTCTTTATAACATTATTGTTAAGTGAAAGTGCAAATATATTGTCTACTTTTATGTATTTTGTTTTTGATTGTCTAATTGATACATGCAGCCTGCATTGGATGACAAAGAAGATGAGGGAATCAACCATAAAATTGCTCGGTTGGAGAAGGGACTTCTGGAACAGGTCATCTTGCATGATATCATTTTTCTCTGAGTTATTCTTGCTAGATATCATTAAGATATACTAGTACATTTCTCTGAATTCATTGATGAGCAGTTCTTTGTTATTGCTCATGCCTCCTTCCCCTCTCAAACACATACTCTCAACATCGCAAGGCTGTCTGCATCAATGTGATTGATTTTCTTTTTTGTTCTTAAATTTTAGGTTCGAAAGAAGAAGACATGCTTGGATAAAATAGATAAGGCTATTCAAGAAGGAAATGACATTAGAAGGTAAATCACGGATTTCTTGGATCCTTCCTATGTTAAGACTTTGCTATCAAGAAGCAGAATTATTGTTAGCATCTAGTCATGATATATAACGTGCTTTATTGTATTTCAGGGATCCTGAGCAGGTTGCGATGGACATGCTTGTTGAGTCGGGCTACAAGAAACTTCTGGTCAGTTTAAATTCTTGATTCTGTCTCTCTACTTATCACTTGAGATAGAGTTGTTATATATTGAATTGTTGAATTTTCATTGATTGGTTTTCTAAAGTTTTGTCAGTAACCATCATATTTAGCAAGGCACTGCACCATTTCCTCTTTTATTTATGTTAATCAGAACTACCTTCTCATTTAGATTCTTGTTTGGAATGATTTACAGGCAACTAAAGGAACCTTGGCCACAAGGCTTGGGATTCTTAAGGTGTCAAAACAAGTTGCTTTGAATTTCTGCAAGAGGACGCTTTTTAGATGCCTTAAATTTGAAGATTCGAGTATCAGTTGTTTTTCTGAACCTGCACTCAGGGAGGTCGTATATGCACCACCTCCTAAGTTCTCGGATATGGAGCTACTTTCTGGTGTTAACCCAGCAGCTTCCAATGGTAAGCACTTGAATCTTGTTAAATGCAGTTACAAATAGTCAATGCAAAATATGATCCAACTTCGGGCAACTCAATAGTTCGGTAACGATTTTCAGTACATCTTAGAAGCAATATTGCATTTCAGTTTTATTCTTTGTATTGTATCTTCTGTTCGTGTTAACAGTCAAAATGCTTTTTATGATTCGGCAGATACATTTGGGACTTCACCTCGTTTTGATCATGGTGTTGCTAAAAATGGGCCAGTATCAAATAGAGGAAAGAAAAAGGAACTATCGCTCTACGATGTAGGTGGTTCTGTCTTCCGATCTTCGTCTGGTCTAGGCATATCTGGCGGTGCAAAGGGAAAGAGAAGCGAAAGGGATAGGGATTCAAGCAAGAACGGAAGGCTGTCCATGGGTGGCGCCAAGGGCGAGCGCAAAACAAAAACGAAACCCAAGCAGAAAACCGCTCAGCTTTCCATGTCTGGAGTCAATAAAATCACGGAAACAGGCAGTGAAGCAGCAAACAACAGGAGAAAAGATGTTAGATTCATGTCTTCCGGTAATGCCCCTCCTGAGTCATCGAAAGACGTGGCCGACTTCTCAGCTCTGCCCCTCGACAACATCGACGGGATAGAAGAGCTAGGCATGGACGGTGACACTGGCGCACCGCAGGATCTCAATTCTTGGTTCAATTTCGAAGTGGACGGTGAAGAACACGGCGACGTCGTCGGCCTCGAGATACCCATGGATGACCTCTCAGACCTACTCATCTTCTGAGCCCTTACTCCCTCGTTGTACAGCTTCTCGGAATACTGATTTGTTTAGAGGAATCGACTGCTCATTTTTTAAAATTTCATCGTCTTGGCCTAATGGCTGTTGTAAGTATACATTTTTGTTGTAATTTAGGAAAATATTCATAGTCATCCTATATTTATATTTCAGAGTAATTCTTTTCTCCAGTAAGAGATGCTCCGGGTGTAATTTCATACAGTATCTCTTTTTTATTCAAAAAATACAAGTTTGATGTCAATGAAAGGTACAACTACCAAACCTAAAACTGCACCGGTTTCATGAACCTTTTGTCATTTCTTATGTCGCTATGCACATAAATACAAGCAGATCAATTCTTGCCTATGCCAAGTTGAAATAATGAAGTATCTCAGGCTTCATAAGTCCCAAGGTGAGACGAGCTTCGCTGCCACAGAGGCTCGTGGTGGGAGCAACGATGATGATGACCGTGGAGTCAACAACCAGAAGGTGAAAAGCCTGATGGAAGCTATGCATCGAGTCATTTCATCTCGCTCAAGAAAGAACCCGTCTCCAGAGGCTGCTGCGCCGTCTGGTTCACACCTCGGGCCAAAGAGATCTACCGGTGGAACCAACAGACTGTGAAGTGCTCTACAAATGTGGTACTATAATAATGTGTGCTGCTCTCTCTTTCAAATCTACACTGAATGTAATGATGAATTCTGGATTTCTTTGAAGAATTTCTTGTATTAATGGAGTCAACTGCACCACCATCAAACTTTTGTGAAGATCAAGAACTAATCAATAATCAGAGCAGAAAAAGAAAACACAAGATTTAGCCTTGTTTCTGCTCTAACATGGCCTTCTACATACGCATCACGAGTCACACAATATCCACCATTTTATATTTTGTAATTTAATAGTGTAGTATTCTATTTTCAAATCTTATGGGATTAATCAAAATTTAACAACTTAAATGAATATGATCCTTTTCGTTATGATCTAAGTGTGCTTTCTTTACATCTTAAAAAACAGAACTAACATTTTTTTGGTGAGTTATACTCCCTTCCTAAGTGATTACGTGTCCTACTTTTTGCGACTCCAATTTTAAGAAATGAAGAAGTATGGATAAAAAAAAGTCAAACATGAATCTTATTTTTATATACTAAATTATATAATAAAATGTGAATGCAACGAGTCTAATAATCATTCGTGAAATAACACAAATAACAATGATGAGCAAAAATGACAAAATAAAATGGATGAAATATTAATTTTCTTTGATGATAAAAAACCCAAAAAAAATTCAATTTGCATACTGCAGAGTCAGTTTTGTTAAAAAGTTTGACGACTACAATTTTGCAAAGATTTGTTTCACGAGACCATTATATTTTTTTTAAATTATATTTTAATTTGCATGCTTCATAACACGAAAATATAATACGGCGTTCAATTAATAAATGTAAATACACATTCAAGAAGGAACCCTAAAAGGTCAAATCTCACTCTTCCTGAAACTTCCCCAATCATCACGCCACAACCAAAACTAGTGAAAACCCCGTAATCTAATTGATTTCTCATTCGATATCTCTAATTCTGTCGAGTTTCTGTTTAATCATATGTTTCTTGATTCTTGAAACTCAAATATTTCAGCCTGCAATTTTTTAAAGATCAAATTGTTGCTTCGTAGAAAGGAAATATGGGTGTTGGTTTATCTGTCCTCATAGGCTTAAAGTGTGCAACTTTATTCATCTTCTTCCTCTCTCTCCGAATGTTCGAGTTCACTCTGCTATCAATCCCCTTCTTGTATGCATCTCTTGTGTCATTCTTGGTTTCCATCGCTTCCCATCCATCGATCAATCTACCCATCCTTTTAGGCAAAGGGTCAGATGGGAATTTCCCAATCTGGTCTCTGATCATATACAGCCCTTACCTTTATTTCGTGAGGGCTTTTTCCTTCATCAGAAGGTTTACCAGTGGGGAGCCTCCATATAGCAAGATTGATGAGGGGTTGTATGTTGGGGGGTGGCCTTATGCCCCTGATAAGCTCCCACCTGGCAACCCCGCGATCATTGATTGCACGTGTGAGTTGCCGAGGAAGAGGGAGCTCACGGGGAGCGCGTACCTCTGTATTCCCACGTGGGATACGCGCTCCCCTGACCCGGGGGAGATTGAGAGGGCTGTGAAATGGGCTTGCGGGAAGCGGGCTCAGGGTGTCCCGGTTTTCGTGCATTGTGCTTATGGTATGATCCCTGCTGGTTTTGGTGTTTGATGGTTGAAATGTAATGATTGTGATGGTTGCAAGTGTGATGTGAGTTGCTTTGACTTGTGATCTTTTTTTTATGAGTGCTTTCCTGTTACAGATCATACATGTATATATTAGATTGCCTATGCTTCTGTTTTTGTTCATTTTGCCATTGAAGCTGATGTTGATGGTTGAAGTTGGAATAATGTGTGAATTATGATGATCATGATTGTTGTTAATGTTGTAATTTAGTAGTAGAATTCTGGTTCATTTTCATTTCATGGTTTAAAATTTTGAACATTCTATATAGGGGAACATAACTTCAAGTTACATTGAAAACAAGTAAACTAAGCATGTTTTATGCAATTGTAGCATCAAAATATCATGTTAAAACTCAATATTCAAGTCTCACAGTTCCTTACTTGCTTAGTGAATGAATATATGTTTTCTGTTCAATGCATTGAATGAATACAATGATGGTTTAGTGAATACCACTGCCTCAATTGCTCAACTCTGATTGTCCCCTTTTTGGTTGTATGGTTGAGCAATGGCCTCGTCCCAAGTTTCTTACCCTGTGATCGTTTCAGGTCATGGGCGGAGTGTGGCTGTAATGTGCGCGCTGCTGGTTGCTCTTGGGTTGGCAGAAGATTGGAAAACTGCGGAAAAGATTATCAAAGAGAAACGACCTTACATCCGAATGAACGCTCTTCACCGAAAAGCCTTGGAAGAATGGTCCAAGGACAGGCTATCCACCCCAAAAAGATAAGGCAGAGAAGCATGGAGCAGATACTTCTATTCTTCATTTTATCATTGTATTCTGATACTACAAAAGTAATTTCCCAATTTCTTTTAACCATATAAAAGGCCAGTGGATCTCTCTCTCTCTCATGCACACAGAGATGTAGTTCTCAACTGAAACTGTTTAATGTCAATTGATGTAAGGACATATATGTATGAATAGAGGCAAAACTGCCAACAAACATTATCTTCATTTATAAAAGGGGAAAATCATTTTCATGACAACACAAGAAGATGGAAGGATTTACATCATCATTAAAAGCCTAAAAAAGACGCAATACAGAGGAAGTTACACAGTCTAGTGTGATCCATATGAGCAAAGTGTTTGGTAGTTCTAGTCTAGGTGTTATTGATGTAAAACGTCGTTTGATGTGTTGATGAAGCTGATACAACTCAAGACCCCGGTCGTTTAGCTGCTGCTGCTGCTGCTTCGGAGGTGCTAATTGTCATGAAGGACTCCCCACAGCCACATTGACCCGCAGAATTTGGATTGATAAACACAAATTCAGATCTGCTCAGGAGTAAAACAGAAATTAGATGGATATCAAGATCACACACAAGCATCATACAAAATTGAGATCAATGAGCTACAAGAAATCGAAAATGGTTTGTTTGTACCTTAGTTTGTCATCAATAAAATCCATCTTGGTTCCTATTACATGCATGAGTGCCTTGGGATCGATCAATATCTTCACCCCTTTGTCCTCAACCAACTCATCAAACTTCCCTTTCTCATCTGCAAACATATCACATTTCATCACTCAAAACGAAGTTATCAGCAACCATATGATACATTCAAACGCCTCTCTGCAACAACGACATTAAAAGGTTTGCAAATAATCTCATGGTGGAACCAATTGAGTGTTGCAATGACAATTACAATTTTTCACCTAGATCAACATCATAACGGTAGCTGCAGCGCACTATTTCTCTTAACCAAACAATAAAAAATTCCTCCACTGACCTAAAATCTGATCACATCAAATTAACAGAGGATCAAGTGATTCAAGCAGTCAAATCAATTACTAGTACTATACGAGTTTCTAACAAATTCGCTCCTGCTCCAGCTCGTACTCTAACAAAACCACGAAAATTGAGCAGATATTTTCGAAATTCAGTTTGCACGTATAATAATTACGATCTAATCAGGAAAATAAACCGATTAAACTTCAGTTTAAGGAGCTGTCGCAATGAAATTTACCGGCATAATTGAGGGTGTAGGATAGGCCGTTGCAGCCGCGAGCCTTGACGCCGAGCTTGAGGAAAGAGCGCTGACGCTGATCCAAGAGATTGCGCACTCTAGCGGCGGCGGCTTCCGTCAACGAGAGCACTTGCTTCCGCATAGCGAACTCCGACCAATTTCTCTCCGGCGAGTTCTGCGCAAACCCCAGTTTTATGGAAATGGATATATGTCTCCGAAATTAAAACTTTTTATAAATTAATGTACTTCAATAATTATAAATTTATACCAATGAATTCACACGTAATCCTTTTACTGTGGTAACCTTGTAAAAAGGAGTTGAAATGGATTGGGCCTTTGAATTGGGCTGGCAATATAAAGTGTGTAGAAAAATTGAAGCTCATTGGACTTCAACATATGGTGGTGATTCAGCTGATGGTTACAAATTCCAGAGCATTCTTGAAGAGTCATGTCCTAATTCCCACCACCTTATCTTGTGATTCATGATTTGGTTTATTTAATGATTTTTTTTTCCCTAAACTAGCATCAAAGGGTTGCCAAGAGACAGCTTCTAAGCTGACTTTAGATGGGACCCAGAGGTCATCTCTGTCTCTGATGATCTTGCTCTTGCCACCACAGCATAAATACACTACCATTTTACCTTATGGCTTATGCTAAACACTAAATCACTTCACTTTCTATATTCCAATTTACATTTCTCCTTTTCTCTCTAGAAGCTGCTGCATCCTTCTTGAGGTCTCGCTCCCTCTCTCTCTCTCTCTTTTGGGAATGAGTAAATCAGTTTCTGTTTTCTATTACATGATATTATATGTACTAATCTTGTTTGTATGACTCATGACTGGTTTGATTTGATAAATTATGGTGGGAGAAAGAAAGGGTCATTTTTTTACAAATTAAGTCATAGTCTGGGGTAGATGAATATTGAAGTTTTTAAGACTAATCTCTATGTAATTCTTCTTTTCCTTTTTGTCATCATCTTCTGTTTTGCTAAGGGAAACATACTATAATACCATAGTCCATAGCATAATCTTACGATTTTCACCCCTAATAGCATATACTTCCTCCGTTTCTTATTAATAACAGAGGTATTTCTTTTTAGCATGGAGTTTAAGAATAATGTGTTAAATGGATGGTGGAAAAAGTAAGAGAGAATAAAGTAAGAGAGATGAAGAGAGAATAAAGTAAAAGTGAGAATTACTTTTTGCCAAAAATAGAAATGACTCAATTAACTTGGAACTTCCCAAAATAGAAAAATGACTCTATTAACATGAAACGGAGGGAGTATCTTTTCTAGCATATTTATTTCTTTCTTGTTAGATAAGTTAGGTTTATTTCTTGTTCTTTAAGTTAGGGTTATTTCTTGTTCACTAAGTTAGAATACTCCTATTTAGATATTGTTATGAAATCATAATTATTTGTCTTTTATCTTGTTTACTTTTTCGCATACAATTTTAGTCTCTCCAGATTGATCGACGGGGCTCGGTTTCCTCGCGACTTTCTTCTATCTTCTTCATTAACCCTTATCAATATACTTATGTCTTTGTTGATATTTAAATTTACATATTGTGTTGATGAAGTTATGTCTTTGTATTGTTAATTTTAATACCATACTGAATTGAAAGTTATGCATTAAATTAGTTATTATTTGATCATAACCTTATTTTTGTCTGGTTTATGCTTTCTTTGTGTTATTCTATTAGAAATATAGAGCCTTTTTAAATGAAATATAACTAACTTTTTCGGATTTTTGAATTTTCATTTTACGAGATATTTCGAATGTGTCGTTGCAGGTTGGATTAAGTACAAGCATTTTGGACTTTTGGAATTCGAATTATGATTAGATTATATTTTTTGATTATTTCGGATTATGTATAAATTCAATATGATATCCAAAATTCCAAATACATGCCCCTATTTTAATAAAAGAAAAAAAAAATCTATAATCAAGATATACCAAGGTGGCGTGATATGAATAATTAAGTTAGGAAGAGAGATAAAAATAATCTAGAGCACTCCATTCATTTTAATTTGATGAATTGTACTACTCCACATGTTGTAAGGCAGCCCACAACTAGAAATTAATCAAGATCACTATTTACTTTCATTTGTTTCTTTTAAGAATAAATTAATTTATTCTTAAAAGAAACAAATGAAAGTAAATAGTGATCTTGATTAATTTCTAGTTGTGGGCTGCCTTACAACATGTGGAGTAGTACAATTCATCAAATTAAAATGAATGGAGTGCTCTAGATTATTTTTATCTCTCTTCCTAACTTAATTATTCATATCACGCCACCTTGGTATATCTTGATTATAGATTTTTTTTTTCTTTTATTAAAATAGGGGCATGTATTTGGAATTTTGGATATCATATTGAATTTATACATAATCCGAAATAATCAAAAAATATAATCTAATCATAATTCGAATTCCAAAAGTCCAAAATGCTTGTACTTAATCCAACCTGCAACGACACATTCGAAATATCTCGTAAAATGAAAATTCAAAAATCCGAAAAAGTTAGTTATATTTCATTTAAAAAGGCTCTATATTTCTAATAGAATAACACAAAGAAAGCATAAACCAGACAAAAATAAGGTTATGATCAAATAATAACTAATTTAATGCATAACTTTCAATTCAGTATGGTATTAAAATTAACAATACAAAGACATAACTTCATCAACACAATATGTAAATTTAAATATCAACAAAGACATAAGTATATTGATAAGGGTTAATGAAGAAGATAGAAGAAAGTCGCGAGGAAACCGAGCCCCGTCGATCAATCTGGAGAGACTAAAATTGTATGCGAAAAAGTAAACAAGATAAAAGACAAATAATTATGATTTCATAACAATATCTAAATAGGAGTATTCTAACTTAGTGAACAAGAAATAACCCTAACTTAAAGAACAAGAAATAAACCTAACTTATCTAACAAGAAAGAAATAAATATGCTAGAAAAGATACTCCCTCCGTTTCATGTTAATAGAGTCATTTTTCTATTTTGGGAAGTTCCAAGTTAATTGAGTCATTTCTATTTTTGGCAAAAAGTAATTCTCACTTTTACTTTATTCTCTCTTCATCTCTCTTACTTTATTCTCTCTTACTTTTTCCACCATCCATTTAACACATTATTCTTAAACTCCATGCTAAAAAGAAATACCTCTGTTATTAATAAGAAACGGAGGAAGTATATGCTATTAGGGGTGAAAATCGTAAGATTATGCTATGGACTATGGTATTATAGTATGTTTCCCTTAGCAAAACAGAAGATGATGACAAAAAGGAAAAGAAGAATTACATAGAGATTAGTCTTAAAAACTTCAATATTCATCTACCCCAGACTATGACTTAATTTGTAAAAAAATGACCCTTTCTTTCTCCCACCATAATTTATCAAATCAAACCAGTCATGAGTCATACAAACAAGATTAGTACATATAATATCATGTAATAGAAAACAGAAACTGATTTACTCATTCCCAAAAGAGAGAGAGAGAGAGGGAGCGAGACCTCAAGAAGGATGCAGCAGCTTCTAGAGAGAAAAGGAGAAATGTAAATTGGAATATAGAAAGTGAAGTGATTTAGTGTTTAGCATAAGCCATAAGGTAAAATGGTAGTGTATTTATGCTGTGGTGGCAAGAGCAAGATCATCAGAGACAGAGATGACCTCTGGGTCCCATCTAAAGTCAGCTTAGAAGCTGTCTCTTGGCAACCCTTTGATGCTAGTTTAGGGAAAAAAAAATCATTAAATAAACCAAATCATGAATCACAAGATAAGGTGGTGGGAATTAGGACATGACTCTTCAAGAATGCTCTGGAATTTGTAACCATCAGCTGAATCACCACCATATGTTGAAGTCCAATGAGCTTCAATTTTTCTACACACTTTATATTGCCAGCCCAATTCAAAGGCCCAATCCATTTCAACTCCTTTTTACAAGGTTACCACAGTAAAAGGATTACGTGTGAATTCATTGGTATAAATTTATAATTATTGAAGTACATTAATTTATAAAAAGTTTTAATTTCGGAGACATATATCCATTTCCATAAAACTGGGGTTTGCGCAGAACTCGCCGGAGAGAAATTGGTCGGAGTTCGCTATGCGGAAGCAAGTGCTCTCGTTGACGGAAGCCGCCGCCGCTAGAGTGCGCAATCTCTTGGATCAGCGTCAGCGCTCTTTCCTCAAGCTCGGCGTCAAGGCTCGCGGCTGCAACGGCCTATCCTACACCCTCAATTATGCCGGTAAATTTCATTGCGACAGCTCCTTAAACTGAAGTTTAATCGGTTTATTTTCCTGATTAGATCGTAATTATTATACGTGCAAACTGAATTTCGAAAATATCTGCTCAATTTTCGTGGTTTTGTTAGAGTACGAGCTGGAGCAGGAGCGAATTTGTTAGAAACTCGTATAGTACTAGTAATTGATTTGACTGCTTGAATCACTTGATCCTCTGTTAATTTGATGTGATCAGATTTTAGGTCAGTGGAGGAATTTTTTATTGTTTGGTTAAGAGAAATAGTGCGCTGCAGCTACCGTTATGATGTTGATCTAGGTGAAAAATTGTAATTGTCATTGCAACACTCAATTGGTTCCACCATGAGATTATTTGCAAACCTTTTAATGTCGTTGTTGCAGAGAGGCGTTTGAATGTATCATATGGTTGCTGATAACTTCGTTTTGAGTGATGAAATGTGATATGTTTGCAGATGAGAAAGGGAAGTTTGATGAGTTGGTTGAGGACAAAGGGGTGAAGATATTGATCGATCCCAAGGCACTCATGCATGTAATAGGAACCAAGATGGATTTTATTGATGACAAACTAAGGTACAAACAAACCATTTTCGATTTCTTGTAGCTCATTGATCTCAATTTTGTATGATGCTTGTGTGTGATCTTGATATCCATCTAATTTCTGTTTTACTCCTGAGCAGATCTGAATTTGTGTTTATCAATCCAAATTCTGCGGGTCAATGTGGCTGTGGGGAGTCCTTCATGACAATTAGCACCTCCGAAGCAGCAGCAGCAGCAGCTAAACGACCGGGGTCTTGAGTTGTATCAGCTTCATCAACACATCAAACGACGTTTTACATCAATAACACCTAGACTAGAACTACCAAACACTTTGCTCATATGGATCACACTAGACTGTGTAACTTCCTCTGTATTGCGTCTTTTTTAGGCTTTTAATGATGATGTAAATCCTTCCATCTTCTTGTGTTGTCATGAAAATGATTTTCCCCTTTTATAAATGAAGATAATGTTTGTTGGCAGTTTTGCCTCTATTCATACATATATGTCCTTACATCAATTGACATTAAACAGTTTCAGTTGAGAACTACATCTCTGTGTGCATGAGAGAGAGAGAGATCCACTGGCCTTTTATATGGTTAAAAGAAATTGGGAAATTACTTTTGTAGTATCAGAATACAATGATAAAATGAAGAATAGAAGTATCTGCTCCATGCTTCTCTGCCTTATCTTTTTGGGGTGGATAGCCTGTCCTTGGACCATTCTTCCAAGGCTTTTCGGTGAAGAGCGTTCATTCGGATGTAAGGTCGTTTCTCTTTGATAATCTTTTCCGCAGTTTTCCAATCTTCTGCCAACCCAAGAGCAACCAGCAGCGCGCACATTACAGCCACACTCCGCCCATGACCTGAAACGATCACAGGGTAAGAAACTTGGGACGAGGCCATTGCTCAACCATACAACCAAAAAGGGGACAATCAGAGTTGAGCAATTGAGGCAGTGGTATTCACTAAACCATCATTGTATTCATTCAATGCATTGAACAGAAAACATATATTCATTCACTAAGCAAGTAAGGAACTGTGAGACTTGAATATTGAGTTTTAACATGATATTTTGATGCTACAATTGCATAAAACATGCTTAGTTTACTTGTTTTCAATGTAACTTGAAGTTATGTTCCCCTATATAGAATGTTCAAAATTTTAAACCATGAAATGAAAATGAACCAGAATTCTACTACTAAATTACAACATTAACAACAATCATGATCATCATAATTCACACATTATTCCAACTTCAACCATCAACATCAGCTTCAATGGCAAAATGAACAAAAACAGAAGCATAGGCAATCTAATATATACATGTATGATCTGTAACAGGAAAGCACTCATAAAAAAAAGATCACAAGTCAAAGCAACTCACATCACACTTGCAACCATCACAATCATTACATTTCAACCATCAAACACCAAAACCAGCAGGGATCATACCATAAGCACAATGCACGAAAACCGGGACACCCTGAGCCCGCTTCCCGCAAGCCCATTTCACAGCCCTCTCAATCTCCCCCGGGTCAGGGGAGCGCGTATCCCACGTGGGAATACAGAGGTACGCGCTCCCCGTGAGCTCCCTCTTCCTCGGCAACTCACACGTGCAATCAATGATCGCGGGGTTGCCAGGTGGGAGCTTATCAGGGGCATAAGGCCACCCCCCAACATACAACCCCTCATCAATCTTGCTATATGGAGGCTCCCCACTGGTAAACCTTCTGATGAAGGAAAAAGCCCTCACGAAATAAAGGTAAGGGCTGTATATGATCAGAGACCAGATTGGGAAATTCCCATCTGACCCTTTGCCTAAAAGGATGGGTAGATTGATCGATGGATGGGAAGCGATGGAAACCAAGAATGACACAAGAGATGCATACAAGAAGGGGATTGATAGCAGAGTGAACTCGAACATTCGGAGAGAGAGGAAGAAGATGAATAAAGTTGCACACTTTAAGCCTATGAGGACAGATAAACCAACACCCATATTTCCTTTCTACGAAGCAACAATTTGATCTTTAAAAAATTGCAGGCTGAAATATTTGAGTTTCAAGAATCAAGAAACATATGATTAAACAGAAACTCGACAGAATTAGAGATATCGAATGAGAAATCAATTAGATTACGGGGTTTTCACTAGTTTTGGTTGTGGCGTGATGATTGGGGAAGTTTCAGGAAGAGTGAGATTTGACCTTTTAGGGTTCCTTCTTGAATGTGTATTTACATTTATTAATTGAACGCCGTATTATATTTTCGTGTTATGAAGCATGCAAATTAAAATATAATTTAAAAAAAATATAATGGTCTCGTGAAACAAATCTTTGCAAAATTGTAGTCGTCAAACTTTTTAACAAAACTGACTCTGCAGTATGCAAATTGAATTTTTTTTGGGTTTTTTATCATCAAAGAAAATTAATATTTCATCCATTTTATTTTGTCATTTTTGCTCATCATTGTTATTTGTGTTATTTCACGAATGATTATTAGACTCGTTGCATTCACATTTTATTATATAATTTAGTATATAAAAATAAGATTCATGTTTGACTTTTTTTTATCCATACTTCTTCATTTCTTAAAATTGGAGTCGCAAAAAGTAGGACACGTAATCACTTAGGAAGGGAGTATAACTCACCAAAAAAATGTTAGTTCTGTTTTTTAAGATGTAAAGAAAGCACACTTAGATCATAACGAAAAGGATCATATTCATTTAAGTTGTTAAATTTTGATTAATCCCATAAGATTTGAAAATAGAATACTACACTATTAAATTACAAAATATAAAATGGTGGATATTGTGTGACTCGTGATGCGTATGTAGAAGGCCATGTTAGAGCAGAAACAAGGCTAAATCTTGTGTTTTCTTTTTCTGCTCTGATTATTGATTAGTTCTTGATCTTCACAAAAGTTTGATGGTGGTGCAGTTGACTCCATTAATACAAGAAATTCTTCAAAGAAATCCAGAATTCATCATTACATTCAGTGTAGATTTGAAAGAGAGAGCAGCACACATTATTATAGTACCACATTTGTAGAGCACTTCACAGTCTGTTGGTTCCACCGGTAGATCTCTTTGGCCCGAGGTGTGAACCAGACGGCGCAGCAGCCTCTGGAGACGGGTTCTTTCTTGAGCGAGATGAAATGACTCGATGCATAGCTTCCATCAGGCTTTTCACCTTCTGGTTGTTGACTCCACGGTCATCATCATCGTTGCTCCCACCACGAGCCTCTGTGGCAGCGAAGCTCGTCTCACCTTGGGACTTATGAAGCCTGAGATACTTCATTATTTCAACTTGGCATAGGCAAGAATTGATCTGCTTGTATTTATGTGCATAGCGACATAAGAAATGACAAAAGGTTCATGAAACCGGTGCAGTTTTAGGTTTGGTAGTTGTACCTTTCATTGACATCAAACTTGTATTTTTTGAATAAAAAAGAGATACTGTATGAAATTACACCCGGAGCATCTCTTACTGGAGAAAAGAATTACTCTGAAATATAAATATAGGATGACTATGAATATTTTCCTAAATTACAACAAAAATGTATACTTACAACAGCCATTAGGCCAAGACGATGAAATTTTAAAAAATGAGCAGTCGATTCCTCTAAACAAATCAGTATTCCGAGAAGCTGTACAACGAGGGAGTAAGGGCTCAGAAGATGAGTAGGTCTGAGAGGTCATCCATGGGTATCTCGAGGCCGACGACGTCGCCGTGTTCTTCACCGTCCACTTCGAAATTGAACCAAGAATTGAGATCCTGCGGTGCGCCAGTGTCACCGTCCATGCCTAGCTCTTCTATCCCGTCGATGTTGTCGAGGGGCAGAGCTGAGAAGTCGGCCACGTCTTTCGATGACTCAGGAGGGGCATTACCGGAAGACATGAATCTAACATCTTTTCTCCTGTTGTTTGCTGCTTCACTGCCTGTTTCCGTGATTTTATTGACTCCAGACATGGAAAGCTGAGCGGTTTTCTGCTTGGGTTTCGTTTTTGTTTTGCGCTCGCCCTTGGCGCCACCCATGGACAGCCTTCCGTTCTTGCTTGAATCCCTATCCCTTTCGCTTCTCTTTCCCTTTGCACCGCCAGATATGCCTAGACCAGACGAAGATCGGAAGACAGAACCACCTACATCGTAGAGCGATAGTTCCTTTTTCTTTCCTCTATTTGATACTGGCCCATTTTTAGCAACACCATGATCAAAACGAGGTGAAGTCCCAAATGTATCTGCCGAATCATAAAAAGCATTTTGACTGTTAACACGAACAGAAGATACAATACAAAGAATAAAACTGAAATGCAATATTGCTTCTAAGATGTACTGAAAATCGTTACCGAACTATTGAGTTGCCCGAAGTTGGATCATATTTTGCATTGACTATTTGTAACTGCATTTAACAAGATTCAAGTGCTTACCATTGGAAGCTGCTGGGTTAACACCAGAAAGTAGCTCCATATCCGAGAACTTAGGAGGTGGTGCATATACGACCTCCCTGAGTGCAGGTTCAGAAAAACAACTGATACTCGAATCTTCAAATTTAAGGCATCTAAAAAGCGTCCTCTTGCAGAAATTCAAAGCAACTTGTTTTGACACCTTAAGAATCCCAAGCCTTGTGGCCAAGGTTCCTTTAGTTGCCTGTAAATCATTCCAAACAAGAATCTAAATGAGAAGGTAGTTCTGATTAACATAAATAAAAGAGGAAATGGTGCAGTGCCTTGCTAAATATGATGGTTACTGACAAAACTTTAGAAAACCAATCAATGAAAATTCAACAATTCAATATATAACAACTCTATCTCAAGTGATAAGTAGAGAGACAGAATCAAGAATTTAAACTGACCAGAAGTTTCTTGTAGCCCGACTCAACAAGCATGTCCATCGCAACCTGCTCAGGATCCCTGAAATACAATAAAGCACGTTATATATCATGACTAGATGCTAACAATAATTCTGCTTCTTGATAGCAAAGTCTTAACATAGGAAGGATCCAAGAAATCCGTGATTTACCTTCTAATGTCATTTCCTTCTTGAATAGCCTTATCTATTTTATCCAAGCATGTCTTCTTCTTTCGAACCTAAAATTTAAGAACAAAAAAGAAAATCAATCACATTGATGCAGACAGCCTTGCGATGTTGAGAGTATGTGTTTGAGAGGGGAAGGAGGCATGAGCAATAACAAAGAACTGCTCATCAATGAATTCAGAGAAATGTACTAGTATATCTTAATGATATCTAGCAAGAATAACTCAGAGAAAAATGATATCATGCAAGATGACCTGTTCCAGAAGTCCCTTCTCCAACCGAGCAATTTTATGGTTGATTCCCTCATCTTCTTTGTCATCCAATGCAGGCTGCATGTATCAATTAGACAATCAAAAACAAAATACATAAAAGTAGACAATATATTTGCACTTTCACTTAACAATAATGTTATAAAGAGGATTTAGCATGATGAAAAGGATGGCCTATATGAAAACACTTAATTTTAAGTATCACTCTGTACAATCTTAAACTTACCACAGCTTCCAGGAACAGGCCAATGCTCTGCAGTTCTTCTACAAGCTTTTCTTCAACACCCATCTGATCATATTGAAAATCCAAGGAAGAAATGCCACTATTATTCGGAAGCAGACTTTGTGGAGCATGCTCAAATCTTGAAAGCCTAACCAAA
>JAOWBI010000182.1:397135-409905 GCA_028566235.1 Salvia elegans | reverse complement strand
AAATACTGTTTTTTTATATTTTCTTATTATATCTTAGCAATTCTTTTATTTGCAAATGCAATTTTTGCTACATTTTCCTACTGACAAAAATAAACAGCAATATTTAGGACATTATCTAATAGATTAAAACAAAAGCCCACGGAATTGACTCAATGTATTTAGGAAGACGACATTTATCATTTCGATATTCACGTGACTTCAGATTCCAATTCATAATATTTCCTGGTCCATATCTATTAATAGACTCCTGCAAATCAACTAAGCATTTTAATTGCTCTATGCTACACATTTATTGTCTAGTTATATGACTTATTTCTAAGAAAAGGGACTTATTTCTAATTTTCTATCGTATTGGTATTCCATTTTCTCTGCAGTCCGTTCACGTTTGTATGAGTAGATAAGCAATTAGACGAAACCTTTAACTTTTTTATGGAGTATATAAAATTAATTAGGTTCAACTTTGAACACAAAAACAATTACTAATACTATTTGTTTTCCGCCTCGGGACTAAAATGATTAATTTTTCGGTAAACAGCAATAAATAATCAATTGAAACGACGAATAATATTGGTGCGACAGTATTATGTGGGTCCCACAGTGCCTAATTATAAATTTTTTAAAACTAAATAAAGTAAACGAAACCAAAATGCTGAGCTAAG
Organism: Salvia elegans; assembly: GCA_028566235.1. NCBI lineage: Eukaryota > Viridiplantae > Streptophyta > Magnoliopsida > Lamiales > Lamiaceae > Salvia > Salvia elegans. The sequence goes on along the minus strand of JAOWBI010000182.1, from coordinate 409,246 downwards.
TAGGTTGGTGGCGGCTCGGCATCTCTCTCTCTCTCAGTATATAATAACGGCACTGGCTGCTGTACCAAACATTGATCCTACTCATAGAGGCGCTGCGGTTCTCTCTCTCACTTTGCAGCTTCAGGTAGAAAATGCTTGCTAGTTTTCGTTATGCATCGTTATTTCCGCCTTGAGCTATTAATTCTGATAAACAATTTGTTACTTTGTGCTTTTTGTATGGATCGGGGCTGGATCTTCAAAGTCTGTGGGGTTTCGTTGTTTTTATTTGTTATTGAGGATTTGTGTTTATTTTGGTTGGTTGCTGAATTAGATTGACGTTTTTTGTGTGATGTTGGTGTTTTTTTATCTCTCTGTTGTTCACGGATTGCGATGTTTGGTTGTGGACGGCGAATTTTTTTTTGTGACTGATTATTGATTGCTGGTAGATTCACCTGATTTTGATTAACATGTGTTTAGCATCTGCATGTGTATGGATTTTAATGGTTAATTGATTGTGCTCTCTATATGCGAAATGGAGGTTTGTTTTCTGCGATTATGAATCAGTTTTTTGTCGCCTTAATGCCTGATTTACTGATGAATGTGTAGCTAGAGGCTATTTAGGAAATGTTGTGAAGAATTGGATATTTTGTTGGGTGAATTCTTGTCAATAGATTTAGAAGTCTGAAGATTTCATCTGTTTTTGAAACCCTTTAGTCTTTGCCATTGGTATAAAATTAATTTCAAGTTGTGTATTTGGTTTGCCAAGCGAGTAGAAGTGTTGTATGGTAGGATGCTATTTGAGTTTAGCTTCGATTTCACTTGTCATCAACTAGCTAAAAGTGTCTTTTGCAGGAGATTGCATAAATTTGCAATTTGCTATAGGCATTTGATATTTGTATGGTGTAGTTAGTTACACACGATAACTTTCTCTTATCTTGACACAATTAATATGTTGCAAGACTGCCTTACTGGCCTAGATGCGTTTGTTCTCCCTATAGCTTCAATGTCACTTGTCATCAGCGAGCTGAAATCGTGTATTTTGCAGGAGAACATATAACATGTCTACTGCAACACTTCCCACCGTTTCTCTCTTTGGAAGTGCCCCTCGATGCCAAACCACCACAAGCGCCTTTGTCAAGATCCCATCCTCTTTGGGCTCTGTAAAGAGCACCTCTAGGATCTTTGGCTTGAAGGCAAAGTCTGATTTCAAAGCCACCGCCATGGCCGTGTACAAGGTGAAATTGGTTGGACCAGACGGTGCTGAGACCGAGTTTGAGGCACCCGACGATTGCTACATCCTCGACTCCGCTGAGGCAGCTGGAGTCGAACTCCCATACTCATGCAGGGCTGGAGCGTGCTCCACCTGTGCTGGGAAAAAAGTGTCGGGGGATGTCGACCAGTCCGATGGCTCGTTTCTCGATGACCAACAGATGCAGGATGGCTACCTGCTGACCTGCGTTTCCTACCCGACTTCAGACTGTGTGATCCACACACACAAGGAGGGTGATCTGTACTGAGAATTATCACCTCTTTTTTTCATCAAGACATAAAAAAGAAGAAACTATGTTTTCTGGCTGTAGTGTTGAATATGTGTAACTGTGCTTTGCTGATCAATTTCAGTTAGCAAAATCTTGGATTGTTGTTATTTTGTTATGTCCTATGTTAATGTTGGAAATAGAGGAGGGAGTGTTCATTGTGCTTTGTTAATCATATCTAGTCAAATTTGTGATTTTACTCAATATAAAATAATGACAGTCGATTGTGTTGAATCCAAAAATCAAAGAAGGTGGTGTAAAAAATTCTAGAGTTGGTGTAATTTGGAGACTGGAGTCACTTATTTCCTATTGGTGTAAGTATCTCACAATTTTCTTAGCAAAGTACAAAAGTTTAACAAATCTTAAAACTTAATGTTTGATAATAATTTTAAAATAAATAGGATTTTGCAAAGAAAGAGAAATATACACTATTTATAGGATTAAAGCTATGGAGATAAATGGCAAGTTCTCAAATTTAGTTAATGAAATATTTTATTTAAATTACTTGGGCTTAATATTGAGTTTCATTATGGGCCAAATTTAGGCCCAATAATCAAGAGCCATGTCTTAATTGAGTTGTATCATTACCAAATAATGCACATAAATAATCTTGTCTATCACTAAAATATTCTCTCCAGCCATCCATTTATACTTAAACAAAAAAAAAATTGGGAATCTTGACTATCAATAGTTTATATAATCTGAATTCATGAAAGTGAATTATATGCACATATACCTAAACAGTAATACTATTTATCAATACTAATGTGAATAGAAATTTAGTGTTGCTAATTTGCTAGTACTTACTAGTTACTAGCTACTGACCGAATATTCTAAGAAGAATTTTTTAAAAGAAAAGTAAATAAAATCTTGAAACTATTGCTCTGTTTTTAAGAGGTGATGAAATTTATCTCTTCATTCAATCATGATTAAGACTTTCAAAAAGTTGCAAAAAAGAAAATGGGAATCAGATTTCAATACAGAAGCAGATGAGTCCAGTTTTCCTACTTGGAAATAAACTACTGGAAAATAATTTCAAAAACATCCTTGGCAACTATGCAGCTTTCATTTCAATTTGCAAGAAAATTGTGTACAAACTTCACTTTCACATATTGTCTCCTACTGATCTCAGCAGTGTGGAATCTAATTTCATTCTTTTATTTTGATATTATTTCTAAATTATTAAGTGCATTTATATCTATATATTCGGACATCAAACCACAAAGCAGTGTGGAGTGGTAGGAATTCTCATAGAGTTGGCATATGGCTATGGCCACCCTTTGCAGGGTTCTTCTCCTCCTCCTCGGATTTTCAGGTTCTTTATCTTATTTAGTAGTAGCTTCTTTTTATATATATATAAACATTCTTTTTTTTTTCATTACAATTTCAAGAAAAAGATGGGCTTTTTATTCCTAGTTTGTTGAATACTTGAGTGTTTCAGTTTGCATGTTAAACTTTATTTATTTTTATTGTTTTTTCCATTGATGATCAAAGCATAAAGAAAAGAGGAAGTGAATTCTTGGGTTTTGATATTTGAAGTGATTCTGTCATGTATGATGGAGTGAATTTTGCTTGATCAGGCAGCAAGTAGTGTCGATTTTCATTTTTCAAAATTATAAATCAATTAAAAGCACTATTTCAATGTGACAGCAGATTCATATTTGCACACAGAATTCATAGAATTTCTGTTTTGTGATAGTATCTGTGATTCATTGTCGAGGTGATTGACGATAACTAATAGCTAAATTAAGCAACCAAATCCAGGAAAAGTGGACAGTTTTTCTTCATATTTCTTTTCATGTCATCAATATTAGTATATAGTACTACTCATTAGGCTCCCCCCATCTCTTAGATTCATTCCATTTGCTAAATTTTAGATTCATTCCATTTGCTAAATTTACCTAGAAAACTTGTCTTTGCCTTTCATTTTCCTCTCATCAAGATCAGTATACTTATTAATGTCTGTGTGTGTGTGTTAGAATCATTCTATATGCTAACATTACCAAAAAAATCTTGCAAAGTTGACAGTTTTTGTGCACACATTTTCTTGTCATCAAGATCAGTATACTTGACAGTTTCACACACACGTATGTTTATTTTAGCTTCATTCATTTGCATCCGAGGCCTCGGAGTGGGAATCAACTACGGCCAGATCGCCAACGACCTCCCGGCCCCATCACGCGTCGCCTACCTCCTGAGCTTCCTCAACATAACCCGAGTCAAGCTCTATGATGCGGACCCAAACGTGCTCTCAGCATTCGCCAACACACAAGTAGGGTTCGTGATCGGGCTAGGAAACGAGCTCCTCCAAAAGATGTCCGACCCATCCCAAGCCCGGGGCTGGATCGAGCAACACGTGAAGCCCTACACACCCCACACGAAGATCACCTGCATCACCGTTGGCAACGAAGTCCTCACAGGAAACGACACGCAGCACCTCATCCCGTACCTCCTCCCAGCTATGCAGTCAGTGAATGCTGCTGTCACAAATCTCGGCCTAAACAAGGAAATATCCGTGACCACAGCCCACTCATTCGCGATCCTGAGCAGCTCGTTCCCGCCCTCTGCAGGAGCATTCAGGCCGGATCTTGCAGAGTACATCCAAACCATTTTGAACTTCCACACACAGGCTCACTCACCCTTCTTCATAAATGCATATCCCTTCTTTGCTTACAAGACCAGCCCGGCCGAGATCTCACTTAGCTACGCGCTTTTCCAGCCCAGCCAGGGAACAATAGACGCCACCACCAACCTGCACTATGACAACATGTTGTTTGCACAGATTGATGCTGTTTATGCAGCCATCAAAGCAATGGGGCACATTGACATACAAGTCAAGGTCTCTGAGACAGGATGGCCATCTAAGGGGGATGTAGACGAGGTGGGGGCCACACCGGAGAACGCTAGATTGTATAACAGCAACTTGCTCAAACGGATACAGCAGAACCAAGGCACCCCGGCTAGGCCATCAGTGCCACTCGACATCTATGTTTTTGCGCTGTTTAACGAGGATTTGAAGACTGGCCCTGTCTCTGAACGAAACTACGGGTTGTTTTACCCGGATGGCACTCCCGTATACAATGTTGGACTCCAAGGCTATATTCCTCCTCCTCGTATGGAGTATTCGTCTTCGAAGAGAAATGTTAGTACATGTTTGCTTATGTTGTGTAGTACTTATTCTGTTTTATGCTATGGATGACATGTTTCATGCTTGCAGGGGATGCGTTTCTCAAACTCGTTTCTCGTTCCCGTTGCAATATTTCTTCATTTCCTATAGCAAGAACGGGCCTATCGAGTGACCTACAAGTTCAAAGATGATGGGGAGAACAAGGAGGCTTCAGACCAAGGATGATTTCTGAGGTTAGTGTTTTTGACTTGTGTCTCTCCAAAATATTATGAACCAAGATAAAAAAATTTTGATGATATAAGTGATATTATAAGATAATATTGGTTGAAATTATTGTTTGTTAGATAACATATGTTAAGCGGTCTTCAATAATGGAGATTAGTTATGTGATAGGTTAGTATCTTTCACGACAAAAGTCTATTTGGTGTTGCATCAAGAAAGAGTCCTCAACATATTTCATGATGTTGTATTTCTTGTTTTTATCTCTATATACTTTTCTTCAAATGGAATATGTCACTTTGGAGTATCTTTGGATGCTTTCCTTTTCGTCTCCACGACGTCTTGAGCCCGAGTCGGATCGTGACATGTGATACAGTAACTAGGGGTGCGTATTCGGTTAAAAGGATGCCAAATTATTTGAAAAATCGAACCGAACTAAATTTGGTGACCTAACCCAATTAACCGGTTATTTTTGCTTTTATTTACGGTCTCTGAATTTTTCGTTTTTTGCAGGTGAAAAAATCGAGCTGACGAGATTCTTGTCGCTACTACACTATACAAAAGAATTGAATGTATGCATACTAAATAGATGATAAGTCATATCTATAATGTTTTGACCATATGCAAGTAAACACAATTCTGTTCCTAACACACCAAGAAAAATAATCCATTAGCTTTGCTCCTTGTTATACATGTACAAAGCTCTAGAATAACTAAGCAAAACAAAATCAAGAGAATAGTGGAAAGATGGAGATACTAATCTGCGACGGGGAAAGGGATGATCATGCACATGAATGTCTCGTACGTTAGCGTCGCTGATCCCGTGTAATGCTTGTCTTTCTCCTTGAATTTCTCCGTCAAACCCTGAAAATGGATTGAAATACGAATGTAGGATAGCATCTCATGTTCAAGGTTGAAGAGGAAAATCAAACAATGAATATAAGGTTAGAAGATTCACTGAAATTGTTGCTCACCTTTACAATCATCCCACATCTGAACCCAAAAACAAACACCAGTAATATACAGATGGAATTATAAGAATAAAAGCAATAGTTTTGCTATGTTCATAAGAATGTGGTGGGGGCGCGGGCCGGGGGGGGGGTGGGGGGGGGTTACTCGATAAAGCTGTCGAAACTTAGCTCTACCGGACGCCTGCTGCCATCATCGTATCGTGAAATCAGGACTTGCAGAACAGAAGGTTGCACTGCATATCCAAGACTATGTAGGGCGTCCCTCAATTCCATAACATCGATTTTCCCACTCCTATCTCGATCAAATCTTTCAAAAATTGCCTACAGTACAGGAGAAACGTCACACTGCATCAAACAGCCCATCCCGGGGATTCCCAGTAAAGAAATCCCATAGTAATTGAATTAAAACAATTAGATATCTGCAGATAGAATGAGCTCAGATATCGAGAGAGGTTATATTTGATCATTAGTCTCATCGATCTACCCTTGCCGATTACTATTCAATAATTCATCAAAAATTATTGTGAAATTCGCTGACTTACCAATTATCTCATCCAACGAAGAAATCATGCAGAAACTAGTAATATATCAAATTCTATATTTGCTCAAACCAGCTCAAATGTATATATAGTTGATTTCATCAAGCCCACTATTGCACTCGGAAGTAAAACAGTTTCTGATTCCTAAACACATCAAACCCTTAGCCAGAGACCATCGGACAAACATAGGCATCTGATCATAGAACTTGTTTCAATAGTACACATGTTTCTTTATTGAAAGCACAATGATCAAAAGCTTATAACAGACACAAATCACCCAGATAGACACCATAACAGCATATTTAGTCCATATCATGAGTTCACGACAACAAACTATTATATGAACGGGATCTTCTGCAGCATGTCTATATGAGATAAGATCAAAGCCATATTAGGAATTTCATGGTTACTGAACCACGAGGATACAATACGCAATAGGCATCCCATGCCATTATCAAAAGCTTGTTGCTTTCTCAGTCACATATTCGATTAAATGAGAACGCACACCATACTGAAATTATATCATACAATGCAGCTTGATTTCAGTATATTCATCATAATATATCTACTCACCCGCCATTGCCCAAGGCACCTCCAAATAGCTTCAAACTCTTTCGGTCCTGCAAATTTGTCAATGACCAATAGATGATGCAAAATTCGTTATCACAAAATCAAAAATACATCAAATACACAAAACAACCAGAAAAAACCCCTAAGATTGTAATGAAAATGCAATCAAATTTCTCCCCCAATTTTCACACAAGAACCCTAACTCAGGCAAAAACTGCTTGATTCATCAATCGGAAACTAACATCAAGTGACCAAACTTTTGATCCCCTAAATAAGCTAATACACAACAAAACTCCACAAAAGGAAATGAAACAGAAACCTAAGATTGTAATGCAAATGCAATCAAATTCCCCCAATTTTCACACAAGAGCCCTAACTCAGACAAAAACTGCTCTTCACATGCTCGATTAAGATCAACTGAGCAAACTTTTGATCACCTAAAACAATTAATTTTAAACAAAATTAAAGAGAAAGGAGCAAACCAATTATAGGCGAAGATTCTCGGGGATCTCTGAAGAGAAAAATGAGCAAACGCAGAGTGCTAGGGCTGAATCTCTGGTAATTCCAAGCGAGCGCTTCCTGAAGCTCCTTCTCCTCAATGTAACCGTTTTGGTTCCTATCCACCATCTGGAAGCTCCGGCGGAAACGAGCTGTACACGTTCGCCGTCTCCGGCGGCGGAGGCTGATAGTACCCGTAGCCTTGAGGCGGCGAGCCCGACCCGAAGGAGCCGCTGTGGGAGTGTGTGTGGGCGATCGGAGGAGCATAGGGCGAGGGCGGCTGATACGGGTGGGCGACCCGTGGATCATTCGGATCGGGTGCGGGTGGGGCTGAATAACTTGCATTTTTGTACACAGAGTTGACTCCTTGCACCACAAGAACAAAGCCTTCTTATATGCATACATGTAGTGTTTAATTATTGACACCAACATTATGATAATCATTTGACACAACTAGTTGACAATTTGTCATGATTCCATAGCAAGCAACAACCAAACGACCTTCTTCTATAAATAGGCTCATTCATAAACACACAAACCACTGCTTAAGAAAAGGGAAAAAGAAAACAATCATCATTCAAGAGTGATAATTAATGGAGTTATTTTTGGGTTCTGATTGTGAAAAGACAAACAGAATGAGAAGTTCTTGGCACAAAATTTTTGTTCTTGTTGGATTGCTTCTAGCACTCAATTTGGCAGCATTTTTGGCAGAATTGTCACAAGGTATGCTTCACTTTCATGTTTGTTTCTAATTCTATATGTGTGTGTGTGTGTGTGTCTTTAGAGTGATCAAGATTTGTAAATTGTATGGTCACAAGAAATGTAGAAAGGCTATCAAGATTGATGACAACGTACTTACCTAATGCGATTTGCAGAAACTGTGAGAAGAAGCGCGAACGAGTGCCTGATCACCCTGGGAGTCAAGTTCCTAAACTTCTGCATTGCCAAATCTACGCAGTTCAGATATGCCGGTCCTCTGCAAGCCCATCAGCCAATCGTGTTTTGGTACACGCTGGCGCGGTCTGTCCCGTCTCTGTATTCATAGAACACCATCATTACCTGCTGAACCAAGAACAAGTAGAGTGACATTGCATCAGATGAACTATTTGGATCTTTATCCAATCTTTTCAGCATTCAATATGTAAATATCTCCGAAATGTCACTGAAACGGCAGAGCCTGTTTAGTGTAAATCACATGATTAAAACTCATTTAATTTGTTATAATTTCTAAGAGGAATCAATATACAAGCTGTCATGATTAACCTAAAAGATCAATCCATGGCCTAATTAGATACCAGTGAGGTTGTTAACATCCTTCCTAATTTTATCTATCTCATTATCAGCTGCATCCTCGTGTCTTTGGCCACTCTCATGCTGATGCATATTCGTTCCACCGTTTGTCGTGCCTCGGGAGCCGACAGTATCAGCTGCATCCACTTGCAATCCTACCTGTCCAACGGTAACAGTTGATCCGACTCCTGTCCCGCCATCTGCATTGACCTCCAAACGAGCCGTACCTCCAGCAGGGTTGTCTTTCTTCACAGGCTGCCACTTCTTTCGATACTGCTTCTTGACCCAGCCTTTCTTTGGCTTCAAACTAGTCTCCTGAATGTTGTTAGCAAGATTAGATCCCTTCCTTTTCTGTGGGATAACGGTGTAAATGGAGTTGCCCGTGTGATCTTCGGTGACGGGCACTGCTGTCTGAATGGCTAGCAAGGCCGTCCTAGCAGCTTTTATCTCGGCTTCTTTCTTTGTGCCTGCTGAAGCTCCAGTATACTTGATACTCCCAATTGCAACGACGCAGGAAAACATGGGCGTTTTGCCTTTCTTCTCTTCCCAACGGCACGTATATATAGGAATAACATTGTTCTTCTTTTGAGCATAATCTTGAAGCAAATTCTTGCACAAGCCTGTCTCGTGCTGAAACAAAATCAAAGTTAAAGTATAGACAACGACATGACTTTAATTTTCGTGAAAGTTGCGGCAAAGCAAGTATATGACAATTACCACAGACTGGGAGATCTCATTGCTACTATTATTGCATTTGGCGAGTGCTAAGAGGGAAACTTCAGCAGCCGACTGCTCTGCTGCCTTCCGATTGTAAAATCCAGGTAGAGAAACATATCTGGCATTGTTCACCACAACAGTTGATTTAAAAACTGGCTCGTGAGAAGGGCCTTCCTTGATAGTTTCATAAACTGGCGTAGTTAGTCCGATTTTCTGGCAATATTCTAGCAGTTGGCTCTTGAAGACATAACAGCTTGAGACACCTGCAACACTTTAGTGAGAATCGGATTGAAAGAAACATTATAGTAACAATTATCCAGGGAAATATCTTAAGAGTAGAGTTCAACGGAAAGGTATCTAAGATTGCAATGTCATATTCATGAACTAACAAGAAAAGTGTGAACTACATTACTTGGAGGTTTATTTTTTTCATTTGATTTTTGATTGGTGCCCTTGACCTTCATCTTCCTAGACAAAGCTCGGCTAGGTTCAATTTCCTCATGAGTTGTAGGGGCTGGATGGGTGTAAGTTGTCCCGGTCGCAATTCCAACACTACCACCAACGTCAATCTGACCAGCTTCCATCTGAAAAAAATGTTGTCCTGGCCCCTTCACCACTACTTTAATTTCGTGAAATTTAAGTTTCGACAAAGCAATATATGACAATATATGACAATTACCACAGGCTGGGAGATCCCAATGCTACTATTATTGGATTTGGCTAGCGCTATCAGGGCAACTTTAGCTGCCGACTGCTCTGCTGCCTTCCGATTGTAAAATCCAGGTAGAGAAACATATATGGAATTGTTCACGACGACAGTTGATTTGAAAACTGGCTCGTGAGAAGGGCCTTCCTTGATAGTTTCATAAACTGGCATAATCAGTCCGGTTTTCTGGCAATATTCTAGCAGTTGGCTCTTGAAGCCATAACAGCTTGAGACACCTGTCAATACATTAGTGAGAATCAGATTGAAAGAAACATTAAAACAATTATCCAAGGAAATATCTTAAGAGTAGTGTTCCATGGAAAGTTATCTAAGCTTGCAATGTCAAATTCATGAACTGACAAGAAAAGTGTGAAGTACAATACTTGGAGGTTTATTTTTTTGGTGTGATTCTTGATTGGTACCCTTGACCTTCATCTTCCTAGACAAAGCTCGGCCGGGGTCAATCTCCTCCTGAGTTGTAGGGGATGGAGGGGTGTAAGTTATCCCGGTCGTAATTCTAACACTACAACCAAAGTCAATCTGACCAGCTTCCATCTGTAAAAAAATCAGGTTGTTCCGGCCCCTTCACCACCCCTTCACCACTACTCTAATTTCGTGAAAGTTAAATTGCGACAAAGCAATATAAGACAATTACCACAGGCTGGGAGATCCCACTACTACTATTATTGGATTTGGCTAGCGCTAGGAGGGCAACTTCAGCAGCCGACTGCTCTGCTGCCTTTCGATTGTAAAATCCAGATAGAGAAACATATCTGGCATTGTTCACGACAACAGTTGATTTAAAAACGCGCTCGTGAGAAGGGCCTTCCTTGATAGTTTCATAAACTGGCATAGTTAGTCTAGTTTTCTGACAATATTCTTGCAGTTGGCTCTTGAAGACATTACAACTTGAGACACCTGGAAATACATTAGTAACATGATAATGTTAAACAGATTGAAAGACAAATTCATAACAATTATCCAAGGAAAGTCATCTAAGATTGCAAAGTCAAATTCATGAACTGACAAGAAGAGTGTGAACTAGTACATTACTTGGAGGTTTATCTTTTCCGTGCGATTCTTGATTGGTGCCCTTGACCTTCATCTTCGTAGACAAAGCTCGGCCAGGGTCAATTTCCTCCTGTGCCGTAGGGGCTGGAGGGGTGTGAATTGTCCCAGTCGCACTTCCAACACTACCATCAAAGTCAATATGACCAGCTTCCATCCGAAAACAAATTCAGGTTGTCCTCGCCCCTTCACCACTACTCCTTTTTCTCTATGACTGAATCGACTATTAAAGATTTGTAAACACAGTCTCAAAGAATATTCAAAGAGAAGTTCAGAAGGAGCAACTGTGCAAGACATGCATATGCCATTCTTACTGCAATTTAAAATCACAAAACTCCACTGAGTACTTTTCGCATAAGTATATAAAAATCAAATGCATCTTTCCAATAGTTCACTTAATCTGAACCTTGTAAATTAATCAGAGCAAACAATCCAAGAATTGAAAACAAATCCTTTTCAATAAGATTTCCCCATACACCAAGCATCCCTAATTTTGGGGGGAAAAAAAGGAACTCAGTTAAAAGCTCCAATCACTCAGCAAAAATGGATACCCCAGAATTTCGACTCCTACACCAACCTGAGACCTCTTCAGAATTTAATGCTAAACCTCAATCAGCTACATCATTTCAACCCATCAACAAAAGAAGAAGAGAGAAGCTCTTTAATCCTGAGCTAACACAATTGTTCAGTCAATTCAAAAGCCTCAATTGCGGAAAAGAAGCATCAATAACACAGAGCAAAACTCGGCACATCATTTACAGATAGCATTTGTCACAAATTTCTAGTACTACTTCATAAACTACGAATAAATCTGGAAAAAACGCGATAAAGTGAAAATTACCGGAGAATAAGAGGAGTAGAGCGGGCGTAGGTAGTCCTCGGAGTTTGGGCA
>JAOWBI010000182.1:381389-393728 GCA_028566235.1 Salvia elegans | reverse complement strand
ATGAGGTTATTTGATTAAAAATAGTATCAACATACTCCATTACACATAAACGATCACAATTATTGTGAATAAATCCCTATTTATGTTTTGTCCTATTTAAACTTTAAAATTATAAACTCCCTTTGTCGCACTAGAATATGCACTATGTCCTTTTTAGTGTGTTCTATAAAAATATGCACATTTTAATTTTAGAAACTCTTTTCTCTTTAATGAGGTGTGACTCATTCTCCATTAACAATATTTTAATTATTTTTTCTCTCTATCTTTCTTTTACTTTATCAATTTTATATTAAAACTCGTGTTAGACTCAAAGTCAATTCTTTGAGGACTGAGGAAGTAAGATAAACTATATTTGACCAAAATTCATTATTTCTCCGGAGCAAATTGTCATAAAATTATCCTGTATATCACACCTAATTAAATACTATACAAAAATAATTATCGTAAAAATTTCGAAAAACAATAAATTGATCCTTCAAAATGCTCACATGTCTGCCACATCATCATCTTCTCTTTATATAACTACCTTCTCTCTCCCTCTCTTTCTCTCTCTGTCTTCCATGAAAAAGGCTATCAGATTCACTCATTGAAAGCTCCCTCTCTCTCTCTCTCTCTCACACACACACAATCACACACACAACTTTTCTCAACTGCACTTGAAGAGGAAGCTTTGACAGTTGCCTCATTTGCAACTACACTGTCACATGTATCTTCCACCCTTTTCCTTTCCCTCCCCTGATTTTTGAAAAATCAGAGCCAACTTTTCAGAAAGGGGCCTCCAATTTGCATGCCAAACCCCATTTCCACATCTCGTTGCATTAATTCCCGGTATGTTCGAATCTCCCCCACTGTTTAAATCCCTTCTTTTTTTGACCCATTTAAAGCATTTTCGGCAGTTACAATTTTCATTTCAAAAGGGGGCCTCACCGCTTCTAAACCACCCTCTTTCTGTCTCTAGATCTGTTGTTTTTTTTTTATTGGAGTGATTCTTGGCTTTTCTATGCATATATCTTGCTCCAAGATTGGATATTTCGGCTTGCTATGATATAGAGTCTTGATTGGAGTGATTCTTTGCTTTTGTATGCATATATCTTGCTCCAAGATTGGATTTTTCGGTTGCTATGGTGTAGAATCACGTTAGTTATAGGTGTGGTTGGAGGATGCCAAGGCAGAATTTGATCAATGTGGATGTGAGGATTGGTGGGAGGAAATGCAAAGTGAGGAAAAGGGGTTGTTCATCGTCTTCTTCGTCGTCGTTGGTGCAGAATAATCGGTTGAAGCGTGCTTTTTTGGTGGGGAGACGAGTGGGATCGAGCACCCCTGTGCCAAGGTGGAAGATGATGAGCTCGAGATCACCATCAATGGAGAGTGGTGACAAGGCAGCACTCAAGTATTTGGCGGTGAGGGGTGGCGAGGAGGCGAGGGAGATGTCGATCTCAGCCCGGAAACTGGCTGCCACTCTGTGGGAGATTGATGGCCTGCCTTCACCAAGAGTGAGGAGGGAGAGTTTGAATGGGGTTGGGGGAGTTGTTAGGAGGGAGAGGATGTTGGAGGAGGCGAAGAAGCCGGGATCAACGGCTCTTGCCTTGTCTGATCTGTTTGGTAGTCATGTCTCTGAGGTGGGGATTGGGTGTTTACTTGTTGTGTTGCGTTAGGTTGGATTTGGGATTATCGGTGGGAGAAGTGATTTGCTTGCATAAATTTGTGTTTGATGTTGTTTTGTTTTGTGGAATTGCAGAGAATGGAATCTTATCCACCACAGAAGAGCAGCCATAGGAGGAGAGCTTCAGCAAGTTCTCAGAAGCTTCTGCAGATTGAAAGTGGTTTGGGAGGCTCCAAATCTCCTCATAATTGTCTCGTTGAGGTAGGATTTTAGAGTTTAAACGTTGAACTAGTCTTTTGCTAGATGAAGATTGGTTACATCATTTGGCATTGCCTTTGTGTTAGTTGATTAGGATCTTCAATCCCTTTGGGGGGGTGTGAATGATGGTGGAGGATGATCGGAGATCCAACAAGTTTTCTTGAATTAAGTCGAGTTCCACGATTAGATGATTCGATTATTTTAGGAAACAACAAAGATGGAATGCGTTTTTAATGAATTTTTTCTTAATGAAGATGAAGATTGGTTAAACGATTTACATTAGCATTTGTGTTAGGATTGATTCCCTTTGGTGGGGTGTGATGGTGGAGGATGATATGGAGATCTTGAATTAAGTCGATTTCCACGATTAGATGCTTCGATCATATTGTTTCGTTCCTAGGAGGAACTAGAAATGGACAAAAAACGTATGGTGTTACTGTGGAGCAGAGAACATGGTTTGTTTTAGTTATGGGACACCACTCTACCTATCATGTCAATTGTTTGTCTCCTTGTAGATATCAACATATGGTTAGGAAACACTTTCATTTGTCTAGCATTTGTGTATTCATTTCAGTTGGCTGTTTCTTCTTGGTTGGAATGTTCTAGAGAATGTGATTAACGTTGACGATGCAGGTTGATCAGGCACAGAACCATGCCCGGAGCCCGTGTAGGCAAGTCGTTGGAACCAAGAATCTTCTCAAGGATGTGTACAACGGCCTTATAACTTCGAAAGAGTTGCTCAAAGTGATGAGCCGGGTCAGCCATCTCGACGAACAGAATTCTGCGCGTCTATCCCTTTTCTCGGCCCTAAAGTTTGAGCTCGACCGGGCTTGTATCCACGTGAGTAAATTGATCCAAGAGCAACGGAAGGGGGGTGAGATTGCTGTTTTGTTAAAGCAGTTAGAAGAGGAGAAGTTGGTTTGGAAATTAAAGGAGCAGGATAAGATTCGGAGGGCCATGGCCTCGGCAAACGGAGAGCTCGAATCGGAGAGGAAAATGAGGAGGCGGACGGAGAGGCTTAACAAGAAGCTCGGTACAGAATTGGCGGAGACAAGGGAGTCCCTGGATAAGATGAGCAAGGATCTCGAGAGCGAGAAGAGGGCGCGGGAGATATTTGAGCAAGTATGCGATGAGCTGGCTCGGGGAATAGGGGAGGACCGGGCTGAGGTGGAGGAGCTCAAGAGGCGCTCGGCTAAGGTCTGCGAAGAGGTGGAGAAGGAGAGGGAGATGATGCAGTTGGCTGATGTGCTGCGTGAGGAGCGAGTGCAGATGAAGCTCGCGGAGGCCAAGTATCAGTTCGAGGAGAAGAACGCGCTCGTTGACACACTGAGGAACGAGCTCGAGGCCTACTTGAAGTCCAAGAATGGCGAAGAGCAGCAACAAGGCGATTGCTCCCCGAGCTATGACAAGATCAAGGAGCTCGAGAGATACTTGAGGGAGACGCTGCCTAGCCCATACGAGTACCATGATAAAGCCAGAGACGACGATTTGGATGTCTCACTAGTAAACAGAGTTGATCAACACGAAGAAGAAGATGATGATGATGATGATGACGACGACGATGATGAGGACAACGATTCAGCTGACAGCGACCTCCACTCGATCGAACTAAACATGGACGACATCAGCCAGAGTTTTCAATGGAGTGACACGGCCAAAGCTGAGTCAAAGAGGAGCTCAATCGACAAGAGCAAAGGGAGAAAGTCCATCAAGAAACCACCACCACCACCGGCAGTCGCCATTTCAACCGATGGGAACAAACAACAAACACTAGACATGTTCGACAGAAGAGGGCTATTCGAGTTCTCATCACAGCCATGGAAGAAGAACGACGTGGAAGACGAGCTCGAGAGATACAACATGATCAAAGACCTAAGAGACCACATAGTTTCCACTTCAAGAATTGCATCCTCTCAAGAGGATGATCCTCCCAATGGCGTCGTGCCATGTCACGGCTAGCAGCTATACGCGAGGTGTGGCGTCACGCCTTGCGAAAAACTCCCCTCTAGCATATTTCATGAATTCAAGAGTGCAAACAGAAAATTTTTGTTTCCATACATAAAGTGAGTAACTGTATAAATTATGCTACCTTTTTCCTCCGCAGGGAATGAAAATGATTATATTTCTTGAAATTTCTTCTACCAAGATTGGATTTTTATTCGGTAATCTTGAATTTTAACCAAATAATGATGTGATAATGTGACACAATACACTAATTTTTGCTGGCCCCATGTAACTTAACCTTCAATTAAATCAAAGTAGACAAGCAACTTCTTGTGTTTGGTTTTTGCCAAATCTTGTCTTAAAATTGAAGAGTGATGCATGGAATCTGGCTTCAAGAGTTGAAGACACAGAAAAATGAGATATTGTCACCTTATTATTACCACAATATTATCAATCCCATCAAAATCTTGTTTCTTACAAAACACATGGTTTGAGGCAAGAGGGGTGACACCACACAAATGTTGTCTGAAACAATTGTGTTTGGAATTATAATAAGATGTGTTGAATTATTTAGAGCACATGCAATCATATCATTGCCAGAGAAACCACTGATTTTTTATGTGTTAATTTTATAAGTATTAATTATGCTTGTTGATTCAATGAATGATTGTCTCATGTGGAGGAATCATTTAAGCAGCATTTTCAAATGTCCCATTTAATTATATTTTAGTTAGTCCACTTGATTGGATTTCTTGAAGACTACATATTTGGAATATTTGTAATTTAAATAATGTATGACACCATATTAGAAAAATGGCAAATTAAGTGTCAAATTTCATATATTATTGAATGTTAGATAGTATTAAACGTAGAGAAATACACCTATCATATGATTGAAACGTAATTAAAAAATACTAACTCAAAGTGGTCCTCTTTACTTTTCAAATCATTACTCCACATAATTGAAGTTTTGTTTATGGACTTATAATGAGCAATTTTATATTATGAACTGAACAAGTACAGTGCAAGCCTATAAAATATTTAAAAACTTATATTAGTACAAAACACATTTATATAATGTAAAACTATTAGAGTTCTTCTTTTCCTTAAATTGTTTACATTTTAATAATTTAATTATGCAACTTTTTTTCCATAGATATTTACATAAGATTAGTACTAGTAGTATGTACAAATCTATTTGCTATATAGTATCTTCTGCAATCACTTGGTCAAAAAGGCAAAAATCTATCATCATTATTTTTTCCAAACGTTCGTAACTTTTCCTATGTCACAAACACCTTTTTAACTTCAAATAATTCCTCATTTGTACTTACTACTTGATTCCTTCCACTTTCCTAATTCCTCTTTTGACATAATTGACAATATGATAAGACAGCCTCTTAATTATCAACTCCTCCTTTCATAGATATGTTATGTCTGGAGCCCTAAAACAACAAAATTCATTATTCACAAAATCTCCATCATTCATTGCTCTTAAACTCATTCCTACATATTTAGATATCTCCAAACATAAACCAACATTACACTCTGGCATGCCAACTAGGTTCTTTGAACCCCAATCAGTGAGAGAGAGAGAGAGAGTCTACATTGTAAGAATTGAGACAAGAATGTTGGCCAAATCTATGGAAATATGCAATAATGGAGAGAATTATTTTTGGGAGAGTGACCAATGACTCGACCTAGAAGGCGTTGGTGAATGAACCTGCGGACGCCTCAATGATGGGGACGAGTATTAAGGAAGGTCGGGTCGCTTGTGGGGGTTTTCAGATGCTGAGGCGAAGGAGACTGGGGCCATAGGGTGGTCCTTCACGACCAGGCTGAGGATTTCAGGGCGGGCATAGTGCCCGACCACATCAAAGTCGAACTTTGCCCGGGCCACCTCACCAAGATCTGTGAATTATGTAATAAGACAGCCATCAGGATATAACAAAGTAATGACAAAGCTAGCAACAATCCAAATCAGTATTTCAACCATATCGAACCTCAATAACGGAGAAAACAATATGAACATGGAATCGAAGGGGACGAGCAGATGCCAAATTACATGTATGTTGAGGAACATTCAAAGGATATGAGAGTTAAGATATAACTTTCATATAAACATTTGTACTGTGAAATGTGAGGCTCACTTTTATATATACGAGTTTTATACTAATAAAATGTGAGTGAAATGAATCAATGGAATACGAGACCTAGTTACCATTTATAGCAAAAGTAAAATGCAAACGTTACATGAGACGAACATGGAACGCCATTAATTCGACCCTTCATGACTAACAACGAAGAAAGGGAAGCAATGTACCTAAATCTGCGGATATGAGTGCCTCCCCTTCATAGTTCGGCCCAGCCAGCACAGCGCCCGATGGAGATATTATGACACTGCCGCCAGCACAGACAACAGATTCCGGAATGAGATCTTCCTCTGTACCGGAGAAAACATAATCCGGTGGAGGTGGGTAGTCTTTTCTTCTGCAGAACTGGTTGGCTGAGAGCACGAAGCACCCTCCTTCAAGGGCGATGTGTGTCATCGAAGCTTGCCAGACGTCTCTTGAATCAGCCGTGGGAGCACAATATATTTCAACACCTGCAAACACAGAGCAATAGTATTAGAAACAAACAACACGTAGGATTGGCATGGCCGAATAAAATGGAATAGTACATCTTAAGAAATCAGAGTGAAAAAACAACCTTTAGCATACATTGCTGTCCTTAAAAGTGGCATTCTGTTTTCCCAACAAATTGCAGCCCCGATTTTCCCAACAGGTGTGTCGAAGACAGGGATAGTCGAGCCATCCCCGAAACCCCAGATTATGCGCTCGAGAGCAGTAGGCATGACCTTCCTATGCTTTCCGAGGAAATGACCCTGAGGGTCAAAAAACAGAACAGTGCAGTATAAGGTGTATCCATCTCTCTCGATAACCCCCATCACCAAATGAACCTTATATTTCGCAGCCATTGCAGCCAAACGCTCGACTTCAGGACCTGAAACAAAACGAGCATATTATACGGGATATCATACGAAAGCTCAAAACATTCTCCGTTACATCTTACTCACCAGGAACATCAATAGCAGCAGCATGATACTTCCGAAACTCCTCCTTGCCCTTGGCTGTACGGTTGCCAATCGAAACACCAAAAGTTGATCCACGTGGATAGCCACCGATGAATGCTTCAGGAAACACAACTAACTGAGAACCATACGAGGCTGCCTCGGCCAGCAGCCTTTCAGCCTTATCTGGAGGAACAACACTGAGATCACTCACAAAGCGGTTTTCGAATAAATTTATCCAGAATCCTATACTTTTAGCAGCAATTCTTAGTTCTTTTGACAGATTTAGATAAAGAAAGAAGCACCCAATGGCCTCAGAAAGTGACTCTATCAAACCATATCTTTCACCAAACCATATTAGAACAACCAAAATTAGTGCATAAAAACATAGCAATTGCTTCAAATTCTTATTCTTGTAATAAACTTTCCTCCATCAAGATTTCATCTACACCCAAAGTAGCATAATGCAAATGTTTGCAAATCAAATATCTTTCACCTTTTCCATTATAAAGATGAAAAATTACAAGAAACCCTTGAAAATTTGAAACCACATGTTCCCTTAATTCAACACTCATCGATCATAACCAAGAAAGTAACTCCCACTTTCGCCATTCAACATTAATTCCAGAACAATCTAGAAACACAATCCATAGAGTAAAATCCAGTATAATTCATTTCTTCTCTAAAAAATCGAATCTTCGGCAAAGAAATGGAATCTTTGGCAAAAAAAAAAATGGAATCTTTGGCATGAATTCGAATCCAATCACCAAACTCGAAGAAGAATGCAAGCAATCAAAAGAAAAATCAGCAAAACAAAAGAAAAGGGAGCAAACCAAGGGTGGCGGGGGTGTCGTAGAAGACAGTGGCGGCCTGAACGACGGTGGCGCGGACGGTGGGGGCAGAGGCGTCGGCTCCCATGTCCACCTCGGCAAACAAAGGGGGCTCGGTGACGGTGGGATTGGGAACAAGAGCCATGTCTCTGAGCTTCTCAGCTACTGCTGTGGGTTCCTCTACAGTTGGATTACTGATCACGATTTCACTGTTCGGAGCAATCGATGATGACGTGGACACTGAGCTCATGTGAGTGAAAGTGAAAAGGAGATGACTCTGTAAGAAAATTTCGGCTATTGATTTATTAATTTCTTCTTCTTTTTTTTTGTGTCGAGATTTTTCTAGAAATGGGTGGATCATAAATAAATTATTAAAAACATAAATGGGAAAGAGAGGATTGAATTTTGGTGGTACAAATTTAATGATATTTGGTTCGGGTCAGGCCAGTGTTGGCCACTTTACTTTGCGATTCGACATGAAAAGGCCCACATACAAAGCCCAAAGCATAAAGGACTTTAGGCTAATAAAACCATTTTAGCTTTTATTTTTAAGTGAAAATATTAATTATTCTATATATCATTTATTCTTTTTGTAAAGTATTATCTGAGCGTGAAATTATAATTGCGTCGTGACATGACATCCAGTGAGTAATGCCAATCAAAGGACAGATCCAAATCAAACTCATTTCAAAATTTTATTTTCAAAACCGTGGAATTATTATGGTATTTTACCTTGTGTGAATAATTGCACAACATTACAAAACAATCACCACTGGATTAAATAGATAAAAAGCCATGTTTTCAATATCTCAAATTCTAAATTTAGATATATAAACCCTTTGCCATGATTTTCTTGGACCGTAAGAGTTCATAATTTTTTTTAATTGCAAAACTTATTAAAAAATTATTGAATTAAATAATGTTACTATTTAGTTAAGTGAAAATAAAATAAAATAAAATAAAATAAAGAAAATGGTGTTTCACTTTTTTTTTAAAAAAAGAGTGTTTTATATCCGTCGTTATTAAATGAAATAGCAAAAACATTTATTCGTCATAATCTGAAACTGCCAATTTAAAAAGGCAAAATTTCCCAATTCACAATATTCAAGTAGAACGTGAGGAATTCAAGAATTTCGGCGCATAGATATGTGCCCCGCAGCAGCGAGACAAAACCCCTGACACGCGTCATCCGACGTGGCGATGGAAATGGCATGCGAAGCGCCCACGTGGTATCTCCTCACTCATCACGTGATCTTCACGCTCACTCTCTCTTCGCTCTGCAACAAACACAGAGCAGAAGAAATGGAAGAAACTTGTTTGTGTGCATCACTTTCAGCATCGTGTTCGTTTCTTCCACCCAATTCAGACATATTCCAATCCCCTCCTCTCAACTTTCCCAAATCCAAAATTCTACTACTCGAAAATAATAATAACAATGATAGAAAACGAGTGTGAAATCAAGGAGGAGAGATCCGTAAGCAACATTCCGATGGAAATCTCGATAGCGGAAGCTTCGTCGATGTTTCCCGGTTTCCGGTTCTCGCCTACCGACGAGGAGTTGATTCAGTATTATCTCAAGAAGAAGCTGCAAGGCTCCCCCGACGGCGTCGACGTCATTCCCGAAGTCGATATATGCAGACATGAACCTTGGGATTTACCAGGTTTTTCCATTCATTCACCTTAATTTCTTTGTGTCTGAGTTGTCTCATATCGAATAATCTCGTATTCGAGTTGAATGTGTTGTTGGAGGTGACAGAGCATATGCGATCATGTTCATATATTAACAAATACGGAGAAGCCACACTTATTTACTACAATTTTGAAATTGTGGAATAGATATCAATTTATATAGTAAGTTGCATTTTCGGTCACCAATTGATTTTTGGATGAAATTAGTCGCGCCTTGAAACTACCAATTGATTTTGGAATGAAACTCGCTAGCATCTTATAAAATCGAATAGGTTGTGCAACTAACGTCGCATCACGGCAATTTTCGTATTTTATTTCATTAATGCACGTTTAGATATGTACTATCTAGCATCCATGGAAATATGAGTAAGAATTCATTTTGTGACTAGTATGGTTGATTAAATTAGATTTGTGTATGTACATGGTCATATTCTTGGTATTTAGAATGTGTTTATGCTATATAGATTGATGAAATGACATAAAAATGATGATATAAACATGTAGTGGTAGTAGTAGTATTTGTTTTGAGGGGATTTTGGTGGACTATGTGAAGTATATATGACATATAAATGTATCTACATTTTATGCAATGTGAAAGTAAATGCGGAGTATGAATTAGGAATGTATGTTTATATGAGTAGCATTTGTAGTGGGGATTGCGGATTTGATTGGAGTTGTCTGGTTGAAATGAAAGCAGCTCAATCAGTGATACAGTCGGACAGCGAATGGTTCTTCTTCTCGCCTCGTGGAAGGAAGTATCCGAATGGCTCTCAGAGTAAAAGGGCGACCGTGTCCGGTTACTGGAAGGCGACTGGGAAGGAGCGCAGCGTCAAGTCTGGTTCGACTCAGATTGGCACGAAGAGGACTCTTGTGTTCCACACGGGCCGGGCGCCAAAAGGGCAGAGGACAGAGTGGATAATGCACGAGTACACCACAAGTGAGAAATCCGAGGTGAGTAGTTTCGTTCTCCCTCTCATTTGTCTGAAACCGAGAGAGTTGTAAATCATATGAGTTTATGTTGAAAATAGGATGCTATGGTAGTGTGTCGCCTCCGGAGGAATAAGGAGTTCCATTTAAACGAAAATCAAGGGAGCGATGAAGGGGGGTCCACAGCGGTTGATAATAGTGCACCATCTTTATCTGGTGTCGATCAATCCGCCCTCGTTGATGGGGCCAAGACTACAGGTAGTTGTTCCAAGGATTGTAGCAGCAGCCTCAACTCTCACTCAGTGGAGCAGCTCGACACGGGCTCTGAGTCGGAAGAGAAAGTAACGAATGAATCCTCTCACCCCGTAAGTAGCCTCAAGAGTGGTTTGTATCAATGTATCATCCTACCTTCCCTCCATGAAGTTTGCAAATTTCATGATCTCTTGTAGGTAGACGATTGCTACGCGGACATAATGAAAGACGACATAATCAAGCTCGATGAATCTTCGTTCAAGACGGCCCAAGATGCCCTGTCTGTCCTCCCTTCGCAAGGGACAGCGAACAGGCGCCTCAGGCTCAGGCGGCATAGAATGGGATCTAATGGGACAAAGCATTTCGGAATATATGAGCTTGCAACGCAAACTCGTGAAGATCCAAGCCTAGGCGACATATCATCGCGTACAAGAAGCATATCGCTCCCCTTCGTGTTTTTCGTGTTTGTTATGTTAATCTCTCTGTCGGTATTGCTCCTCGGGCGAGACTACATCCACGGATCTTAATGGTACGTGTTGATGATCGTATTCGCTTGGTATCTACTGGTGTGGTTGTCTTTGCCTGAATGTATATATAGTTGTTGAAGAATTTGTGATCCAAGTTTTGAAATGTAAAAAAAGTGAGATCATATATGATGTGTGCAGTTGTATGATGGTGTAAATTGTATAGTTTTATGTTAATGAATAGTATTGGTTTATTGCTCGATTAGTTTGCTTTACACTTCTTATCTATTCCGTGTCCTTTGTATTATTCACGCATGAGATTATGGGTGAGATAAACTCATACTTCAGTCTCGATGACAAAATTATCATCAAAAATGATATTTAGAGACAATTAATTAAATGCACCCTAAAGTTTGTATAAATTACACTGAAATGGAATTAAATGTCTCTAAATTTTCATATATAGACAAAATTTTATTTTATTCAATTGGGCAGACTTGGAGTTTCTTTGACAATGAAATTAAATGTCTCTAATTTTCAAATATAGACAAAATTTTATTTATTCCATAGATTGGACAGATTTAGAAATTTTTGGTATTTTTACTCGATAAATTTTCCCAAATCAAAATCTAACACGAAATTCAACAACCATAAAGGGAAAAAGGGTAATTAACAATTACTGGTGGAGAGACGGATCAGTCCTCTCTCTCTGTCTCTCTCTCTAAATCTTCTTCCATTACTGTTAGTCCTACAATTAATATCGTAATCACACTTCAGTAATCAGTAGTATTCATGATCACATGCTTCCCTTTTGAGTTTTCTCGACAAAAAGCCCTAGAGCCACAAATTGGGGTGTACCTCAACTTTTCTTGAAGCGAGCTTTGTGATTCTCCGATTCGAGTTCTTACTTGGATGGTATTTATGTCAAAACTGAGCCCTGATCTGTAAGTTCTTTGTTTCTATGATTTCGATATACGCATTTTGATGCATTTTTCTTCAATATGGAAGTATTCTATTTCCAACCATGGTGTTAATTTCTGGTTGATTTTGCACATTTTAGATTTTTATTTAAGTTCGACGATTTTGCAGAATTGGGGATTTCTGATTTGCTGATGGTTTTAGGTTGATTTGATGCTCAATTTAGTTGGTTAAGTAGTGAATTAGGGATAAAAGTGTTATAATTAGGTATAATGAGGCTCTGTTTAGGCAATTGGGGAGTGAAAGGAAATGTAATTAAATAAGTTGGATGATGTTTGTAATGAATTTTGAAGCTATGTTTATATTCATTTCGATATTCAAAGA
>JAOWBI010000182.1:265281-278779 GCA_028566235.1 Salvia elegans | reverse complement strand
CTTATACGGAGTAAAAATCTTGTGAAATAAGTAAAATTTAATTTATTAAGTTGTTAACAAAGTTAACATAATTATTTCAATTAAATATAGTAGAGAGAGTGTAGGGAAGAGATTAAATTGGAAATAGCTTTTATTTCTATAAAATAAGAGCCATTTGTCAATTTTTTAGTGGTGTATTAGAAAATGTAGTATGCAATGTATGAGATGATCCCTTCCGGAATTGAATTAATTCGGGGGAGAGAGAGAGAAAGGTTGAGTGTGGTGTTAAAATAATATTGCAGCCCAACTATTTATACACACATTTATTACGGTTAATACCAATAAGCTGATCAAATCTGCACAAGTAAAGTTTTATTTCATCAAGACCCAAGTCACTTATTTACAGTAAATCTTTGGCATCGTCCAATGCAATCAATTGACCAAAATATAAGAAAAGACCCACTCTTTCTAAATGGGATTTCCATATCAAAAAACTAAAATCCATTAATATTATTTTGTGTTGAATCTGAACCAAATAATAGGAGTTTAGACATCTGCTCGTGTGTGTGTATTTTGTCTTCTGGTGTTTCCTGCATATATTGGAGGACGCCGTCGCTTCTCAGCTACTCAGGAGATTAGCGAGACGAATTCCAGCACAACTCGCCCCTTGGATCTCGTGTTGATGACAAAGTGTTGGGGATATTTCTTCAGCAGGGCCAGCAATCCAAACCACGGCTTTCCTTGGGATTCTTGACCAGAATGATCCTCGGGCGTGAGATACTTCCTTACACGGCTGTGATGCCAGACGTCGCTGAATTGCTCTACGAGCTGCAGACAGAGTCATGGCGAAGGTTGGTGATGACCCACCCCGTGATTAAGAACAATGTCAAGTTTTGGAACAAAACATGGATAATGCATAATGTGAAAGGACCAAATGTAGAAAAAAGAACAGTATATGTATGACTAATCCTAATCAATCCAAATCCATCATTAAACTTGCACCAAGATGCCCTCGAATAGAATTAACTTATTCAGCGACTACCCTTGATCCCGTTTGCACGAAATCATGATCATCCTAGCAGTTGGAATCTACAATTCAGACAATGCCATTTCAAGGGTCGGGTTTAGTGCCTTAATATAAGTTCGTCTTAACAAATGGACAAAACGGCGCATGCTAAAATCTCCATTATCCACAAGATTGTAATACACTAGGAATCCTAGCATGAAATCATGACAGCTGATAGTGAAATATTAGAACTATAGCCGGCTTGCATAAAACAAACAGCTACGAGAAAAACAATTCACCTCGGAATGTAGTTTCTCCATCGGCATCCAGTCTCCAGGACCACATAAATCAGACAGCAATGAGGCTACTGAAGACACGACGTCGTTTTCTTCTAACTGAAGAAGCTGTTGGTTATCAGCTTCTCTATCAACACGTGTTCTCACATCAGCCTGCTTATCTGCAAGATCATCCACATTCTGTATTAAGCATTACCTATGGTGCAAATAACTTAACCGAGCTATAAAATCATATTGTAGGAAGGTTTTCATAAAGGACGTTCCGTGTAAGCAATGTTCACTCATCATAAACACAGTTCCACGACTCGCCTAATTCTGATATTACAAACACCTATAGATGCCATCCTAAACATGCAAAAATTAGCAGAGATGAGCAAAGTTCACCATGCTAACTAAATTGGGCAATACAGGACAAGGATATAACTGAAAATTCATCCTCTACAACCAAACGAGTCAGTCCAAGTACCAAACAGCCTCAACAACGAAACACTAAACCAATAACGGTATCAGAAGGCCATACCGTCAATTCACAAAAGGAAACAGATAGAATCAAACCCTCAAACCAAACTGCTATCAGTTTTTTCAATTATAAAGCTTACTTTCACCAGTGTCTACATCTGATCAAGAAGATGAATGTATTGCAAACTGAGATTCAAATTATTAGCAAGAACATATAGCAAAATCAAAACTTTACTACCTCAATAAAGATATAACTGAAAATTCTTCCCCTCTACAACGAAACAATGGTATCAGAAATGCCCTACTATTCAGTAAATACGCTCTAGGAAGCTGATAGATTTGCCCCTCAAACCAAACTGCTGTCAGTTTTTCAATTAAAATGGGTTTAACTGCCAAAATCAAAGCTTATTATACCAATGTCTACCTGCACTCAAGATGATATATGTGTTGCAAACAAAGCTTCAAATTATTAGCAAGAAGATATAACAAAATCATAACATTTCTATTTCAGCAGCCAAAACTACGCTCACATATTTACGATTAGGAGCCCAATTAACAAAAATAAAATACACCAACATTCAGAGAAACAGACATCAACAAAAAGCCCTCAACAAACACAACTCCAATTCAAACAACTATCGATGCCATCCTAAACATACAAAAACAATGGAGACGAGCAAAGGTCATCATACTTCAAGAAAACACAGCTAAATTGGGCAATACTGGACAAGGTACTGCTGAAAATCCGTCCTACGCAACTATACTTATAAGCCTAACTACCAAACAGTCTCAACAACTTATAAGCCTAACTACCAAACAGTCTCAACAACAAATGCCATACTATTCAGAAAATTCACTAAACAAAACAGCAGTCAGTTTTTTCAATTAACATCTCTTTAACTGTAAAAATCAAATCCTACTTTCACCAATGTCTACAGATGAATGTATAGCAAACTGAGCTTCAAATCACCAGCAACAGTTTATAATAAAATCGAAACATTACTACCTCAGTAAGCAGAAGCTACACTCACAAACTCATAATCAGGAGCCCAATTAACAGAATTCAAAGAAACAAACATCAACAAAAAGTATCCTCCTCAACAAACAAAACTCCAATTCAATCAAACCAAACCCTAAAATCAGCTCACCTGAACCATACCTATAACATCCGCCTCCATCACCTCTCATTCTCTTCCCACTCGACGAAGCATCCTCCCCACAATCCTCCTCATCCTCTTCTTCTTCCTCCTCCTCCTCCCCCTCGCTACCTTCCCCATCATACTCACCCCACCCTCCCCCGCCACTAGGCAGCGGCGGAGGAGGAGGATTCCCCAAATTCTGCTGCTGCACATAACCTGTTTGATAAACGTTCCCGTGGTTTCTCGGGCCAATTGGCCCGCCCAATATGCTCCTGACGGGCAGCAAAAAGTAGAATTCCTTGTCGCCGATCTCGAGACGATCCTGCGAATCGAGCTTGATCGGAGGGTGGCCGGGGACGTGGAGGACGCCCTCGACGTAGCATCCGTTCCGGCCGAGGACCTCGAGCGCGAAACGACGGCGTTGGAAGTCGTAGAAGATGCGGGCGTGGCGGCGGCTTATGTTCATCCCGCCGCCGAGGGAGGATAGGTCGACGTCGACGGCTGAATTCTTCGAATTCCGGCCGAGGATTATGGAGTAGGTTTGCATGAAGTATTCGAAATCTTCGCCTTGAAGCTTGGCGAAGCCAGCTTCTACATCGCCGCCGCTCTCCATCGCCGGACTAGATTGGGATTTCGTTTTTGGAATTTTGATAGGAAAAACTCTGTATTTTGTATAAACGGTTTTGTTTTGCTAAAATTTGCATTTATAGAATAACTTGATTTCTTGTCTAGGTGAATTTCCAATCATCCAATTAAATAATAACTTTATTATAATTCATAATTGTCCATGAAACTAGTAGTACTATTTTTTTTAAAAAAATAGGTAGTGACATGGAAGCTAGATTTTCTGAATTGAATAAATTATCATTATCGATCCTCGAACATTATAATTTAGCTAGACTTAAAATGAAAACGTTTTCGACGTTTCAAACAATTTTAGGGGTTTCCAACTCATCATCGCAATTTGAGCATTTACATTTACGGTGTGAACTTTCTCCTAGGACCACAATTTCGATTTATAATTGGGGTTCACTCTTTGTTCTGTGATACAACTTATTTAGTAATATTAAAGTTATGATTAAATTTGATTCACATAGATGGAAAAGTCATGAGAATGCTCAAAAGTTTAACAAAAAATTTAATTTAGCAAGGAAAATTTTATTACAATAGCATCAATCGACAATCATCACAAGAAATAGTAAGCAAATTCTCTTCTTGGAATCTCAAACTCAAAAAATTAAAAACATAAACCCCACTTAAAATTTTTTCTGTGTCCGACCCTGGTGATCAGTACGAGGCCCACGAAGAAACTCGAGAAGCAACAACTTGAGCCGGTTGAAACCAACCAAGATCATCCAAAAGCTTTCCAAACAAATCACCTGCAGCATAGGCGACACCAGATGCACTAACTGCCATAGTAACATAGTACAATATTGTCTTAACATAGCCTCCAAATCTGTCTACTCCTTTCACATAAGCTTTGGCAATTGCGAGGACGAAGATGCAACCAAAACCAGCAGCAGCTACTGCGAGCATCTTGTAGTCCTTGTCGTCGCTGTCATGGAAGGCGAAGCCGTAGGTAACGGGCGCCACGAGCCCAAAAATGATGTAGGAAAGAATGGCAAACGTCGAGTGAAAAAGAAAGTGCCCTCTCTGACCAAGAAATTCCTGGTACTTGTCGTTCGAGTTGTCATTTCGTAACTCCACCAGCTGTATGCAGGGGCAGACGCATAAATATTCATTAAATAAGACTATATATAATAGGATCTTTAGAAGGAGAATAATTTGACTCATATTTAATTTAGTATTTTATAAAGATTTATGGGATGTTTGGTTTGATGTATGTGATAAACTGATAATTGTGATTAGCATGATTAAATATTATTTTATTTTATTTTATTGGGTTTTTTTAATTTTATTGTATTAATCATGTCTTATCATTCAAACCAAACATGTCATAAATATTTTAAATGGAGTATATAAGTTTACTTACGTTGCAGCCAAATGCGATGAGGCCGCTAAGTAGGGTTGCCAATCCAATGACGACGACGTTCACTACCATAGAGACATAATCCATTAGATTTTGAAACACATTTCTATGCTGCATATTTCATAATGATTTTTCTATGCAAAATCGATGGAAATACGTACGTGTAGTGGCGTCTGAAGCAGCTGTAGAAGAGACTATGCTTAGGCTTGCGATTGACTCGATCAGACCTCCATACACGATGCATTTCCAAAACTCAAGCGATCTAGAGCGCCGATCGCCAGAAATTAGTGGTTGTTGTAAAGCAGGCCGTCCTCCAACTGTTTCAGAAATTAGTGGTTGTTGTAAAGGAGGTCGGCCTCCAACCGCTTCTGAAATTAATGGTTTTTGTAAAGGAGGCCGACCTCCAACTGCTTCTGAAATTGATGGTTTTTGTAACGGAGGCCGACCTCCAACTGCTTCTACGATTAATGGTTGTTGTAGAGCAGGTCTTCCTCCTACCAGCTCTATTCAAAAAATTTATTATGTTATTTTACTATTTTTGTAATAAAGTAGAAATTTTCTACCATGGCAACAAACCTAACAACTAACAAGTACTATATTGTGAATGAAATTTTCACCTGGTCCATTTTTGATATCAATCGTCACATCACGTGGATTATGCTCTGGTTTTGCTTCTCCTAAAATCCCTGATAAAAAGCAAAAACAATAATTATGATTATAGTATTTCTTAAAGTATATGTGTATGGATTTGAAGATAATATGTCAAGCCAAGATAGGTACCTGATGCATTAGTAGTTGTACTACCATCGATATCCTTTTCTGGCTGCTCAAATTCAATTTTGGGGCTTGGTAATTTTGGTTTAGAATTGTATCCAAAGTAATAAAACGGGTTCAAACGATACCCGCTTCCTATAAATAAACAATTATTTCAATTCTTTGAACCAAAAAACTATGTATTAATTCAAACCCAATTTGTATCAGATGAATTATAGAAAAATGAAAGTGGAAAATTTTAATTATTTTAAACCGAGATGTTGTCAATGATACATCGATTTGTATCATCCAGATGTACCTGCTGCATTAGTAGTTGTACTCCCGATAGCAGGTGATGGGCCAATGTTTGGGCTTTGTGGGCCTTGTTTGGACCCTGAGAAACAATTAAAAGGGCTTTTCTAAAATTTATTTATACACAGTTTCGTAGACATGCGTAATTCAATTGTGATTCCTACAATCGTAATAGTAGATGACTAAGATCGTGTGATTATGTATATGAAGAAAAGTACCTCCCGCATTAGCAGTTGTACCCCCTACAGAAATTGGTGGCTGCCCTTCTTCTACTTCGTGACTTTCCAATTTTGGTTTGGATTTAAACAACCTAAAAGGATTCAAACAATCCCCTGCTTCAAATAAACACAAACCCCACATTAATTTTCTTAAATCCCAAATCATATATATGATTATAAATTAAATAAAAATTATCAAGACTATATTATTAATTTATAATGCCACATTATTAATTACCTGAAGGTATGAAAATGCTGAAGCAACTCAAGCATCCCAATAGGTCAAGTGGCTTGTCTGGACGAGGGCTTGCCTTTTTCTTTCTTCGAAGAATTACTTTAGTAATTTGGTTACTACAATTAGGACAATATGGAGTGTGTGTGTGGACTTTGTCCACAGCCCTTTCGAATTCCAATTCGATCACTTCTTCGTCGTCGCTTTCTTCGACTACCACGTTCTCTCTAGCCGGAACGGTTACGATTTCGGCGTTGAAATTCACTATGTGTTGGCGGTTGATGACGTCATGCACGATTTTCGAGATCTCCTCGTGGTGGCTGTCGATTTCCGAATGTTGGAGTTCAGTATGATCTGAAGGTAAATGATATAATTAAGGTCGCGATTCAACAAATCGAGCAAGCTCAAATTGACATAAGAAGAAATCTATTAGTCCTAGAGCAAGAAGAAATGCATTTTACTTATTTAGTTTACATGATTTTAGAGCTTACATAAAATTAATCTATTAATTAATCTACTGACCTCCCTGATTGAATGGTTTCTGATGCAAATGATAAACCCAAGATTGGCCAATTTTGTATGTCCAAATGCAATCGTGACATTTCCATATTCCTTCATTAATGATAAAAATTCATTTAGACTTATTTTCTTGAAACTTTTTTTTATTACAAACAGTCGATAGATTTTTCTATTTCATAATACATGAACAAAAATCTATTTTCTTACTAATAGTTTTAGAAATGCATAAATGATGTGAAATACTATATTATTTTGTTACCTTTTTTGTCGTCAAAATAGACACTAGTCTCATCTGATATGACATTTTGAAGCACCTCGGATCCACTATTCGTCGTATCATCGCTGCTCTCGTCATAACCATCATCTCTAGGATCAGCGAAGTCCGGCCCTCGTCGCCGCGGCAGCAGCTTCTCCTCCACCGTCTCCACCACCTCCTCCTCATCAACATGGTGGTGCACCACTTCCATTATGCCTTACAAAAAAAGTTATGATAAACGAAACTATTTGTTCTTTGCAAAATGCTAAAGCAAGTCTTCTCCTATTTATAAATAATCACTAAACGATTAGAAATAATAACATGATTTAACGTGCGGTAACCACTGTAATTAATTAATTAGTAAAATACATAGCTGACATTATGTAGTGATGGATACGTGAATGAATATTTTGTAATTGTTTACTTTGACTAAAAATTTTAGGTTAGAGATAATATATTCAATTAACGAATACAATTAATACGAGGGCTGTTTCTACCTGTAAAATTATATCTAATGATAAACAAGATTTTGTTCATATGTACTACGTTGATTCTTCGTATTTTTATCATTAAATAAACTTGATTAATTATAGGAGTTGTAGCTAGGTAGTAGATAAATATATCATGACGAATTTCAAGGCTGTTCTACCTGCCAATAATATTTAATACTAACATTATGTTCCCACGTATTTAGCTAATTATGTGTGTAATAAATGAAGTTTTGACTCTCATATGTGCATGTATTTTGCCTTTTGCACCAAAATTCGATATGGAATTGAAATTTCATAATTTTCTTCTTCCTTTCTAATTAAATTTTAAAAACAGACTTTCAATTTTATAAAGTCGGAAAATCGAATTTGCAATTCGATTTGAAGGTTGTGCTTTTGGTGGAATCAACTCTACGAAATAATAATGATCGATCATAGTAATCTTCTAGTGTGTGTGTATAGTTTCTATGCCTTCCAATGATCATACCAGAGAGAGATAGAGTAGTAATCAATGCATCAACCCATTAATTACACAACCTTTCAATATTACAATTAGGTTAAAAACGTTGGTTAACTACTTTTGTATAGTATTACTTCATCAGTCCACAAATAGGATCCAAAGTCATTAATTCATAAACTTTCCTTTTTTTACATATAACTAATATTCTCAATATGCATTTACGTAGTCTTTTTTTCTTTTAACCCAAGTCTTATTAAGCTACTTAAGAATTTACTATTATATCGTTTTCTATAATTTTTCAAAAAATTAACACTATGTATACATCATCTGAAAAACCAATTTATATTGCCTCTAAATCAAGAACCAATTTTTCTTACCATAATCACCAAAATCGTGACATTTTTTCCTCATATATAACTAACTTAATATACAACAAAATCACACCCAGATTTCGATTAAAATTACCCAAGATTCACATTTCCATACCACCTGCGCTGCTCAAACTCCAAGGCTTCGACGTCTCAACCTCAACCACCTGCGCTGGCGTCTCCGAGCCCTTGGCCGCACCGTGGATGGATATCCCTACTCTCTATGCTTTGTCTTGTAGTTAGATACTGTGTGTTTTTAATTGATTAGTTATTCAACAGAGATATTTAATTTTGTGTGTATTTATTTACAATTATTGCTTATTATTTCAAATTGTAAATAATTCTTTACATGTATATACATAACTGGGCAATGTAATAGTTTTCATAATGGTTAAGAATCAGGGATTGTATCATAAATTTTACTAATAAAGGAGTAAATATTTTTGTGGAAATATTGAAGTAAATATTGTTCCATCATATTTTGTATTTTGTGGAAATATTAGAGTAAATATTGCTGCAACTAAATATAATTTGAGTCCAAATTGGTTGGGCTGACGTTCAGAAGATAAGAAATAAGTATTATAGATATGAAAAATGGAATTTTTATAATATATTATAGATCGCCCAACGTGATTGTGGTACCCAAATTTGGGAATTATTAATATATTATATCTATGGGTAGTCATAAAATGCAAACTCATATAATCTACAAACTCCAAACTATGATCTAGATCGTTAAAAAATATCAACAGATGACAAAATAATAGCAATAAAAAAAATATCAACACAGTGTCAACACAATATCAACAAGCATCAACCGTTGATACTGTGTTGACATTTTATGTTGCTACTATTTTATTATCTGTTGACATTTTTTTTAACGGTCCAGATCATAGTTTGAAGCTTTTTACAATATTTAGAGTTTGTATTTAATTACATTCCTTATATCTATAATATATTTCATAGTACGTGATTTAGAATTTGGAGCGGCGGTGATTTGCAGGTTGAAAATAGAATTGGAGTAAAAATATTAAAATTGTGGTGAAAATGTTAGTAGGTAATTTAGTCAATCCATAAATATTGTGAGAAAAATAATATTCCCTTCGTCCCGCTTTAGGAGTCCCGGTTGATCAATTTCGGGCGTCCCGCTTTAGGAGTCTTGGTTGGGATAAACTAATAAAAAATGCCTACAAAGTAAGTAAAAAAGTGTTAAAAGTGGGTCCCAATATCCCCTACAACATTTATTTATCACACATTCAATTAAAAGTGGGTCCCAACTCCCAACATCCACTACAACATTTATTTATTACATACTCAAACACTTTCTTAAAACATGTGTCCGACTCAACCAGGACTCCTAAAGTGGGACGGAGGGAGTAAGAAAAAAGAAGAGAAGATAAAAATTCGAAAATTCCTTATTCGAAAAAATTGCATGCCACGATCCCATATTCCGAAAGTTTGGCGAATTTAATCACAAATTCCGAAAGGCCTGCGAATTGAGTCACTTTTTATGAAACCTCACAGTTTTTATATAATACTACATCATAATTTATTTTTCAAAACATTAAACGAAAGAAAATTAACATGTCTAATTCTATACTCGAACAACAAGCTCACAGAAAACCGAAATGTTCATGCTCTCGCGAATGGGGTGTTGGCTAGTCTCCGAAACGATGGAATCGATTTTCTCTCTGATTTTTTATTTTCTATTTTCTAGATGTGGAACGATGCTAAATCTCCTCACAAAAACTGATTTAACTCTCAGAAACCGCTAGCCCGCACGCTAAGCCGGACTCCCCCACGAGTCGTGTGGAGCCTACGACCTTTGGGCGTTGGCAATAAATTATTATACCAATAAATTGTGAATATCTTCTTTATCTATATTACAAAATTTAAAACGAAAATTGATTGAGTACAATTCATCAAATCAACAATATCATTACGAATATATTCTTATCATTAAATTGTGAATATCTTATTATTATTATTATCACCAAAATCGTGACATTTGATCATTCTTAACATACAAAACCCTATATATAACCAAAACTCACAAAAACAGAATCCACAAAAAACAATTAAAATGAGTCTCTTCGACAAGGCAAGAAGAAGACAACGCCGCGAAGCCCGCAAGGCCGAAGCCTCGACGTCTCGACCACCCCCCCTGGAGCCAGAGCCAGAGCCGAAGCCCACGCAGCCCGCTGCACGGGAGCTGGAGGATCCGTACTACCAGTATCAGCCGTCGGGGGAGCAATATCCTCCTTCCTACAATGGAGCGGGAGGATACCACCCGACCAATCCCTTCCATAACTTAGACGACTACCGCAGACTAACAACTACTGTCAATCCGCCGCCGAATTACAGCTACCCTTACGGATGGGAACCGCACAACGGAGGAAGAGGAATTCCGGGCGACTCCAACTATGATTATACCAACAATCCGCCGCCGGATTACAGCGCCTCCTCCTACCGCCCCACGGGTTAAGATCCTATTAGAAACGAGCCACTCACCCCTTAAAAGGCCTTGTAAGGGGGAGGGTTATCCACACTTAGCTAGGATCATCACCAAGTCGATGTGGGATAAGAATTTAGAGAATTTAACATATTCCAAACGGTGAATGCTTTATCATGTAGTTAGGCTTTGGGAGAGGACACATATATATCAGCTTTTCATATTCAAATATATTGATACTATATAGTAGTATTATGGTATTTTCTTAATTTCCTGTATTTCGTTTTGTTTTGGGAATATTTTTTATTTTCAAGATTATTGGAGGATTTTGTTTTAGTGATTGCTGTATTGTGGTTTTTTAATTTATGAGATATTTATTGTTATTTATATTTTTTACGATTTTGAGGTAGTTGTTTCAAATTGTGAATGATTATTTACATTATACGTAATTGGGTAATTTAATAGATTTCACTCAACTCAGCATATGTCTGGTGCGTAAGTTCGAAATTTGTCAATTCATTATGCAATAAAAATTTGTTCAAATGTATGTCTAGAGAAATTAACGAGTATTAGTATGATTTGAAAATTCATTAAGTTATTACTATAAGTGTATAACATAATATAAACCCCTCAGTATAAGTGTATTTTTGGTGTATAAATTCATAAGATTATTGATATTATTAAACAAATCATATAAAGCATCATCTACATAATAGAGATTGTTTGCTGATGGAAGTTTGTAACACTTGATAGTCAAATATACGTGTGGTGTACTAATTTAGTAAGAAAGAAATAAATTAGCAATATATTTAGTAGTTCTCGTATAAATATAATATATTTGATAATATATCCAGTATTTAATTATAAAAATCAAAATTTCATTTTATAAAAGATATTTTTAAAATCTTTTCTAAATTTAATTTTTATGATATTTATAAATTGTTTAAATAATGTAAAATTCAATATTGTTTATTCGTACCACCTATAACCAATTGTACGATCTTTTTCCCCCCTCAAATGTATACACATTTCCGGTATTTTTATCCATTTTCCTCAAATGTGTACACATTTACTAATACTATCTTTCTATACTTCTAAAAAACACTAATATTTACAATGTAGAATCTTAAAAACCAACCTTCTCAATGACTGTACTAAATCAATAACTAAATCACATATATCTTACCATAATCTTCAAAATATTGACAATTTTCGTATTAACATAATTCCTTCCCCTATAAATACATGCAAGAAAAGAAACCTAAGCCACAAAAATGGGTCTCTTCAGCAATAAAAAGAAGAACAGCGCTTCGGCGTCTCAACCAGCAGCCCAAGCTCCCCCGCCCTCGTCTCAGTCACCAGCCCAAGCTACTTGGTCAAAGCCTCAACAAGCTACCTGCTTCGAGCTGAACCCGGCCACTCCATGGACGACGATGTCAACGATTAATGCTTTGTCATGTGGTTAGGGTTTGGGAGAGTATATATAGGATTATAATTATGTTTTTTTTTTCATTTTGTGCAATTTTAATTTGGTGAATTGTATTTTTTTTTTTCCTACATTTGATTTGATTTTTGGCTAAATTCACATGTTTTATAATTTTTATTATTGGAATTGCGAAATAGTACTTACGTTTTTGTTTTGTTAGTATTACGTGATGGTTTCTTTGACAGATATTATTATATGTTATACGCATAGATTTTATACTAGTTTTTCAAATTTTGAGATTATAATTCATATGGGGAATAATTCTTTAAATATTGGTAAATTTAGATATTCCGTACAAACATTGAGCCATTTAATTTTTTATATAATATTAAAAATCAGGGATTGTATCATAAATTATTGTAATAATTCACTAATATACTAGTTATTTGTAAACGTCGGTATTAGTGTTTCAAAATTTGACAGAAGATATATAAATAAGCGATAGAAAAATAACAAAATACAAAAGATTAAAAAAAAAAAAACCAAAGTTAAATGTAAATTGATTTTACAAAACAGATGATTCAATACTATATTATGAAACTATTCAAGAATTAATTTCATAATTATAATTAACAAATTAAACAATAACGTTATAGAGACTGCTCAGCCTAAATGAATATCTCGTGCATAAGTACAAATTATGTACTCCCTCCTTCCGCCAATAATAGTCTCGATCTGTCTCATTAAAAATGAAATGTTTTCCTTTTTGGATTGTTACATTAAAAATGACGAAACATTTCTTAACTCACAAAACAACACTGCATAAAATCTCGTGCCGAAAACCAAATGTTTCATATTTATTGGGATGGATGCAGATTAATTTTATAGTAAAATAAGAATGATATAAAGTTAATAGAATGTGAGATCCATCACCAAAAATAGTAAAAAGAAATTGAGATAATTATTCACGAACGACGAAAAAGACAAATTGAAATGATTCATGGTGGGTGAAGAGAGTAATAAAATTTGTTCAAATTTACGTTAGGTGACAAATCGATAAAATGTTTCGAAAATATAGTTATCACACTAATATTCCAATGTACTGTAGCTAATTAATCAGCTATTTTGATCCAAATGTACATAAT
>JAOWBI010000168.1:0-14233 GCA_028566235.1 Salvia elegans | reverse complement strand
ATTCGAGTATGTCCGATACCCGATCATCCAAAATTCTAACTACCCGATCCCGATTCGATATCCAAAAAATTGGATTTTGGGTATCCAATTAACCAGACATTTTGA
The DNA here is from genome assembly GCA_028566235.1 of Salvia elegans. Lineage (NCBI taxonomy): Eukaryota > Viridiplantae > Streptophyta > Magnoliopsida > Lamiales > Lamiaceae > Salvia > Salvia elegans. Next base: position 14,128 of record JAOWBI010000168.1, on the reverse strand, counting down.
CAGGCCTAGTAGTGAGTCTCAATTTGAAGCTATTGAAAAACTTGGAAAATACAAATTGGTTAAGTTGGTCAAAATCAAACCATGCTAAAAAAACGACAATACAAGTAGTAGGAGTGCATCTTAAGACTGAAAGAAGGAGCAAATTGATGAGCTCTTCTAGCTATTAGTCTGTTTTCTAAATTATCTATGCTGCAACCAAACAATAGTTTGGTTCGGAAAGTGATTGTAGAAATAAGTGATTTATTAGATAACGTATTATTTTTAATGCAGTGTATCGTTTTTTAATATAATCCATGACATTTTTTTACTCATAAAACAAAAAACATTTTATTAATTATTACTTCAAATAGGAGCATTTAGTAAGCCTATTACTTACTGGCCCGGCCCGGTTTCATTGGACCGCATATAAATACCGCTTTTTACCAAGTAGGCCGTCTAACTTCAGTTGGGCGAGTCGCAGGTTCGTTCATCTCTCTCTCTCTCTCTCTCTCTCAAACACACACATACACACACGCACGAAGTCAGTCTTCTTCTTCACTTCGCCGTTGGGAGAACTCCGGTGGATTAGAGCTTTGGTGTGAGGCGTATTATTTTATGCTGCATTTCTTCTGTGCTTTCCTGTAAGGTGTTTGATAAAATGTGTGAACCATTTATTCCAAAAACAAATTGTAAACCTCTTTTTAACATTGGAGTTTTATCAGAATTAAGCAAATGGAGACTGACATCCCATTCTCCGACTCCAATTTATGTCATCTTTCTGCTTAAATTTGAATACTAGCACCATAATTTTTAGCTCACCTCTGCTTTATACGCTGTGTGTTTAGATTTCAGCCATCTGATTTTGTTACTGCTAATTGGCGAGACATTTTCAAATTCAGAAATATTGACATTGATCACCATCTTATCCTGAATCAGATTTCTCTAGTGCTGCGTACTAATCAAACACCATGAATTCCGTTACATCTCTGTACAGAAGATTAAGTATCAGGGATCTGATCTCCAGCACTCCTGTTTACAACTCCGCCTTTGGTATTGACTTTATCCCATTTTATGTAAAAATAGTACAGTCTGTTTTGGAATTTTGTATTGGAACATAAATCATAATGGGCACATTTTGGGGATTATAGAGGTATCTGGAGAGGGATTGAGTCTGGTGCTGAGGCGATGGGCTAGCAAGAAAACGGCAGGATCCACTAAAAATGGCCGTGACTCGTTGCCCAAGAATCTCGGGGTCAAAAAGTTTGGTGGAGAGGTGAGAGCTTGATATTAAATCTTGCACTTCAAACTTGATGAATTTCCATTTTGTTGATATGTGATGTTGTATGGTGAATGTTGCAGAGAGTGATACCCGGAAACATCATTGTTCGTCAAAGGGGTACACGTTTCCATCCCGGGAACTACGTCGGCATGGGTAGAGATCACACCCTCTACGCCCTGAAGGAAGGCTGCGTCAAGTTTGAGCGCAACAAGCTAACTGGGCGTAAGTGGATTCATGTTGAGCCAAAGGAAGGCCATGAGCTGCATCCAGTTTATGCAAACATTGATGCTGCGGCTGCTGCTGAGATGAAAACGGCAGCTTAGCTCAGCTTGTGTTCACTGTGGTAATGCAGGCAAGCTTCATCCTGTTTAGGCGAAATAGGCTGCTAACATTTTGAAAGCTTAAACAAGTTTCGATTTTTGATTGTTTAGATGTAAAATGCTGTCAATGACAGTAGCAATTGACTGAATTATGCTTTTATTATAGTGTGGTATGTCTCAGTTGAAATAACACACTAGGCAATAGTGAGATTTTTAATAATTGGTTGTGCATTTATTTTCATTTTATTAGGTTTCCATAATTATTTCATGGTGCTGCTGCTGTATAAAGGGAAATATTTGGTAAACATATTTCCATATTAATATTTTATGCATAATCTTATGTACAAGGAAAATTTGGTATTATATATATACATGCTGCTGCTATTGAACTAATGACCACAATGTACAAATACAAATGAAGAAATTCTCTTTGTTAATGCTCTGAATGATTTTCCAAGTCATCTGATACTTGATAAACAGACATGATATCTAGTTGATCATCTTTTTCAGAATCTGATGCCAGTTCTTCACCTGTAACAGTACCAGATTCAAATCGCTTTCGTCTCTCTACTGCCTCCCTCACTCTCATGTGGAATTCTTCATCCGAGCCCCCCAACATGTACCGTAGCTTGAAATTAACCCGATTCTCCACCATGATCCTGTGCCTAGGGATTATTCGCTCTTCTAGTGAATAGCTGAAAAACCTGGTGTGCCCTCAATAATAAGCAACTAACCACTGAAACTCATCACCAGTGTTTGTGTGTGTGTGTGTGTGCGTGTGTGTGGTGGTTGTGATGATGCAAAAGCATACCTTGGAAACTCAATGAGATCCTTCAAAGGTCGTATCATCGTCCTTCTCAAGTACTGGTACTTGGGGCGAAGGACATCAATGTTGTAGCGGAGAAGCATGGGGAAATCCGCGATCATCTCCCCCAAAACCGGTAGCCTTATGCCAAGAGACAAGAAGTACTTCACATTGTGATCTAGCTTATGCACAATGCTGCACCCTATTAGCTCCGGCCCTAGGGCTACTACCTTCCCAATGTCACGTTGAGAAACTCCTGCCCTTGTCAAGAGGAAGATCACCTGCCACGAGAAAACAGCGTCCTGTCCTCAACATCTGCCCATTTATTCATGTAAAAAAGTATACGAATGTAGGCTCGTGTACATACCACTGGTCGTATCTTCTTGTAGAGACTATATGTCATGAGAGAGGGAAATCTGGTGAGCATACTCCCTATCGCATCTTGCTGAACGCCTATGTCCAGTAAGAATTGAACCTAAAAACAAACCCAATTGAACTTAGTTATTAATCACAGTACCATAGAATCTTCTTCAACAACAATGACTAAAGGCGAGAGCAACCATACTAAACGAGTTAATATGCTCGTGACAACCCTTGACAGGTCCAGCATTTAAAGATCGTACATTGCTAATGTAGTGAAGCTTATGCAACAAGAGGCATACCTTTGGTGCAATGGTGCTCTCCAAATCAATGCAAAATATGATTGGCTTGAAAGTGAGGATTCTTCTCATGCCATCTTTTGAAATTCCAAGGTAATAAAAATACTTAACGAGAGGCTTCCATCTATCCTCTATGCTACACGCCATCAGCTGTGGTTTGTGAGCTAATAACCTTCCCAAATCTTCATCAGTGAGGCCAAACTCCTTCAGATATGCTGTCTGTAGATTGAATGGACAAACTCAGTTTGTAAGTTAATACAAAGAGATTCTTGAACATGAAAACCTCGCAATGGGGTCTTTCAATCACTACCAAAACAAGAGTCTATACAACGTATTACTGATTAAATTTCTCATACAAGGATTATTTTTATTCTCATCACAAGGATTACTCTACTCTAGCCTTTCAAGCCGATCTGAATCAAGTAAGTAATCTCAAATTTTTGAAATAATCAATAACCTTAGGATATCCCAAGTTTTTCATCCATCTTAGCAACCGACGGGTCAATCTATATTACTTTTATCCATCTAGACTAATCCTCGTAAATGTATAAACAATTACTGCAAGTTTAGTAGCATATTGCAAAAAAGGAACTGATAGTTAGTACCTTCAGCTTCATCTCCTACATAGAGAAACAACCAGTAAACCTTGATCACTCAAAGAGTATACCAAAAATCATTTTCATCCCTTTTCAACCTAAATTTGATGTTCTTTACACTGCCAAAACCAAATCAATCGAAACAAGACATCACCAATTAAATTTCTCATAATGTATAAACACCTACTGCAAGGTTAATAGCAAACAATATACTAACTGCCTCGTTGTGCAAAAAATCAGGTAGTTAGTAAGTACTACCTTCTGATTCATCTCCTCCATAGAGAAGTATCCGATCACCTTTGGGCAGTCGTAAAGCATGGTTCCGAAATCATTCTTATTTATCCCCATATTCAGATAGAACTCAGCGCGTGACCTAAGCTCGTCCATGCTAAAAGCCAGTATCTCAGGACACCTGCTAACCACATACCCCATCCAGTCCTTCCTCACTCCGTTATCCTCCAAATACTTCACAAGCTCGTCAAACTCCTCCATGCTGCGTTCCAACACGTTCCCACCAGCCCGTGTCAATGTGACTCCTATATACCTCCCATTCACATGGATCGTCTTCAGCCATTCTGCCAGACCCCTTATGTGATCAAGATCCCCTTTTGATGCAACTATAAGCTTCCCTATTTGAGGGTATGATAGAGAATTATGCTTCAACCACCTACACGAAATTTGGAGTTCGAAACTAAATCATTTTCTTGAATGAGGCATTTATTATACAACATCAATACTATTGAGATGGTAAACAAGTTAAAACGTGTACCAAATCACTCAGCTAACTACTCAGACACACTAACTATAATAAATGAAGTAGGTAAACAAGTTAAAACATGCACCTAAATACTCCTACATGAATTTTCACCAAATTTTGATTTCACACATAAACTAAAAATTGTTCCTGCAAGATACACGAACTTTCAGTTGTTCATGGTTGTCAGTTGCCCCCAAATTAAAACCAAGGTGGATGCCCAAACGACGTGGTTGAATGAGTATGCACCAAATTATAGCTAATTTATCATAACACATTAACTACACTAAATAAAAAAAGCTAGCTTTTTTAGTTCAAGAGTGAATAACGTAAGTTGTTTCAAGAGTGTTTCTACCTTATAAGCGGCACAACTCCACATTCTCGAATGAAACACTCTACACGAAAATTATACGAAGACTGCGAAAATTCAGGCAGCTCCTTCATCGAAACCGCCTTAATCATCACATAATCAATGAATTCAGGTATCGTGGAAACCAAATTCTCGCAATAGGTTATCCCAAATTTGCCCTTTTTCATCGCCTCTTTAAAAGCCTGGGCAGTCACTTTCCTCCTAATCTGGAGCGCCCTCACGAGCATTTCATCATCCACCTCATCGGCATTACTATCGGAGCCGTTTCCCCCCTTTCTAAAAACGCTATTCACGAGCTGCGAAGAAGGGTTCGTGTAGATTGATCCGGGAAATTGAGGGGTCCTCTTGCTTTGTAGCGAAATCTCGAGTAATTTCTCCTTGTCTTGCTGGAGAAGCGGGAGGTGGGGTTCTTGATTTTGTTCGTCGGGATTCTGGGGGGATAGGTGGCGGAGGAGGAGGGCAGCGGAGCGGGCGTTGTGGGTGCGGAGAGGGTGGGATTCGGTGGTGAATGGGGGGTCGTTTTCTGGGGATTGGAGGGGGTGGGGATGGTGGCGGGAGGAGGAGGAGATGGGGAGGGTGAGTTGGCGCTTGGAGGTGGAGGGTGGTGGGAGGAAGTTGCTGCGGTGTTGGAGGTGGAGGAGGGCGGAGAGGTGGTGGTGGTGCGGTTGCGACGCCAGCATTTTGGCAGTGGATAGAGCGGGACTGAAACTGTTATTTCGAGTTTAGTTAATATTGTTGTGGATTAAAAACATAAAATGATATTTTAAATATACTTTATTTGTTTAAAGCTAGTGAGGAAGAAATTATACTACTCCATTAGATTGAAGATGTGTTTTCTAGTATATATTTTTTTGATAAATTTGTTTGATATTATCTTCTGCAAAATGTCAATTTATTTAAAAAATTAATAATATCGGCTTCAAAAATGAGGATACCAGATTTAAGAAAATTATAGCAAGGAAACACGAAATAAGCAACAAATTAGTGTAACTGAGGAATATAGTGTGCTCAATTAATTAAATAACAATCAGCGAACATGTACTAGTAAGAAAGAATGCTTCACATTCAAATTTAATACTAATAATATAAATAATTATACTTCATTAATAACAAATCGGTCCTATGGTCTAGTGGTTAGGACATTGGACTCTGAATCCAGTAACCCGAGTTCAAATCTCGGTAGGACCTTTTTTTTTAAATATGATGGAATATAATAAAAAAGGAATAGAATGACAATTTAATTTTACTTTTGTGTTTGGTGCATACATTAAATGTGTGCTTATTATTAGGAAAGTTGATATAATACAATAAGTCCTCTCTCAAATGTATATAACCAGTTGATTAAATTCTAATTATCAAAGTCTACTTCTAATACGTCGACTCTAATTCCTTCAGCTCTTAAGATCCAAGACCTCACAAAAGATCCACTCTATTTAGTGCAGATAATCTAAGTGTTGATTGTTCTCATAACTACGAAAAGCTAACTATCTCTCGATTAATTTAGCTAAACGATTATAGTTCTAACGTTAGTCAGACAAAAGAATAATAAATCAACAGAATAAACAAAATAATCACAGGAGCTAGCAAAAAAAGTTCAATTTAATAGTATATTAAAACATGTTCATAATAGTCTTTACCAAAAACTCCATAAAAGATGTATAGCTATTCATAGACAAATAGTTTTTTGCCTGGATTTGCAGAACTTCGCTCCTATAGAAATTATGTGTGTAATATGAGATGGAAGAATTTATATTTAGAGAGAAAGAATGACTGAAGGCTCTCAGATGTATATTACGAATTATGTTATGGGGTATACATAGGCTTGAAAAAGATTTAGATGGGTAGGAGAGATTTGGCTTCACTAGCAATAGTTTCTTTCATTCCTTGAATTTCCATCTAATTTTCGTTAGTTTTTTACTAGTCTACTCAATGTTCGTAGAATGGTCATAATTTTCTCTACAAAACTCTGATTAAGGCGTTCAAGATACCCACGCAAAGCTCTTTCGAATACGAAGAAAATGGTATGCATTATGGACTAATTGGACTTTAACATTGCCAGAAATATTGGCTCGAACTAAAGGCTGCTGCACCGGACATCAGTTTTGGCTATTTTGTAGTAGTACCCTTTTTTATTAAGTCTTTTTTTATAATTTCTCAACAAACACACCAAAATATCAAAATGTAGAAATATATTCAATAATGGATATAATATGCATGATTGATATTCAAAACGAGTCAAATCAAGGTCTTAAAAATATACAAAAATCTGTGTTTTATCAATATTGCACATACGCTGCACAAATACACACAAAACACACTCATTTGCACTCAATGCACACACACAAAAATGCACAAACACACACACATATTGCACACTCACTGCACCATTTTGTTCCCAAGTTCCATTCCATCATACTACGAATACTATATACATGTTTTAACTCTGAATCTCAATCTCACACAAGAAAGCAGCCAACATCCCCTAACACATTCACATAAGAAATAACACAATCACAATAAATCTCGATTCCAAACTCGGATTTATAGAGTGCAAAAAATTGTAGTTCTCCTTCAACTTCTAGAAAGAGATATGTAACTTAAATAAACTAACACAAAAAAATATGTGGTTTTTCTCTACCAAGAAACAAGCCAAACTAAGCAACAAAAAATGGTGGGTTTACCAATGCCACCCCAACCCAGAGGAGAATGAGAATGTACTGGGACAACACCATCACCACATTATTCCCAAAGAATAAACAACAATGTTGCCTCCTCCAGCCCTACTCCCTCATCCCCTCCTCTTCGTCTAAAGGCTCCGGGAATATCTCCCTCGAGTGCCTCCTAGCCGACGAAGAGTGCCCGTTGCCATTGGCATCTCCGTGCGGGCCGCTCCCTTGCGACCCTGTCGTCCCAGACTGCTTGAAGCTACTCGGGCCCTCCATCTTCTGACTGGCCGGTACGTTCGCCACGTCAATTGAGCTCTGCCGCCAGCTTCCGAACACGGCGGCGTTCCATGACCCTCTCGATGAGGTGGTCCTCAGCCTCTCAGAGCCGCTGTTGTCCTCCCTCACAACCTTGAGAGGGTTTTCCAGGGCTTTAAGGATGTACCGCATCAGCGGCCGCCTTGTGGGCTTCGGGTTCAGGCAAGACCTGGCAACGATCGCCATCGCCCAGACCTCCTCCAGTAGATCCTCATCTATGATCAGCGATGGGTCCAGGATGTTCGTGACGAGCTCCTTGTCGTATATACTGATGTATGGTAAAGTCATTTCCAACCAGTCCTTCATGGCTGCGTCGGAGGATGAGCTGATGCCTAGTTTACCAGTCACAAGCTCGAGCAGAACCTTCCCAAAGCAGTATACATCATACGCGCATATCGCGTTGGGCGTACCTGGATAATTTTGCACAAGAGATTCAGATGATATAAAGTAGAAACAGATGAAGGTGTTTATCAAATTGAGATTCAAATTTACTAGAAACATTTTACATTTCCTCTACAGGTGATGAAACGTTCAACATCTCGTATACTATTTCCTTAATATAAATAAACTGATTGACATAGTGCAAAAACTCAAGTAAGCGCACAAACCATGCACGTAGGTCGGGTTAGCCTGGACCCCACCCAAATCCAAACCAAATTTGACTCACACAGACTCGAATTTTATCCAAACTCAACTCATGGCTTAAACTCATGATCCATTTCATAAAAGCAACACTTCTAATAAATAGTAAGAGTTATACCTCAACAAATAAAAGTCACTATATGTGGTTGTTGTCATAAAAAAGGTAATTGCTATTATGAATAAAAGAAACAACTGTCATTAATAAAAATGGTTATGTTGAAAGTAGATATCAAAAAATAACTAATACTATCATTAGATAAAAATTAAAGAGTGATCTACAAAATAAGTCTTTGGAAAATTCAGGTTGCATATTTAGAGTATCTTATGAAAAAATATCACTAGAGGTCTTTGTAGAAAGGTTTACCCTGACAGGAGGTTCGGAATCGTAACCGACTACTGAATTTAGCTGTTGAACAAGAAGTAAACTAAAATCCCAGCAGCCAAAACAAAAACAACGGCAAGGACCACATTTGAACTGTTCTTAAAGTTTGCAGAACTCATGTAGCATAGGAGGGTAGCGCGTACAAACACATAGATAAACTAAGTAAGAAAAGGAACGAAGAAATAAATAAAACAGAAATTAGGTATACCTGAAGCACCTGAATCCGTCGTCCTGCATAAAAGGAATTAAAAGATCAGCAAAATTTAGCAACATAAACAACATTTCACATACGCAATTATCAATCTTTTCTTTTTTGGATAATAATTCTAACATCTGATTACAATATGAGCCAAACATAATATAGACATTTAAGATGATAATAATAATAATGATAAGTGAAATGGTATTTAAAAGGGTGAGGATCATTAAATTCTCTACACTAAAAAATAAATCATCTAAGAGTAACTACTCACTGTGGCAAACGCAGCAATCTTGTGATCCGATTCTGATGAATTTCACCTTCTTGAGCACAAACCTCGCTTAAACTTCCGAGTCGTACTTCAAATTTATCATCAAGAAGGATGCTACTGGCTTGGACATCCCTTAAAAAAAGAACACAGCAGTTATAAATTAGATCATTTTGGAGAGAGATTTAGTGCAAATTTCCTTAGAATCGGCATTAGCAATATTTACACCCATCAACAAATAAGCGTGCAAAATTTCTCAGAATCGGCAGTAGTGCTCTATTCACATTCATCAACAAATGAGCATAGCAGTAACTAAAAAGATTATTTTGCTAAGAAAAGGTAGTCTTGGAAACTGTATATCCTCCCTCGCTCATTTTTCTTTTCTACTCGTTTAAGCTGAGAGTGTACATGGTTATAGTAATTTTCAAACCTTGCAGGCAAGTACATAGACACCATTAAATCATCAAGAAATCTAAGATGAATAAGGGACAAGTTCGATGGAGTTACATATACAACCCACCAAGATAAGCACATGCATTTAATTGCAGAATCAGTAACAGCAGAATTAACAATCTCTCTCTGTCTCTCTCTCTCTCTGTCTCTCACACACACACACATATTTCACCAACTTTCCAATTGGTTATGGCATAATGGCATTCAGGTTAATTCATGTCCGTTTGAGGATAAAAGCCAAAAAATGGTTACCATAAATGAGTGTCATCTTAAACTAGATTCGAACAATCAAATACTGAGACAGAATGAAATGCCAAATAAAACCTACACATGCCATAAATGACGGCAGCGAATCCTATTAATTTTTTCCAGGTCGGAAGCAGGCAGTTATTTATGTGGATTTATATATTTCACAAGGTAAATTTTTAGTGACAAAAATATGGTATGAAACGTGTCAACCATGTTCCTATTCTAAAAAAAAGACACTCTTTTTCTGGTTAGCACATCTGTGCAAATTCACTTTATCGACACGGGGCAACAAGAGCGCATACAAGAAAAGATAATAAATGATCCTCTTTGATGTGTGTTTGGCAGATAGCTCTGTCACTCATTTAATTCATATTAATCAGCAACCATTGCTCACAAAGACGAATATCTATCAGATCAAGATTGAAATTTTACTGTTAAATGAACATAAATCTAAGGATGATAATGCAGTTGGGATGTATGCAAACATGAATGAGTTGTAAAGTACCGGTGAACAAGTGGTGGAACACATTCATGATGTAGGTAACAGAGACCCTCTGCAGCTCCAATGGCGATTTTGAGTCTGGTTATCCAATCCAGTGACTGTAAACCATCTTCTGTATCTGCTTTCTTGAATAAAGAGCTAGACAGGTCCCCATTTGGCATGTGTTTGTAAACAAGAAACTTCTCGTTCTCATTCTCCAAGCAATGTCCTAAGAGGGGTACCATTCTAGGATGGGAAATTCGGCTGAAAAGATCCAATTCCGACATGTAAGATTCCTTTTTGGCGGACGAATCCAAATCCACCTTCTTCACCACCACATGAATCCCACCTTCAAGTAGCCCCCGGTAAAGGTCTCCTGAATGGCCATTCTTCATTAAATTAGCATCATTGAATTCACCCGTGGCTTGGAGAATCTGTTGGTAAGTAAATGCATCTCCAAGATTCGAAAAATTCAATGATGCGCCAGGTGGAGGAGGGCTTCCACCTGCTGGAACTGGCCCCACACTTATACCTCTCTGGTTAGGCGTCCCTGTCTTGCGCTTGCATATAAAGCACAACACAATTATAAATATCACAAGCGCAATCAGTCCAACACCTCCAAACACAGAAGCGAAAATGAGAGCTTTGTGATCCTTCTTGTCGGATTTTGGAGGAGGTGAAGGAGGGGCGCTCGGCTCCCCAAAATTGTCGAATACCAAATTTCTTTCAGCATAGAATGTGGCACATTCCGTCCTGCTCCTCTGACTAGTCGAGTTTTGGAGGCAGTTCATGCCAAGCGCCGTGCTGCCACGTGCAGAAATAGGAACCGACCCCTCGAAAAAATTCCCTGACATGTCAATAAAACTAAATCTCCTAATTACAGGTGTAATATTTCCATAAAACAAATTCTGAGAGATGTTAGCTACAGCGCTACTAGCATTAACTCCCGCACTGACATTAAATGGCAGCATTCCTGTAAAGTTGTTCGCAGACAAATCAAGGAAATCCAACGAGGGTAACGACCACAACAGATCAGGAACGCCGCCATTGAAATTATTCCTTCCCAAAACGACAAACTTTAGTCGAGTCAAAGAAGGAAACAAATTATCAGGCAACTGCCCCGAAAGCAAGTTGTCTCCAACTACCAACCGTTGCAAGTTCCTCAAACCTCTCAAATCCAGGGGCAGGGACCCCGACAAAGAGTTGGATCCAAGATCAAGATCAACCAAACTAGAAAGATCACCGAGCTGTGGAGGTATCGAAGACAACAAGATATTCCCCGAGAGATTCAGATACCTCAACCTCGAGAATCTCCCAACCCCAGGAGGAATCTCCCCAGACAAGCGATTCAATGACATATCCAGCACAGTGAGGTTCCGGAGATCAACAAAAGGCACTGGAATCAAGCCGGTAAGTGCATTCCTCGAAAGATCAAGCACAGACAAGCCGTCCAACTGACCTAAACTCGAGGGAAGGGCACCAGCAAGATCATTGGTAGAGAGATACAGCTCAACCAAGCTACTCAAATTTCCAAGGGTTGATGGAATTGAGCCATTGATCAAACAAGACCTAAGATCAAGCACTCGGAGGGATGCAACCCCCAGCCCCAGCCACTCCGGAATCGGGCCAGGGAGGGCGAAATTGGAGGCGTTAAACGACGCCAAGAAGGTCAAATTCCGAAGGGCATCAACTGAAAATCGAGGGTCTAGACTTCCCCTCTTAGTTCTCCTAAAGCCAGAGATGTTGATTCCTGAAACGCTGCCGTTTAAGCATTGGATTCCGACCCAACCAGTGCAAGGGTCGGATTTTATCGGCCACTCTCTGGACCTCAACCCTAATGAAGATCTCAACTGAAGCAAAGCCAATCTCTCCGCCCTAGAAATCTGGAATTGCTGCTCTACTGAGCAGCCAAACAGCAAAAACAAGAAAGCTGAAAAAATGTAAACTGCTCTGCTCATGCGATCCACCATTTCTGCTCAATGTTCATTGAGCTTGGGCCGTGCGGGTATACATAAGCAAGTGAGGAATCGTTCGCGTATGCATTTGGTGTAAATCTTGGCGCGCATTAAAGGAAAACAGCTATGATTAATAAATACTAAGAAAATAAGCTTTGTTGGCAAGCGCTCACCTTTACTGATGGACAAAAAAAGAAGAAATTGTGATTTGATTCCCTCTTCAGAGCTCAACCAAAAGTATATTCACTTTCTCTCTCCTAGTTCAGTTTTGCTTCGGTCGACGACGGAGGAGAGAGAAAAAGGGGGAATTTTTATGTGAAGAGTCAAATTGTTATGGGTATGTAGTTGGACAGAGGAGAAAATCGGGTTGAAATGCAGCAGTATTTACTCGCTTTCTCTCTCTAATCGGGTGGATTAGAGAGAGAATGTCTCTCTTTATCTCTCTAATTAACTCTGCTGCGCAGTAAAACTCTCCCTTTTCTTCTCTCTCCTCACCTTTGCAACCTTCTCCGGCGGTAGTTGATACAGCTTCCAACGGGTCGGGTCGGAACGGGTCGGGTCGGTATTTCGGGTTTTGAGATTAAGAATGCTTGAAACGAAACGGCGTCGGATGCAGGTGGTGCGGTGTGCTGACCTGCTATTTGGATTTTTCTAGTTGTTTCCTTTTTTCCTTTTTCAAATTAGATTAATGAAATTGAATTCTTTTCTATTGTTTGTCGAATTTATTTTATCAAATTTAAGAGGGCTTTTAGTTTTTTTTTTTTTAAATAGTAGTAGTATTAAACATATAGACTATAGTACTAATAAATTGAAGTGGAGTACAATACAGTACTAAAATAGGAACTAAATTAAAACAAAAAGTGAGAGTACGATTATTCTTTTTAAGATATGTCAATTGAAAAGTCGATTTGTCTATTTACGATAAATTGTTGGTACAAAAGGGTAATTAATTAAATTTGAATTAATCATAAGAAAGGATTTTATTTACAATATTAGCTAATGTGGCGAATCTACTAAAATTAATGTAAATATTAGACCTAACTATCACAGCTAAGTTATGTCTGGACATAACATTTTTGTGGAGGTAATATTACTATGTGCACAGATAATCATACGAAATTGAAAAATATAAATAAGTTAACCTAAAAAACTTGTATTAAATTTTAAATTAAAATTATACGGTTTGAAATAGAATTTTATTAAATTTTCAGGTATGATATTACTAATTTTTTTCAGACTTCAAATGGTTGGCAGCTAAGTCTGGAAATTCTGATAATGGAGTAATTATAATTTACTTATTTATTTATTATTTTGGATGGGTAAATAAATTTAAATTTAGAGACTCTCATTGAGAATTCAAACCTAAAATCTTTATCATTAGACATTAACATCTCTATCACTTGTCTATCCCAGAGTAATTATGATTTATGAGCAAAGGTTTGGGGTTTAATTTATTTATTAGTGGTTTAATTTATTTATTAGTTTTATGTTAGAGCATCCACAATACCACCTGAACTGGAAACTGGACAACTCCTGCCACATCATCAGTACTAGAAACTACCTGTCACATCACTAGGACATCCAACTACACAATAGTGGACTAGAAACTGGACTAGCACTAGGAATATTCACAATAAACAAAATAACAAATTCATATATAAATTATAATCACGCAGACACGGAATTAAATTAACGACACAGATACGGGAAAACGCAATCATTTTATTTAAATAAAAAAAAGTACATCCTAAAAAAA
>JAOWBI010000158.1:15104265-15114679 GCA_028566235.1 Salvia elegans | reverse complement strand
GGGGTGTTTTGGGGATTTTGGGGGACCAGTTCAACTGCTCCATTTGCATGCAGCTTCTAGATCGACCTGTTTCGGTATGATTTTGCTCATTTCTTCGTTTCTTCAGTTTATGCGTTTATGGAATTTTGATTTATGTGGCCGATTTTTGTGTTTTTGTAGGGATTTGACTTTTTGATGATTAATAATTTGAATGGGGTCTGTTTTTGGTAGTTTTAACTGGACCGGCTACGTTTTTGCTTGTGTGTCTTTCTTTTTCTGTGTGCTTATGCTTATTCAAATGATTTTTTTGTTGCTAGCTGTGGTGAAATTTCGTTGTAGGTTTTGATCTATTGTTTTGCTCTTAAGATTTCCGAGTTTTATTTGAATCGGAGGCAAAATCTTACAAACTACTCAGTATGGATTGGTTTCTGGAATTTTGATTTATGTGGCTGATTTGGGGTTTTGTTGAGGGATTTGGGTTTTTCGATGGCTGAAAATAATTAATAATTGAATGGGGTCCGTTTTTGATAGTTTCAATTGTACTGCTTTGTTTTTGCTTGTATGTGGATTGGTGTGTTGGTGTTCTCTCTTTTTTTTGTATGCTTATGCTTATTCAAATGGTTTTTTTGTTGCTAGCTGTGGTGAAAATTCGCTGTTGTTTTTGATTTATTGTTTTGCATGGACTGTTCTTCAGATTTCTGATTTTTGATGAAGTATGTATTGCTTTTGATCTGCTTGAATATATTGAATGTGTGAAAAAACTTGTTTTGGGTGATTTTTGAAGAAGGGTTCACTGAATGAGAACCTTTTTTGTATTGTACGTAAGGGTAACACGCCAATGCTAACGACATGTTAAACACGCCAATGCTATTGCTGTGTGTTTAGAGAGACGGTGAAGGCTTACACGTTGTTAGAATTGGCATGTTCAACTTTTAAATGAAGCACTGGTGTGTTTCCCTTTCATAGGATACAACAAAAGGTTCCATTTAGAGAACATTTTTTCTGTAATCACCCGAATTTTAGATGTTTTTGTTGCATATTCAATGCAGTTGGTGTGTTATAAATGGCTTCGTTTGTGTTCATATGGAATAGAAGAACATTTAGAGATTGGATACAAATGCTCTTTGATGATTTCCTATGTTTCTATTCAACTTATGTACTTAGGCCTGTGGAATTGGAGTCTTCAATTCCAAATCCAATGTTTGGTATCACAACTTGGATTTGGATCTGAAGTACAATTTCAATTACTCCCAATTTCACAATTTGTATTCCCAATTTCACAATTTGTATTCCATATTAAAAGTAGATAATTGGAATTCCAAATAATCATAAAATTGGACAAATTCACACACTTCACACAGAAATACACACACATTGCAAGCACTATATATCAATTACTTGCATCAGTTTTACCCAACAAAAGGATTTGGAATTGAATCCTTGAAATTCGATCCGTAGAATTCTAATTCCAGTTCCATGTACTGAACGGACCCTTTAGTTATATAAGTTAACAACAAAGCTTCTAAACTCATCCTTGTTCTCTTGATTCTGTTTTCAGACACCATGCGGTCACAACTTCTGCTTGAAATGCTTTCAAAAATGGACTGGGCAACAACGCATGAAGACTTGTGCTATTTGTCGGAAGATGATTCCTGTCAAGATGGCAAAGGAGCCTCGAATCAACTCTGCCATTGTTATGGCAATCAGAACGGCTAAAGCTTCCCAGTCTAACAGCTCTGTAGGCCCTGCAAAGATATCCCATTTTATCCACAACCAGGATCGCCCCGACAAAGCATTTACCACAGAGCGAGCGAAAAAAACCGGAAAGGCAAATGCGTGCAGTGGGAAGATTTTTGTCACAATTCCTTCAGATTTTCTTGGTCCAATTACACCAGAGTATGACCCGACAAGGGGCTTAGGTGTTATGGTTGGAGAAACATGGGAAGATAGGATGGAATGCAGGCAGTGGGGCGCTCACTTCCCCCATGTTGCAGGTATTGGGGGACAGTCTAATCATGGGGCCCAGTCAGTTGCACTCTCGGGTGGCTATGAAGATGATGAGGATCATGGAGAGTGGTTTCTCTACACGGGGAGGTATTAAATGCTGCCTCTGTTTGGCTCTATTACTTAAGATTAAGATGATATTATTCTCTTGCCTTTCTTGTTAGCAATGAAATCTGTATTAAATTATTGTGAAACTGGGTGTACATAGTCTGCCAATTCTTAATTACTTTATAAGGGTCTATTAATAACTTTCCATGTGAAGTTGCCCACTAATTCTCTATTTTATTGCTGGGTACAGTGGTGGACGTGATCTTACTGGGAATAAACGGACGAATAAGAAGCAGTCGTTTGACCAGAGCTTTAAAAGCTCCAATGAAGCTTTAAGAGTCAGTTGCCGTGAGGGCTTTCCCGTACGAGTTGTGAGGTAAGCTAAAATTTCTCATGTAATGCTTAAGTTCGTTGTTAGTATTAATTGTAACCCTGTGCAAAATAGTTCAATCTCTTTTGTTGTGCATTCTTTGTGCTGTTTATTACTACTTGAATTAGATGACAGTACTATCCTTCATTTTATTCTTTTAGCTTCTAATACATCTTGCTCTTATTTTGTTGCAGGTCCCATAAAGAAAAGCGGTCTTCTTATGCACCAGAGGGCGGTGTGCGCTATGATGGGGTTTACAGGATTGAGAAGTGCTGGCGCAAGGCTGGCCAACAAGTAAAAATTTGTCAAATAAAGACATTCACATGTGATTTTTATTTATATCCTCTTATGACATTCTTTTTGAATTATTACAGGGATTTGTGGTCTGCCGTTATCTGTTTGTTCGTTGTGATAATGATCCAGCACCATGGACCATGTGAGTTATCGTATATTTGCCTTGTGTGCCCACTCTACTATCTGTATTTGTGATGTGCGCTTAAACTCTCTATATACTTTTGGCTGTAGTGACACCCACGGAGATCGTCCAAGACCCTTACCTTCAATTCCTGAGTTGAAGCAAGCTAAGGATATTACTGAAAGGAAAAAGAGTCCTGCATGGGATTTTGATGTAAGCAACTTAGACTGACTCGGTCATTTCATTAATCTTGTGTTTTATTGGTGATTGTTTCTCGAGGTTTGCATGGGTCTAGGACTTTACGTCTAGCATTCTTAGGATAAAATTACCTAGAGACTCATCCGCCTAAAATTTTCTGAAATAGGAGCAAAAGGGTGTCTGGACTTGGACAAGACCTCAACCGCCCAGTCAAAAAACACTTGTTGACGGTGATAAAGTAAAGATCACCAAGAGAAAAAACCGAAGTGGGACTGGGTCTGTTAAAGAAAAGCTTTTGAAAGGTAATTTTCCCTTTCCTATTCAAACACTGTTTTGATTATTTGTCATTTCTGAAAATTGTGGACATTCTTATAAAGCATCATTTTTTGTTTCAATTCTTGATTTGTTTTGTGTTTTAATGCTTTTGATTGCTTGTTTAACTTTGACATGGTTAATGTAATGCAGAATTTAGTTGCCTCATCTGTCGGAAAGTGATGGTTCAGCCACTCACCACTCCCTGTGCTCACAACTTCTGTAAGGCGTGCTTAGAGGGTGCCTTCGCTGGCCAATCTCACGTCAAAGAGAGAAAAAATGGAGGGAGGACGCTTCGTGCACAAAAAAATGTAATGAAATGCCCATCTTGCCCACAAGACATTTCCGAGTTCCTCCAAAATCCTCAGGTACATGCATTATATTTTGTTTTATTTCTGTTCGGATTTTTATCTGGCTGAATATAGCTCGCGAGGCTTATTCTTGGATGCTAGATGTAACATAGAATGGTTGTGCTAATGATTCTGCTTTACTATTATTATGTGCACAGGTCAACAGGGAGTTGATGAATGTTATCGAAACGCTACAGAACCAGTTGGAGGAGGAGAACTCGAAGGCTAAGGAGAACGAGGATGCCCAAAGCTTGAGTTCAAGTGAAAATGCTGATGGAGAGGGCTCAGAAGTGGAAATGCGAGAAGATGCTGACAGCATTGATGACGATGCTGATAGTGTTTCTAAGCGAAGGAAGCTCAGCAACAATGGTACCAAAGCGGGAGAAGCAGATGGGGCAAAAGATGATGAGGCGGGAAAACCAGGCAAGCTTGCTGATGGAGAAGAGAGCACAGAAGTGAATGTGCTAGGAAGTGCAGACAGCATGGACGAAACACCAGACTTTGTTTCTGAAAACAAAGAGAACTGTGATGTGAATGCTGAAAGCACGAAAGAGGACAAGGCTGAGAAGCCTGCAAATGACTCAATAGCTCTTCCTGCTTCTCCGCAGAAGAAAGCTGATGCAGGAGCCCCAGAAGCCCGTGAGCCAGCAAAGCGTGGGCGTGGTAGGCCTAAGAAAGTCTCCACGCAGAACAATTCCGGGGCGAATTAGTCTAGAAGCAGGCAAGGAGCATAGAGAGGTTTCAGATGATGCCGGTACCTCTGCCGTCTCTTCTCCTTATATTTTGCCGTGGGCGCCCCAATACGGGTAACTTTGGGCCTATTTTTGCTAAATATTCTTTACTGGAGGTGTGATATAAACAACATTTTTTGTGATTTCATGGGTAGAGTTTTTCTCTTGGTATAATTTCAAGAGAGGTTTTGTAACGGTGGATGTGATGGTGTTTACCATCTATATTTCATCTTAAGCTTTTAACCCTTTGAAATCAATTGGAATTAATCATGTGTGCTTGTCTGAAATTATAATTGATTAGTTCTTACAAAGGCTTTGTTTGTAGTGAGTTTTGTGCGTATACATGAATTAAACAACAAGACTAACACGGACCAAAACTGTGTCACACTTCACAATACATTTATCAGTTACAACTCTATTTGAATTTTATGTCACACTTCACAATACATTCATCAGTTACAACTCTATTTGAATTTTAGTTTTAATTGCGTCAGGCGACATTGTTAGACATGCAGAAGTGGTGAAAGTATTTCGTTCACTGAATTTATCAAGTATTTAGAAATTTATTAGTTAGAGAAGAAAAATCCAAATTAAAGAGACACATCGATGAGAGATAAAATTGGAATGATACAAATTTTAAAATATCAAGAAGAATTAATTGAAACTAATCCATCTTAAGCCTTTAGCCTTTACCATCTCTAATCCATCTTTAGCCCTCACCCTTTTTAAATTAATTGAAACTAATCATGTCCTTATCTAAAATTCTTATTGATCAGTTCTTTTTAATGCTTTTGTTTGTGTAAAATTTTGTGTGTGGGTTGTGCTTGTGCATGTGCTGTGCTCGTTTGTGAGTGCACTGTGCTTGTGTTCGTTTATGTGTGCATTGTGCTTGTCTGTGCGCGTGCTGTGCTTTATAGAGGAAAGTGGTGCAAAAGCTCTAGGTTTGAGTTCTTGTATAATTAAACTAACTACTACTACTACTTCAATATATAATCTGAAAAGACTAATAAAATTTGCCACCAACTATAAACAGACCAACTCAAGTTTTTATTACCAACTATAAATGTGATGGAAAAAACATAAACTTATACTCCATCCATCCTTCAAAAATAGACAAATTTATAAATGATACGAGTTTTAATATTCAATTGGCATAGAGGGAGAGGAAAAAGATAGTAGAAATAGTGTTAGTGGATTCATGGTCCCCATTATTAGTGGTGTATAATTGGTTTAAAACTTTCCATATTTACTTGGTCTAATTTTGAGGGACGACTCAAAATAGTAAAGCTTGTTTATTTTTTTAGGGTGGAGGGAGTATTATGTAGCTAATTTCCAATAAAATTAAATTTGGGTTCAATTGGATTCATGTTGCATGTCGGATGGTCTAAAACGATATCATTTTGATGTTAAGGTGACATGTCAGAATATCTAATAGACACCAAAACGAAATTATGCGTCATAAAATATCTTAAATATTCAAATTAAATAGTATAAAAATACATTGAATTAATCAATAAAACAACATTATTATAATGTATTAACTTGCTAATTTAACACTAATTTCATGTCATCTCCAAATCGTTTAAATTACACATCAAATATAATTTAGTTTTGGCTAGAATATTTGATCGTGAAAAATTTGCTACACAATCGTAAAAGTAAGTTCGAATTAACACGCATTGTGTATTTTCCGGCTTATCCCAAAAAAAAAAATAAATAAAATAAAATAAAATTGGGAGTTAGTTATCTTCCCGCCATTAATTATTTCCCTTGTATATATAATCAGCTCGCGCTCTTCTCTAAGCTCACATCTCACTTTACCAGAAATTCGATTTCAGTCCAATTCCTATCAACACCAGAATTCACTCCCCAAATCAATCTCTCTCAATTCAATCCGACCAGAAATGGAAGCAACGATCAGCCAGAGAAGGCTGACAGGAAGCCCCAGTCAAGAGCCATCTCTTCCCCCAAAATCAATCATCTCTCTCTTCGACGCCCCCAATTTACCCCCTCAAAACCCTAACTACGGAGCTGCAATTCGATATCCATATCCGCCGTCGTTTTTCATGTTCGCGAAGGAACTGACATGGACGGATGTCGGGAACAATCGGGTGCTCATCGGCGCAAGGGGCAGACAGAGGCTGATGGGGGCGTTGACGCAAGCCGAGCGGCGCAGGGTGGAAACGGATTATCTCAGGGTTATGGCGACGGTGGATGCCGATGAAGGTGATGACGATGAGTATGAATTGCGATTGACGAGGTATGACTCGGGTCCGATGTTTCTCCGGAACCAATGGGCAGATCTGGTGAACAGAAACGGATTGATCCCAGGCGATTCAGTGATGGGATACGGTTACCGCAACAACTATGGTCAGTTTCGTTTGGTTATCAAGGTTATCAGATGGAATTAAATCTTCATCTTCTCTCTAATTATTCATTACTTTCCCATTAATCACATGTTTCTTTGGATCAATTTTTGAATGTCAATTTCACAAGATTTTTGGGTTATAATTTGCGAATTTGTCTATTTCTTGAGTAATAGATTTATTCTGGAAATATTCTTTTTCATGATTACTTCCACTAAATCATATACAGGAATTTGGAATACGAAATAAAAATTAAAGAAAAAAATATTTGATACTATAAGTTTTAAATGCATTGAAATAGGCTTTGGATTTTTTATGACTTTTTCTGTTTTATCAAATTATTTTAAAGAGTTTTCAAGAATTTTACTTTTGTTTCTTGAATCATAGATTTATTTTGGCATCTTCATCATGTTTAATGTTAAAATCTTAGTTGTAGCTAATTTATAGTTTGAATTCACTGAATTAGATTTTGGTTTATTTTTACATTTTCCCCTATTTTATCAGAAAAAATTATTTTGAAGAATCGTCAAGAATTAGTATTTGTTTTTTTGAAATCTTAAATTTATACTGGCAATTTTACACTATGTTAAAATTTAGTTGGTTTTAAAGTCTTTAATTTTTTTTATTCACCTTATATAATTGTAAGTTGGAAGAGATGTGAATCTGTGAAATTAATTGAATCATACAAGGTCATAATACTCACCCCACACACTCTAATCTCTCTAGGTAGAAGGAAAACGTTATACAGAAAAAGAAGACAAGTAAGTTGGCGAAAAATAAAATATAAGTTTGACTAAATTATGGTATGTTTTACAACATTGAAAATAAGTCAAAATTTTTATGATATTTGGATCGGTTCGCAACTATTTGCATCAACTTTTTTGGTTTAATTGTATTTCTAATATAGTAAATGGGAAATCATAAATGGACGTCACCGCCAATTACACTTAAACCATGTTCTCTATTTTTATTGGAATATGACAACCACAAGAGGGAAGACATCAACCGCAAATAGTGTGACAACCTAGATCTCACAAGACCGACATCATCAATTTAGACGACACATGTTTAACAATTATCCATTATGAAATTGAGCACCGTAAAGAGCATTTGTCTTAATATAAAGATGATGTCAGAATGTCAAAAGTTTACTCGAGTGGACGACGCATGTAAAAATATATTTTAAGAGAAATTGATTACGAAATAGAGCATTGTAAATAACATACAATGTATTAATGTAAACATAATATCATAACTAGATAATATAATTCAACACATGCATGATCATACCAACTCATCTATTAAGTAATGGATATTCATATAATTCAAATAGGTGTATTAACTAATGCACAAAAGGGAAGTTAGGGGCGCAAGGCGAATGAGAATGCACCAACCCAAGTAGTGCGACGACATGGGATCTCATGGGAATGACAACGATACTTGACTGGACAACACATGCGCATCAACACATCTATTAGAACAAATAATCACATAATTAAACACATACTATCAATTAACGAATAAAAGACAACTAAACATAAGACAGTAGGGAAGATGCCAACCACAAGCAACTTGACAAGATGAGATCTCGTGACAATGACAATGACACTTCAATAAATGATACATGTAAATAACTTTTGTAAGAGCCATTCATTGTAAAATTGCACGACATAAAAAGTACTATTTATCATGACCCAAAATTTTATTAGAATGTCATACTACTTAATCACATGACACATGTCCAGTATCAAATCAAATATAGACAATAATTAGTTATCAAATTACACTAACTCTTTTTATCCTTTTTTTCTTTTCACATTTCTTAAAATCCATATCAAATCAAATATGAACAATATATATTTGGTGGACGACAGTTGTATAAAATTCATTTTTACCATACTTGGAATTATTGGTAGAAAACTGGAATTATAGTTGTGTGCATTTTCAAATAGATTGCGAGTTAGTTATATTTCCCTCTCAATTGTTCCCCTATATATATGCATTCCCCTCGCGCTCTTCTCTCCTCTTCTCTTCACTCACATCTCACTTCACCAGAAATTTGATTTCAGTTCATTCCTATCAACACCAGAATTCACTCCCCAAATCAATCCCACTTCACTCCGATCAACTCAAAACCAGAAATGGAAGCAACAAGAAGCCCCCAATTTCTTCCCCCAAAATCAATCATCACTCGATTCGACGCCCCCAATTCCCCCCCTCAAAACCCTAACCACGAAGTCGGATTCCCAATTGAACCTCCACCGCTGCAATTTCTGTTCTGGAAGAATCTGTCGCGGACGGATGCGACGAATCGGCTGTCCATCAACGAGAGGTTCAGACCGGGGCTGATGGGGGCGCTGACGGCGGCAGAGCGACGCAGCGTGGAGACGGATTTTCTCGGGGTTCCGACGACGATAGATGCAATGCTGGGCGATAACACTAGGTATCAATTGCGATTGAAGAGGACAACCGCGGGTACCATGGTGCTCCAGAAAGAGTGGAAAGATCTGGTGATCAGAAACGGATTTGTCGAGGGGGATGCAGTGGGGGGATACGGCTACCGCAACCACCTTGGTCAGTTTTGTTTGATTATCAGCGTTGTTAGACGTGAATGATTCATCTTCTGTAATTATTCATTACTTTTGCCACTAATCAAATGTTTCTTCTGATAAATCTTCGACAATTTGAATGTTAATTCAGCAAGATTTTGGAAATAATTTGGGTTCTATTTTACGAATATTGCTATTCTATTCACGATTTATTCTGGCATCTTCATACTTTATATTTTAGATAATTCTACCTTTTCTTGATTAATTGTGTGTTCCGGATTTTTTAATATTTTTTTTACAAGAATTTGGAATATTAATGAAAAAAATATTTGATAGTAGTATAAGTTTTGAATGAATTGAAAAAGAAATTGGATTTTATACGAATTTTTCTATTTTATAAAAAAATTACAGTATGTTTCAAGAATTTTACTTCTGTTTCTTGAGTAATAGATTTATTCTGGCATTTACTTATATTTTTGATAATTCTTCTTTTTTCTTGATTAATTGCGTTTTCTAAATTTTCTTCTAAAATTTTTCCACAAGAATTTGGAATACTATTGAAAAAAATATTTGATAGTAGTATAGGTTTTGATTGAAATAGAAATTGGATTTTATACGACTTATTCTATTTTATCAAAAAAATTATTTTGAAAGAGTGTTCAAGAATTTTACTTTTGTTTCTTGAATCGTAGTATTCTGGCTTTTATTTCACAATTTTTTCTGTTTCATCAAAAAATTATTATAAAAAAATTAGTCGGAGCTAAATTTTTCATTATTACTGCAATTTGTATTTCTATTCACCTTATATTTCTAAGTTAGAGCGATAGAATTGAATCGGTTAAATTTCTTTATTTCTACGGATATGACACGAAAGAAAGATAGAAGAGAGGCTCAAACAATTTAAAATGTTTGTATTTCATTCCTAAACTTTACTTTTAGCTATCAATGGAGTATGAATAAAATCACTACTCTAATTTCTTTTGTATGAATAAATCACTACTCTAATTTCTTTTGTATTTATTGTATATTGAATTGGCTCACATTCAACATGGGATACTCTAGAAATCGTATGTATTGTACGTGTATATCAGT
>JAOWBI010000158.1:14405108-14419774 GCA_028566235.1 Salvia elegans | reverse complement strand
TGCCAATACTATAATGTATATTAAGACCAAAAATTTGATTAATGTACATGCCAAATTTGAACTTAGTCGAAATACTATAGCGAACAAATCCACAATGATTTGTTCGAGGCAATAAATTAACAGTTTTGTGGAACCAAACAAATGTGCATAAATAACATTTCCCCCCCTTTTTTACTTTCATTACAGAATTACTGCAAGTTTTCCAAAAAAATAAGTGGTAGTATTATTGTTTGGGCAGGAATACTTTTTTTTTCTTCTAAAAGTGTCAAGTAGCAGGGTTGATTTTGTCTTAGTAATGAACTAGGATTGATTGTTATTTTCTAATTTTTAAATTTGTCAGTTTAATAACCAATTTTCAGATCTGATTACTTCATAATTAAATTTTGAAATTTCCCTACCTCTTGGATTTAGTCAATGAATGTTAATTATGACTGATTAATACATAATTATTGTTTCTTAATATTAATAGGCAAATTGATGTTTGAAGTGTTGCTATACATATAATTTGTTCCCGATCAAGTATATTCGAGTAAATGGAATTAATAACCAACAAACTTTGGTGAAGGAATAACAAGCGAATAAATAAGAATTGCCACTTATTTAAGAAGGGAACTTAAACGAATAAAGACGTACAAATTGATTTCTATATGGTGTGCAATTAAGTTGTTATAAAAATATACTACTCAATTAGATACGACAACTCCAAAGAAAAAGAAATCAAAAGAAAGAGACAGTCAGACAGCTAAGGAAATAAAACCATGTTCTATGATATCAGTGTAAAAGTTTGGGACATGTGATTCGATTCACAAAATGAAATAGTAGTAGCATAAAAAGGGAGAGATAAACAAAGTACCCATTTAAAGTCTCATGTACTTTCGTCACTAATTTTAATAAATTAATTAATTGTGTTGTGAGTTTAATAAAATATTATAATGTGAATTTTATTTATATAGTAATTCTTTGATAAAATATGAATGAAATAGGTGGACATGGATTACATTTGTGAACGAGACTTTAAACAAAAAACATCCAAAATGATAAAATAAAACCTGTTAGTATGTCCGAGCGATGCATAATTATCAGAAAAATCATAAAATTTACTAGTTAAATTCTTGTTTGTCCATAATTTTACCAAAAAAAAAGTCAAAAATTTTGATTTGTTCGCAATTATTATATAATGACTTCTTTTGTGATATCATAGTTGTTGTGGCATCCAAAAAATTATCATTAAATTAAATGATACTATCATCTAATTAAAAAACATCAACAACATAAGTGAGTAGATTTTTCCATGTTGCAACAATTGCAAATAAAACCGATTTTCATGATTTTTTCTACTAGACTAAGCAATGGAAAAGGGTGCTTTTGGAATGGGCGGCAACAAACGTCAAAAAAAGTGGTAGTGGGAGCATACAGCTCTGCTTTCATATGAATATAAAAATGGTGGGGCACATCACTTCCAACCTTCACTGCTAATTCACTTCTCTCTCACCTTCTTCTATTTATAAATACACTCATCACCAATCACTCCAAAACCCCTTTCGCAATGCCGCTGCGTTTATTCCCCACCACCATCACCATCACACTAGCATTCTTTATCACCACCATTGCCCCGGCCTCCGCCGCCGCTGCTTCGGCGGTCGGAGATGCCGGAATGCGGAGGGACGGGCTGCGGGTGGCGTTTGAGGCTTGGAACTTCTGCAATGAAGTTGGCGCCGAGGCCCCCGGCATGGGGAGCCCCAGAGCCGCGGATTGCTTCGATCTCACTCAAGGTGACACATTTCGGGTCATTTTTTATTTTTTAATATAATATACAAGACTCACTTAAAAGACATTGATGTGATTTACAGGCACGGGTCCCATAACTCACAAGGTGTCCGAAGCGGACAACAGGTTGGGAGTGGGGACGCCGTTCCCGGGTTTGAGCCCGGGAGCGGTGAACGACCCGGACCTATACGCGGCCGCAAAGGAGCTTTATCTCGGATCGTTATGTGAGGTCTCCGACAGCCCGGAGCCGTGGCAGTTTTGGATGGTGATGCTCAAGAATGGAAACTACGATACCCGATCCGGGCTGTGCCCGGAGGACGGGAAAAAGGCGCCACCGTTTAAGCCAGGAAGGTTTCCGTGTTTCGGGAAGGGGTGTATGAATCAGCCGACATTGTACCACCAGCCTACCGGGTTGTACAAGGACGGGACGTTGTTGAGGGGCGGATTCAACGGGAGTTACGACACGAGCTCGAATTCCACCAATGCTGGCTCTTATTATGAAGTTGTGTGGGAGAAGAAAGTTGGGAGTGGGAGTTGGGTTTTCAATCATAAGTTGAAGACTTCTAATAAGTATCCATGGCTTATGCTTTACTTGAGAGCTGATGCAACAAAAGGATATTCTGGGGGCTACCATTATGACACTAGAGGAATGCTCAAAATTGTAAGAATTTTGATTTTTTTTTTTTTTTCTAAAATCAATAATGATATATTGATTGTGTTGTGATAGGTAGGTGGGTAGGTGTAGGTGCATTTGTCACAATCAATTTCTGTTGAGATATGATACAAAGAAGAATAATTAGTTAGACAATGATGGTGATTGCTTATTGCATTGCAGCTACCAGAGTCCCCAAATTTCAAAGTGAAACTGAGTTTGGACATCAAGAAAGGGGGAGGCCCGAAGAGCCAGTTCTACCTGATGGACATAGGGAGCTGCTGGAAAAACAATGGCGCCCCGTGCGACGGCGATGTGGAGACCGACGTGACCCGGTACTCGGAGATGATCATTAACCCAGCAACTCAGGCGTGGTGCAGCCCCACCAATATCGGCAACTGCCCCCCATACCACATCACCCCAGACGACACCAAGATACACAGAAACGACACTGCCAACTTCCCTTATGGAGCCTATCACTACTACTGCGCACCTGGCAACGCCAAGCATGCGGAGAAGCCATACAGCACCTGCGATCCCTACAGCAATCCACAGGCGCAGGAGCTGGTGCAATTGCTTCCTCATCCCATCTGGAAAGACTATGGCTACCCTACCAAGCAGGGTGATGGATGGGTGGGAGACGGGCGTACCTGGAAGCTCGATGTTGGAGGCCTTTCCGGCCGGCTTTACTTCTATCAGGATCCGGATACTGCTCCTGCAAGAAGAATATGGACATCTCTTGATGTGGGGACTGAGATTTTTGTTAGTAATCAAGAAGAAGTTGCTGAATGGAGTCTTAGTGAGTTTGATGTCATTCTTACTTGATCAACAAAATGTATCATAGCATTAGCAGAGCAACCAAAACTAATTAGCACTGCACACAACATTATTTTCAAAAAAAGTAAGCAAGCAAGCTTGCTTTTCCTCAATATAATTATTTTTCTGCCGTAAAGCCACAAACAACATTATCTGATATATTGATATTCTAGTTATTTCTCTAGCTGAATGTTTGATCTTGAAAGCATCTGTCAAAGCATGGCAAAACCACCATCAATATCCAACAGCAGGTGGTTGCCAAATTGCAATCTCAGACCAACTATATCTTTTAGGTCGGACAGATCTATTTGCAGTAGAATACAAGATTAAGCAGTTGCGGGTCAAAACATGGATCTTTGGTCAGTCCCAGAGAATTGACGGAGAACAGTAGCATATCTGCAATTGCAAATGGAAGGTAGTAAAAGCCAGTTTAACTCTTGGGTTGCTATGTAGAAGTGAAAGATGCAATTGCATCCATTTCTTGTTGCAAGATGAGAGCGTCAACAAATGTGTCCAGATCTTCGCCCTCCATTATATCATCTATTGCGTGACTAGTGATGCCAACTCGATGGTCAGTTACACGACCTTGAGGGAAATTATATGTACGGATGCGTTCTGATCTGTCGCCACTACCAATCTGTTGAGTGCAGAAAAACACTATCAAAAATATGCATAATGATCTTCTATCAATAGGCCAATGCTTCAAATTAATAGCTTCAACTTGAAGACCATCATTACCTGCTCTGTTCTAAGTTTTGAACGATTTGCATCAAGCCGAGTCCTTTCCAACTCATATAACTTCGCACACAATACTTTAAGTGCTTTGGCCTTGTTCTGATGAAACAATAAATAAACGAGAAAATCAGACTCACGTATCAAGAGGCATGAATCAATTCAGGTTGTATGTGACAATCTTCAAAAATTTATCATGCTTAACATCAAAACATGTCTAAAAGATTTGTGAATATTGAAGCAGAACCTTATAGTATAAGTAAAATGAAAAGGTACATTAACTCACAAGTATTTTGGTTCAGTATATAAGAGAATACAATATTTTCTTTGTAGAACAAAGAGAAAGTGCAGTACATATTTTAATGGATTGTATAATTATGCTTCTTGAAGTTGCAAGCATTACAACTAGATCAGTTCCACTTGTAATACAACCAGTTGGAAAAGAAGCTTCAGAAAAACATATGCTTCTAAACTTGAAACTTACGTAGAACAAAGCTACTCAGATGACCTAAAACTTAAAAGCGGAAGATAAATGGACATAATTCTTTCTTCAGTATATGAGTTATCCAAATTAAAGGAATACTGGTGAACTTGAGGATTCATTCCAAAAAAAAAACTTGAGGATTCATTCCATTAGTATAATATGGTTGCACATGTTCATATCACAAACTCATCATAAAATGCATAACAGGGTAGTGCACATGACAAGCAGTCTATACATTATCATGCCATTTATACAAACTTAAATTGTAATAACTGACTGTCTCATTAGATGACCAAATCCTCAGTTGTCAGTGCCAATCATTTTTAAGCAAACAACTAAGAATTATTAGAATGAAATCCAGCATGTCATTACTCAATGGCACAATTAGTCAATTACTGCTGGGTAATATTATAACAGTCCTGTATTGAAAAGAAGAATTAGTAACTGCAAATAAGATTTCGTGCCTGATGTTGGGATCGTTCATCCTGTATGGCAACAACTAACCCAGTTGGCATATGAGTAATCCTGACGGCACTATCAGTGGTGTTTACACTCTGACCACCTGAACCACCAGACCTGTATGTATCAATTTTTAGGTCTTCATTCCTGATTTGGACATCCACCTGCAGAAGGTTCAAACAGCACATAGAAGTAAGATAAACTTGAATGCAGACTCAAATGAGTAGGCATTAATGGCTAATGATTGAGAAAAGTGTCATTCTTAATATGCTTTGCTAACATTTTTGTTACATGTGGGAACATAACTTTAATGGAATGGATTTGGACCTGATCTGCTTGAGGAAGAATAACAACAGATACGGCACTTGTATGAACTCGCCCAGATTTCTCAGTCATCGGAACTCGCTATAAAAGAATGGTATTAATATCATCTGATGAAATACAGAAGACAAATAAATCAAAATGCAGATAGATTTGGAGTATGAAAAACCTGCACTCTATGAATTCCACTCTCAAATTTCAGCTTTCCATAAACATCTGCACCAGAGATTGCGGCACTAGCCTCCTGAGGAATCATAAAACATTTCGAAGAACAATAGCGTGTGAGGCTGAAAATATGAAAAACAGTCGTAGGCAACATGGAATCTAAAGGATACTCAACCAACCTTATAACCTTTAACATCAGATTCTGCCACACCAAGAACTTCAAACCTCCAACCCTTATTCTGTGAGTACTTCTCATACCTAAGTATTTGAATGATAGAGTCGTGAAATGAAAGAAAAACAGTACTTGAATATCAATCAAACCACAGAAACAGGAGTGTACATTTTAAAGATATCCATCGCAAATAAAGAAGCCTCTTCCCCTCCAGTTCCTGTAGTAAACTTCAAGAGTAATAAGGACTACGTACAGAGCTTCAAAAGCATGAACCAAGAAGAGAACACTAAGAATCTAAGATACAGATAAGCATTGCCATTTATAACGTCTACCTGCTCTGACTTCCAAGATGCAGTCACGTTCATCGACATCATCCTTCGGTAGTAATGACTTGAGCAGCATATACCGCAGACGCTCCTCTTCTTGAGAGGCCTGCCCCAATTCATCAGCAGCCATTTCACGCATGTCTTTGTCTTCATCAGCTTCATCAATCAGTGATTTTAGGCCCCCAATCTCCTGCAAAATCAGGAACATAGATAAGCTCTACTGTACACAACGAAGAAAATGAACATAGTGCTAATACCTGCTGCTTCTTTCTCAATTCAGACACCACATCAATTGTATGTCGGAGCTTCTTCAGCTCTTTATTGGCCGTGGAATACTCTTCCGGCGACGCATCCGGCTATCTTTCACAAAAATAGACATTTTTTATACAGAGGAATTTGATCGAACAGATGATAGGAGTGAATGAAACAAGACGACACTCATATATGATATATCACCTGGTTGAGAATCGCCTCTAATTGAGCATGTCGATTTTCAATAGCTGATAGTTTCTGTTCCATGATGTTGATGAGATCGTTGGAGAGTTGGGGCTGGGATTGGGACACTGCAGCTCTGGCGGAGTAGAGACGGCGGAAGAGTGTTTTCGCAGTCAGGAGGTGGATACGGCGGTGCTGCGGCGGCCGGTAAACAATTATGGGGCGATTGAAGAAATGCGAGTGAAATTCATAGAGTTTCGATATCCAAAATGCTGCTCGTTTGCTCATCGTGATCCGTTTGATTAAATTTTCGGTTTTTCCTACTTTAAATCAAACCGCTTAAATATCAATTCTCTTTTTGAATATTACTACTCCGCTCTAGTTAACTTGTGAATGAACAAAATAAAATAAAATAAAACAAAATAAAATTGTTTGACAATATTGTTAAACAATTATAATTATAAATTTAAATATATTTAGAATTAAATATAGAAATTTCTATTAATAACAACACTTGATATATGAAATCAGTATAAAATATTACTAATATTAAAATGCTATCAATATGAAATCAATATAAAGTATTTCATATACAACTAAAAAACATTAGGAGAATAATGATATGCTATAAAAACATAACATGATAAACTATAAAACAAATCTTTGTTCCCTCATAGTTTAAGCGAAACTTTTCGGCAATGAAGGTTGGTGACTAAATAAATAAAGGGAAAATTACTTAAAAAGTCACAAACTTTGGGGAAAGTTTGGTTTTTCCCACAAACTACAAAAGTTGCACCTAAAGTCACGAACTTTATCAGATCGTGCAAATTTCCCAAACTACCCGACCTGATGACATATTTCCGTTAAAAACTTATCTCACGTGGCATGCCGGAGGAGTGACTTGGTAAAATTTTTGAACTCAAGTAATATAACCTCTTTTTGGCTTATTTCGAAAGCGCAACCCCAATTCAATCGACGGAAAACGTAATCGACAAGAGTGAAATCGTCGACAAACGGTTTAGGGATAAAATCGGCGACGTGTAAAGAAGATTCAATAAAAAAAGCATAAAACGACATCGTTTTGTATCCATTCAGAAATTTTGCCAAGTCACGCCTCCGACATGCCACGTGGGATAAGTTTTTAACGGAAATATGTCGTCAGGTCGGGTAGTTTGGGAAATTCGCACGATCCGATAAAATTCGTGACTTTAGGCGCAACTTTTATAGTTTTTGGGAAAAACCAAACTTTCCCCAAAGTTTGTGACTTTTTAAGTAATTTTCCCTTTATTTATTTAGTCACCAACCTTCATTGCCGAAAAGTTTCGCTTAAACTATGAGGGAACAAAGATTTGTTTTATAGTTTATCATGTTATGTTTTTATAGCATATCATTATTCTCCTAATGTTTTTTAGTTGTATATGAAATACTTTATATTGATTTCATATTGATAGCATTTTAATATTAGTAATATTTTATACTGATTTCATATATCAAGTGTTGTTATTAATAGAAATTTCTATATTTAATTCTAAATATATTTAAATTTATAATTATAATTGTTTAACAATATTGTCAAACAATTTTATTTTGTTTTATTTTATTTTATTTTGTTCATTCACAAGTTAACTAGAGCGGAGTAGTAATATTCAAAAAGAGAATTGATATTTAAGCGGTTTGATTTAAAGTAGGAAAAACCGAAAATTTAATCAAACGGATCACGATGAGCAAACGAGCAGCATTTTGGATATCGAAACTCTATGAATTTCACTCGCATTTCTTCAATCGCCCCATAATTGTTTACCGGCCGCCGCAGCACCGCCGTATCCACCTCCTGACTGCGAAAACACTCTTCCGCCGTCTCTACTCCGCCAGAGCTGCAGTGTCCCAATCCCAGCCCCAACTCTCCAACGATCTCATCAACATCATGGAACAGAAACTATCAGCTATTGAAAATCGACATGCTCAATTAGAGGCGATTCTCAACCAGGTGATATATCATATATGAGTGTCGTCTTGTTTCATTCACTCCTATCATCTGTTCGATCAAATTCCTCTGTATAAAAAATGTCTATTTTTGTGAAAGATAGCCGGATGCGTCGCCGGAAGAGTATTCCACGGCCAATAAAGAGCTGAAGAAGCTCCGACATACAATTGATGTGGTGTCTGAATTGAGAAAGAAGCAGCAGGTATTAGCACTATGTTCATTTTCTTCGTTGTGTACAGTAGAGCTTATCTATGTTCCTGATTTTGCAGGAGATTGGGGGCCTAAAATCACTGATTGATGAAGCTGATGAAGACAAAGACATGCGTGAAATGGCTGCTGATGAATTGGGGCAGGCCTCTCAAGAAGAGGAGCGTCTGCGGTATATGCTGCTCAAGTCATTACTACCGAAGGATGATGTCGATGAACGTGACTGCATCTTGGAAGTCAGAGCAGGTAGACGTTATAAATGGCAATGCTTATCTGTATCTTAGATTCTTAGTGTTCTCTTCTTGGTTCATGCTTTTGAAGCTCTGTACGTAGTCCTTATTACTCTTGAAGTTTACTACAGGAACTGGAGGGGAAGAGGCTTCTTTATTTGCGATGGATATCTTTAAAATGTACACTCCTGTTTCTGTGGTTTGATTGATATTCAAGTACTGTTTTTCTTTCATTTCACGACTCTATCATTCAAATACTTAGGTATGAGAAGTACTCACAGAATAAGGGTTGGAGGTTTGAAGTTCTTGGTGTGGCAGAATCTGATGTTAAAGGTTATAAGGTTGGTTGAGTATCCTTTAGATTCCATGTTGCCTACGACTGTTTTTCATATTTTCAGCCTCACACGCTATTGTTCTTCGAAATGTTTTATGATTCCTCAGGAGGCTAGTGCCGCAATCTCTGGTGCAGATGTTTATGGAAAGCTGAAATTTGAGAGTGGAATTCATAGAGTGCAGGTTT
This sequence comes from Salvia elegans, assembly GCA_028566235.1. NCBI lineage: Eukaryota > Viridiplantae > Streptophyta > Magnoliopsida > Lamiales > Lamiaceae > Salvia > Salvia elegans. Next base: position 14,410,504 of record JAOWBI010000158.1, on the reverse strand, counting down.
TTCATACTCCAAATCTATCTGCATTTTGATTTATTTGTCTTCTGTATTTCATCAGATGATATTAATACCATTCTTTTATAGCGAGTTCCGATGACTGAGAAATCTGGGCGAGTTCATACAAGTGCCGTATCTGTTGTTATTCTTCCTCAAGCAGATCAGGTCCAAATCCATTCCATTAAAGTTATGTTCCCACATGTAACAAAAATGTTAGCAAAGCATATTAAGAATGACACTTTTCTCAATCATTAGCCATTAATGCCTACTCATTTGAGTCTGCATTCAAGTTTATCTTACTTCTATGTGCTGTTTGAACCTTCTGCAGGTGGATGTCCAAATCAGGAATGAAGACCTAAAAATTGATACATACAGGTCTGGTGGTTCAGGTGGTCAGAGTGTAAACACCACTGATAGTGCCGTCAGGATTACTCATATGCCAACTGGGTTAGTTGTTGCCATACAGGATGAACGATCCCAACATCAGGCACGAAATCTTATTTGCAGTTACTAATTCTTCTTTTCAATACAGGACTGTTATAATATTACCCAGCAGTAATTGACTAATTGTGCCATTGAGTAATGACATGCTGGATTTCATTCTAATAATTCTTAGTTGTTTGCTTAAAAATGATTGGCACTGACAACTGAGGATTTGGTCATCTAATGAGACAGTCAGTTATTACAATTTAAGTTTGTATAAATGGCATGATAATGTATAGACTGCTTGTCATGTGCACTACCCTGTTATGCATTTTATGATGAGTTTGTGATATGAACATGTGCAACCATATTATACTAATGGAATGAATCCTCAAGTTTTTTTTTTGGAATGAATCCTCAAGTTCACCAGTATTCCTTTAATTTGGATAACTCATATACTGAAGAAAGAATTATGTCCATTTATCTTCCGCTTTTAAGTTTTAGGTCATCTGAGTAGCTTTGTTCTACGTAAGTTTCAAGTTTAGAAGCATATGTTTTTCTGAAGCTTCTTTTCCAACTGGTTGTATTACAAGTGGAACTGATCTAGTTGTAATGCTTGCAACTTCAAGAAGCATAATTATACAATCCATTAAAATATGTACTGCACTTTCTCTTTGTTCTACAAAGAAAATATTGTATTCTCTTATATACTGAACCAAAATACTTGTGAGTTAATGTACCTTTTCATTTTACTTATACTATAAGGTTCTGCTTCAATATTCACAAATCTTTTAGACATGTTTTGATGTTAAGCATGATAAATTTTTGAAGATTGTCACATACAACCTGAATTGATTCATGCCTCTTGATACGTGAGTCTGATTTTCTCGTTTATTTATTGTTTCATCAGAACAAGGCCAAAGCACTTAAAGTATTGTGTGCGAAGTTATATGAGTTGGAAAGGACTCGGCTTGATGCAAATCGTTCAAAACTTAGAACAGAGCAGGTAATGATGGTCTTCAAGTTGAAGCTATTAATTTGAAGCATTGGCCTATTGATAGAAGATCATTATGCATATTTTTGATAGTGTTTTTCTGCACTCAACAGATTGGTAGTGGCGACAGATCAGAACGCATCCGTACATATAATTTCCCTCAAGGTCGTGTAACTGACCATCGAGTTGGCATCACTAGTCACGCAATAGATGATATAATGGAGGGCGAAGATCTGGACACATTTGTTGACGCTCTCATCTTGCAACAAGAAATGGATGCAATTGCATCTTTCACTTCTACATAGCAACCCAAGAGTTAAACTGGCTTTTACTACCTTCCATTTGCAATTGCAGATATGCTACTGTTCTCCGTCAATTCTCTGGGACTGACCAAAGATCCATGTTTTGACCCGCAACTGCTTAATCTTGTATTCTACTGCAAATAGATCTGTCCGACCTAAAAGATATAGTTGGTCTGAGATTGCAATTTGGCAACCACCTGCTGTTGGATATTGATGGTGGTTTTGCCATGCTTTGACAGATGCTTTCAAGATCAAACATTCAGCTAGAGAAATAACTAGAATATCAATATATCAGATAATGTTGTTTGTGGCTTTACGGCAGAAAAATAATTATATTGAGGAAAAGCAAGCTTGCTTGCTTACTTTTTTTGAAAATAATGTTGTGTGCAGTGCTAATTAGTTTTGGTTGCTCTGCTAATGCTATGATACATTTTGTTGATCAAGTAAGAATGACATCAAACTCACTAAGACTCCATTCAGCAACTTCTTCTTGATTACTAACAAAAATCTCAGTCCCCACATCAAGAGATGTCCATATTCTTCTTGCAGGAGCAGTATCCGGATCCTGATAGAAGTAAAGCCGGCCGGAAAGGCCTCCAACATCGAGCTTCCAGGTACGCCCGTCTCCCACCCATCCATCACCCTGCTTGGTAGGGTAGCCATAGTCTTTCCAGATGGGATGAGGAAGCAATTGCACCAGCTCCTGCGCCTGTGGATTGCTGTAGGGATCGCAGGTGCTGTATGGCTTCTCCGCATGCTTGGCGTTGCCAGGTGCGCAGTAGTAGTGATAGGCTCCATAAGGGAAGTTGGCAGTGTCGTTTCTGTGTATCTTGGTGTCGTCTGGGGTGATGTGGTATGGGGGGCAGTTGCCGATATTGGTGGGGCTGCACCACGCCTGAGTTGCTGGGTTAATGATCATCTCCGAGTACCGGGTCACGTCGGTCTCCACATCGCCGTCGCACGGGGCGCCATTGTTTTTCCAGCAGCTCCCTATGTCCATCAGGTAGAACTGGCTCTTCGGGCCTCCCCCTTTCTTGATGTCCAAACTCAGTTTCACTTTGAAATTTGGGGACTCTGGTAGCTGCAATGCAATAAGCAATCACCATCATTGTCTAACTAATTATTCTTCTTTGTATCATATCTCAACAGAAATTGATTGTGACAAATGCACCTACACCTACCCACCTACCTATCACAACACAATCAATATATCATTATTGATTTTAGAAAAAAAAAAAAAAATCAAAATTCTTACAATTTTGAGCATTCCTCTAGTGTCATAATGGTAGCCCCCAGAATATCCTTTTGTTGCATCAGCTCTCAAGTAAAGCATAAGCCATGGATACTTATTAGAAGTCTTCAACTTATGATTGAAAACCCAACTCCCACTCCCAACTTTCTTCTCCCACACAACTTCATAATAAGAGCCAGCATTGGTGGAATTCGAGCTCGTGTCGTAACTCCCGTTGAATCCGCCCCTCAACAACGTCCCGTCCTTGTACAACCCGGTAGGCTGGTGGTACAATGTCGGCTGATTCATACACCCCTTCCCGAAACACGGAAACCTTCCTGGCTTAAACGGTGGCGCCTTTTTCCCGTCCTCCGGGCACAGCCCGGATCGGGTATCGTAGTTTCCATTCTTGAGCATCACCATCCAAAACTGCCACGGCTCCGGGCTGTCGGAGACCTCACATAACGATCCGAGATAAAGCTCCTTTGCGGCCGCGTATAGGTCCGGGTCGTTCACCGCTCCCGGGCTCAAACCCGGGAACGGCGTCCCCACTCCCAACCTGTTGTCCGCTTCGGACACCTTGTGAGTTATGGGACCCGTGCCTGTAAATCACATCAATGTCTTTTAAGTGAGTCTTGTATATTATATTAAAAAATAAAAAATGACCCGAAATGTGTCACCTTGAGTGAGATCGAAGCAATCCGCGGCTCTGGGGCTCCCCATGCCGGGGGCCTCGGCGCCAACTTCATTGCAGAAGTTCCAAGCCTCAAACGCCACCCGCAGCCCGTCCCTCCGCATTCCGGCATCTCCGACCGCCGAAGCAGCGGCGGCGGAGGCCGGGGCAATGGTGGTGATAAAGAATGCTAGTGTGATGGTGATGGTGGTGGGGAATAAACGCAGCGGCATTGCGAAAGGGGTTTTGGAGTGATTGGTGATGAGTGTATTTATAAATAGAAGAAGGTGAGAGAGAAGTGAATTAGCAGTGAAGGTTGGAAGTGATGTGCCCCACCATTTTTATATTCATATGAAAGCAGAGCTGTATGCTCCCACTACCACTTTTTTTGACGTTTGTTGCCGCCCATTCCAAAAGCACCCTTTTCCATTGCTTAGTCTAGTAGAAAAAATCATGAAAATCGGTTTTATTTGCAATTGTTGCAACATGGAAAAATCTACTCACTTATGTTGTTGATGTTTTTTAATTAGATGATAGTATCATTTAATTTAATGATAATTTTTTGGATGCCACAACAACTATGATATCACAAAAGAAGTCATTATATAATAATTGCGAACAAATCAAAATTTTTGACTTTTTTTTTGGTAAAATTATGGACAAACAAGAATTTAACTAGTAAATTTTATGATTTTTCTGATAATTATGCATCGCTCGGACATACTAACAGGTTTTATTTTATCATTTTGGATGTTTTTTGTTTAAAGTCTCGTTCACAAATGTAATCCATGTCCACCTATTTCATTCATATTTTATCAAAGAATTACTATATAAATAAAATTCACATTATAATATTTTATTAAACTCACAACACAATTAATTAATTTATTAAAATTAGTGACGAAAGTACATGAGACTTTAAATGGGTACTTTGTTTATCTCTCCCTTTTTATGCTACTACTATTTCATTTTGTGAATCGAATCACATGTCCCAAACTTTTACACTGATATCATAGAACATGGTTTTATTTCCTTAGCTGTCTGACTGTCTCTTTCTTTTGATTTCTTTTTCTTTGGAGTTGTCGTATCTAATTGAGTAGTATATTTTTATAACAACTTAATTGCACACCATATAGAAATCAATTTGTACGTCTTTATTCGTTTAAGTTCCCTTCTTAAATAAGTGGCAATTCTTATTTATTCGCTTGTTATTCCTTCACCAAAGTTTGTTGGTTATTAATTCCATTTACTCGAATATACTTGATCGGGAACAAATTATATGTATAGCAACACTTCAAACATCAATTTGCCTATTAATATTAAGAAACAATAATTATGTATTAATCAGTCATAATTAACATTCATTGACTAAATCCAAGAGGTAGGGAAATTTCAAAATTTAATTATGAAGTAATCAGATCTGAAAATTGGTTATTAAACTGACAAATTTAAAAATTAGAAAATAACAATCAATCCTAGTTCATTACTAAGACAAAATCAACCCTGCTACTTGACACTTTTAGAAGAAAAAAAAAGTATTCCTGCCCAAACAATAATACTACCACTTATTTTTTTGGAAAACTTGCAGTAATTCTGTAATGAAAGTAAAAAAGGGGGGGAAATGTTATTTATGCACATTTGTTTGGTTCCACAAAACTGTTAATTTATTGCCTCGAACAAATCATTGTGGATTTGTTCGCTATAGTATTTCGACTAAGTTCAAATTTGGCATGTACATTAATCAAATTTTTGGTCTTAATATACATTATAGTATTGGCA
>JAOWBI010000158.1:12650735-12665379 GCA_028566235.1 Salvia elegans | reverse complement strand
AGGACTAAGGTGGTGAGGTCTTGTGTGAGGGTGGTGGTGGGTGGGTGGATGGCCATGGCTATCACATTTGGTCTCACTAAGTTGCTTGGCTCTAGTGGATTTGGAGTCTGATTTTTCATGTTACTAGTAATAAGCGCAACTCAGTTGATAAGATTAGACGTTAGAGTAATTAATTATGGATGAGGATATGTGGGAGTAAAAAAATATGCACTGACACAGAAACTTAATTGGTGTATATGCATGCTTTGTTGGAATAAAATTGACTAGTCTTGTTTGGAAGCCATCGGCTTAATTAATATATTTATAAGTGTATAGGGATATAAGTTTATCATTTTTGCTCATATTTCTAACTTTATAATGTTAGTAGTACAAGTATTTAAAGATACATGGATTGTCTTGTTTCCTAAATCTTGTTCTCTGAAAATAAATATAAAGGCGAACAATTTCGTACTACCAAATATTAGGAGAGCAGTCGCAAACATGACACAAGAACCATAGATAATTCACGTGATTATTTTATTTGTGCCACGTACATGACTCAAAATTTGTTAAACTAGGTATCTTTTACATTTGGATTTGGGTTATTATCTATCCTTTCCACTATTTGTTGCATTAGAATAAATTAAATAGCGAGTTTTTTGTAGTGCTTATTTTAAATATAGATCATAGAACTGATAAGTTGAAACTTGTTCTAAACTGATTCTTTAATTATTCATAATTTAAGAGAAAAATGATAAATTCAAATATTTAGGATATATTCCATTCGATCCTGAAAAATAGTCACATTTGTTGACGATACATGTTTTAATAAGAATTTGATAGAGTAAGAAAAGAAAAAATAAGAGAGAAGGGTTAAAAATCATTAAAATATAAGAGAAAATTTATCTTTGAAATGAGACTATTTTTCTTAGCCACTAAAAATGATAAAATGAGAATATTTTTCATAGACAGAGAGAATAATTTATAAGAAGTGTATTGATGCTTAATATCATGAAACATTCCAAAAAATAATTTTTTCAATAAATTTTAAGTTTGGCATATAATATCAAGAACTTAAATAATTATTAAATCTTTTCGTGAATGACTGAATCCGGTTACACTAAATAGAGATGTATAATCATATTTCCCTTCTATGAACTTTGTATTCATATTATTATCATTTTTAGTACATATCTAATTACTGTAATTTAAGATTTGTTAAAAATAATAAATTTTTAAAAACTTTTACTGTGTGATATATGACGCCAATATCCGCTTATAAAATTATTAAATTCTCCGCACTAGAACAAAATCGTTACAAGAAAAAAGAATTACTACCTCCGTCCCCGATTAGGAGTCACACTTTGACTGGACACGGGTTTTAAGAAATGTAAGATAAGTTGGTTGAAAAAGTTAGTGGAATGTGAGACCCATTTTTTCATATTGGTTTTATAATAAAATGTGAGTGGAGTGAGTTAGTGGAATGTGAGACATACTTACCATTTATGGTAAAAATGAAGTGTGACTTTTAATTGGGGACGGACCAAAATGGAAAAGTGTGACTCTTAATCGGGTGACGGAGGGAGTAGAAACAAAGATTTCATTTTCAAGGGTTTTGGGTCGGGGTTTTACCAATTGTAGAGTGGAACCACTTTTCAAACGCCCAACTCATACGCCGTCGTCTCTCCGCCGCCATCTACTTCAGATTTCCACACTCCCCACAAAAGTGAAAGCATTCAGCTTCATCCAAGCATTTCTCCCCGGATAAAAGATCAAACATCATGTGGTATCTGTGCGTCTTCTACCACAGGTTGTTGGAGTACAGGAAAGCTGAGTTCGAATCCCTCGCCGGACTTTTCGAGGGCCGCAGCGGCGCCACCCATCTCCAATGGCGGCTGCCGGAGGACCATCACCCGGATTCGCCGTTCCATTTCGTCAATCTTCCATCCGAAGAGACGGCCCGCTTCATTGCCAATCGAAGTAATTACCTAAACCCCCCAAAAACTTATCAATTGGTGAAATTGGCAATGGATTATCACTTCCAGAAATCTGAACTTTCGATTGTTGCTTTAGCATTGAATTTTTTTCTGCAATGTTGTTTTTTGAGGTGGTTATTGAAATGGACGCTTTTGCAGGTATTCTTGTGAAGGGCATATACGAAATTTGGGGCGAAGGGCGGAGTTTTGAGGAACTGGAGGAGGCTGTGAGAAGTTATCCAGATGAGCGGAAGACTCTCTACTTGAGTTCTGGCACCACATTCAGAATCACTGTTGAATGTTTTGGAAAAGCCATAAGCTTTCCCGAGCAAAACGAACGTATCCAGAAGTTGGCATTTGTTCCGTTTCAGGTCTGATTCTAGTATTGCTCATTGTTTAATCTTGGTGAATGAATATAATGCACAAGAGTTTTTGATGAATGCTCATTTAGTTTAAAGCACAACCAGCAGTTTTTGTCTTACACAGTTCGAAGGGGCCTGATCAATACGATTCTTATAGCCGTAGGAGGTCTTCAGTCTGGAAAGTTGCAGTTTTGTCTCGAAAATTTTATTTGAATCAGTTTGTTACAAGACCACTTTTGAATTTTTTGATGAGTTTCGGAATAGAATAGGTGGTTCGTGCCAACATATTCGATTTTGTTGTCTATTTGTACTCAATCGTCAATACATGTCTATATCAATTCCGTGTTCATTCTCTTGCTTTGGCTGTTGAAGAAGATAAAGAAGTTATGAACTTCTACCTGTGATGACATGTGGTTTGTTTCACAAGAACATTTATCTAATACTATAAACCATTAAAAATTGTATTATAAGTTACTTAGCAATCTGTTAGCCTAAGTATAGGTTCCCCCTACTTGAGGTTTTTGAACTACTTTTATATCAATTTTTATTCATATGGACAATTTTCCAACTTCTAAGCTAGCATCTTTCAGGGACGGGTGAATCTACGGAATCCTGATCATAATTTCTGTCTTATTGATAACGATGATTATGGAGATAAAAATGGGCTTCCTCCTGCGTCCCAAAGGAGAATCTTCTTTGGCCGGGAGGTAGGTGCTTCTGATAGGAAGATCTTGCAAACATATCAGCTAAAAAGCCGCAAATATCTTGGCCCGACTGCCATGGATGCAGAAATGGCTTTCCTGATGGCAAACCAAGCACAAGTCAAACCTGGAAAATTGGTTTATGATCCTTTTGTTGGTACAGGAAGTATTCTAATTGGGGCTGCTCATTTTGGAGCAATGACAATGGTTAGAAAATTTTCTTCGTGATCAAACTCCTTATTCTGCAATAGTGATATAATTCTTTTATTTATTAAAATGGTATTATTGTTTTCACTTCACTGATGTACACAATTCAGGGTGCAGATATTGACATCCGGGTAGTGCGTGATGGCCGTGGTCCCGATTGCAATATCTGGAGCAACTTTAAGCAGGTAATATTTTTTTCTTTTTCTTCCGGTTCTTTCTGTTAACTTATGATAACTTGTCTGCTGAGTCCTCTTTCTTCTATCACTAATATATTTTTTTTCTGCCTTTGTTATTTTCTTTACTTAAATATTTCTTGCGCACATTAGATAGTGAAACCTTCATTTCTTTACCTAATACAGTTGATGGTTAATTTTGTAATTAAAATACGATTATATATGGTGAATACTGAAGAGTGCGAATTATAAAAATGTGACTGAAATCAGTCATCAATTTCTGTACTTTGTCTGGAAGCACTGTTTGTTGTATGAACCTGACTACTAGTTTCATCGTGGTACAGTATGGATTGCCAATGCCGGTATCTTTATTAAGGGCCGACAATAATCTTCCCCCATGGCGTGCTGATTTAAAAGAGGTAACACTTTCATGCCTCTGATTAAAATGTTTCTAATGTAATGGTTTTATAGTTACCTTTTCTCCTTTAAATGCATTCTTTATTGGCCGATTAACATTTGGTCAACTATTGTTTCCTTATTTCTGAACTTTTGATGTTTCAGATATTTGATGCCATAATTTGTGACCCTCCTTATGGGGTCCGTGCTGGGGGACGTAAATCTGGTGGGCGTAAACTCTTAAAAGGTGCTGTAGATCCCTACACAGTTCCAGACGATAAAAGGGTCGGCCACATACCTTCTACCGCTCCTTACAGCTTAGTGGAGTGCGTGCATGATTTGCTCGACCTGGCTGCTAAGATGCTCGTGATGGGTGGGCGTCTCGTCTACTTCTACCCTGTTCTGAGAGACGAGGATTCACCTGATCCAACCTTCCCGGAGCACCCGTGTTTCGAATCAGTCGCGACATGTGAGCAAATACTCAGCTTCAGATACAGCAGGGTCTTGCTAACCATGGTTAAAGTTGCGCCGTACACTGAAGAAATTGAGTCGGCGGCGAAGCTCAGACATCTGGAGTTCAAGGAAAACCACCTCAAGTGGTTAGAAGATGGCAACTTACATTCAGCAGTTTTTAGCCCTGCTGATGTAATAGGTGAGAAGCTCAGCTCCAAACCTAAATATAGGGGCAAATACGTCTAGCTCAAATATTTACATACATTAGCTTTGTAATTTTATTACTTAGTGATTTGTTTGTAATCTCATAGTATTGCTAATGGATTCTGTTAGGAAGTTTTGAAGAGGTGTGAGTGCTCTATAGATAGTCAGGACTGTTCTGTTCTAATATGATTCTGTACGGAAACTAGTTCTTGATAGTAATTTGATTCCTAATTTTTAATTTTCATGTCTGATGGTTCGTTCAATTTAGAAAAAGAATGAGAGTAGTCAATTCTCACAATCGTATTTAGATACGTATCAATTACTTTTGTTCCATTTTTGTGGATATTTTTTATTTTTAAATAATGTTTGATAATAGAATTGAGAGGTTAATTAGTTTTAATTCATTTCACAAAACGAACAATTCGTACATGGTTGCTTTTTTTGTGAATGATGTTGTTTAGTAGGTTAGGTGGTAAAAACAAATCAAACCACTTTAATTCTATGTTTGTAGGATGTTTAGGTTCAACGTCACAGAAAGTAGATGTGCCATTTTCAGTAAAAAAATGCGAGAATGAGATAGGTAGAGAGAAATAATTAGAGGATTAGTGATACAAACTAAAGATACATATGGCAATTATCGTTAAACATATTGTCAATGTCGAAAGAGCCTGCCGTGTTGGGAAAGTGGCAATTGCACCTTTCATAACTGTTATTAGTAACACAAAATAAATTATATATTATCTTTATTATTTTTCTACACATTCATAACTAAATCTTACAATATTCACTCTATAATTTTTTTTTTTTAATAAAGAAAAGTAGGAAAACTATCAAGAGTTAAAGAAGAATCGAATATGTGAGTTCCTTAAAACAAAAAAAAGAAGTAAAATAGACAACTAACAAAAATAAAAGTAGAAAAGCTAACAAAGAGATAAGAAAAATTATATATATATATACGAGCTCCTTCAAAAAAAGAGTAGAAAAACAGAAAAAAGGAGGAAATAAAATCGAGCTCCTTAAAACTTTAAAAAGACTAGAATAATAGAAAACTATACAAATGGAAAAATATAGAAATAGGATAAAGAAATACTACAACAATAACAAATCGAGTTCCTTAAACCTGCTAGGCCCCAAGTTACCTTTGGCCCTGTTTTTCCCAATTTGAAGCCAAAATCGGCGAAAACCAATTGCTTTGATTAAAAACCGAAATCGCCGATCTAATCCCAATTGAACCACGATTCAATTTCACTATGCTTAGCTAAGAAAGAGAGGCGTATAGAAATCGTTCTTTTCTATATACCTAATGAGACAACAAGAATTATACTACAAGCAGACAACAATAAAAAAGACATGCAGTAACCCAGTTCGACACTCGCGATTTATAACTACAATGCTGCCAATTTTAATTCATGCGATATAAATCTTCTGACAACTTTTCTTATTCCTATCTTTTTGACTTATGTGCATTAATTACTAATAAAATGCTTCAAAATAATGTTTACCCCTTCACATTGTGACAAGTATTACTCCCTGCTTTGCATTGCTTTTACTATATTTGTTAAGACAATTACTTATATGGATCAAAATTAAAAAAAACATTTCAGAATATATTCTTCACATCGTGCCTAATAAAGCGAAAGAAAATATGTCCGGGAGGGGTTAAATTCTCAAATTTTTTCCATATATATCATATAGCTAGTTCCACCCCAATAAAGAATAATATAATAAAATAAATGCATGTCTAAATTGTTAGTCATGTTTTAAATTTTTAATACTACGTCAACAATAATTAGTCTATTTCTATTTTTAGCAAGTTTAGCTGTCTAATTTCAACTAATTATTTCTCTCTATCTAGTTCGTAGTTTATCAATTTTATTTAAAATTCGTGTTAATTAACTGTATTTCATGCGGTTATTCAAGGAGATAACATAAATAACATTAAATAAAAGTTGGGGAGTCAATGAAACAAGATGCAAATCTTGAGGCTTCAATTGAAATAATCTAAAGTCTGACAATTCAATTACAATTATTGGTTATCTTTCTACATATAAAAGGCCACGATTTAAGCTCCTCTAGTTACCATTTTTTTCTCCCAAATCCAACACATACCATCTCACTTCTTCTGTTCTCTCACGAGTAATTTTGAGCTTCCTCCTCCCTCTTAATACAATATAAATACATAGATATATATATATACTGTTGAAGTTGAAGTTGAAGATAAAGTTAAAGTTGAAGTTGAAATGGGTGGTTATAGTTATAGTACAATAGTTGGAGTGATATTAATGATGAGTTGTTTATTAGGAAAATCAGAAGGGAAGGTGCGCGTAGGTTACTACAACACTAGCTGCCCCAACGCCGAGACCATAGTCCGCAGCGCAGTCCGTCAATCAGCCATCTCCGACCAGAACAACCTCCCCTCCCTGCTCCGCCTCCATTTCCACGACTGCTTCGTCCACGGCTGCGACGCCTCCATTCTAATCGATAGAGCCTCGGAAGGGGACGAGAAGCGAGCCTTCGGACACCAAGGCGTTCGAGGCTTCGATGTCGTAGAGACTGCCAAAGCTCAGCTGGAAGCCGCCTGCCCCGGCGTCGTCTCTTGTTCTGACATTCTTGCCATGGCTGCTAGAGATGCCGTTTTCCTAGTAACTACTCCACCATTTAATTAATTAATTAATTATTCTCTTTTGCATTACTTAATTATTTGATGATATTTTCAGTCGCAAGGGCCATGGTACGATGTGGAAACAGGCAGAAGAGATGGCTTGGTGTCGAATGTCACACTGGCGGCTCACATGCCTGATGTTGCAGATTCCATTCACAAACTTAAAGCTATGTTTTTAGCTAAAGGCCTCACGGCCCAAGATCTTGTCATTCTTAGTGGTATTAATTGAATTCTCTCTATTTTTTGAGAGTATGGAGTATTATATTTTAAATGTTACTAATTTGTATGCATTATACGGCCAATGAATGTAACATTTTGTAGGTGCGCACACGATCGGCACCACAGCGTGCTTCTTCGTGAACCAGAGGCTGTACGAATTTCCTGCCAACGGGGGCTCGGACCCGTCCATAAACCCGGGCTTTCTGCCGGAGCTGAAGTCTACGTGCCCGAGAAACGGAGACGTGAACGTGCGTGTGGCGATGGACAGAGGCAGCGAGAAGGTGTTTGACAAGCAAATACTGGGGAACATAAGGAGTGGAACCGCTGTGCTGCAATCCGATGCGGCCCTCTATCAGGATGAGGCCACGAAGCGTGCCGTAGACTCCTATTTCGGGCTTTCTGGCCCGTCGTTCGAGGCCGATTTTGCTGCGTCGATGATCAAACTGGGGAGGATTGGAGTGTGGACGGGCTCCAAAGGCCAGATTAGGCGTGTTTGCTCCTCTTTTAATTGAATCATATTGGATAACACATACTGCCATACATACTTGTCATTTTCACTTCTTGATGCTTTGCGTTTTACTACTATAGTGTATCAGTTTTAGTATTGAGGTAATTGTGCCTAAATATGTGAACTTTTCCTCAACGTGGTTTTGCTGGCTATGAACTAATTTCTCACAATATTGTAAATTTTTTATAATTAATTTTATCGTGACTAGTACAAGTTAATGTCATTAATCATGACCCTTTTTATTAGATTGGTATGGCTAGAAGTTCAGGTTTTGGAATATTATGCACTTTTTTATTAATATATTAAACCCTCATGCATGTGTAATTATATTAATTTGCTGATATTGTCCTGAGACTGGAATAGGATAAAGAGAGGATTTTTGGCATTATTTGTCTGTGTATTTGTGGTGTTGCATGACATGCATTGGCCATTCAACTATGGACGACACGTGAATTTTTTTTGTTACAAATGAATTGTGAAATATGATGAGACAGACTATTACTTCGCTTGGAGTATGTTAATTGTGAAGACGATAACACTTTTCATTAATTAGCCTTCTAGGCTACTATAATACAACGTCTCTTTGATGATTGAAGTTGGCTGATAATGCTTACAAGTGCAAAGCTTCTCTACTTTTATTCGTTTGTGTTTATTTGCTGTTTTTCTTCTGCAGTGATTAATTTTGTATAGAGTTTACAAGATCAGATTATAATTAAACAGTGGATTCTTTTATAGTATAACATGCATTCACAAAAAATAATTTTGTTTTTTAATAACAATATTTCAACAACCATTTTATATACTATTTTACAAAATTTGCATTAAAACTGGCATTGGTCACTAGCACGACTATTTTATAGTAGATGAGATAGTAGTTGTTAACAAATCTATTTAACCTAATAGTGTTAGTGAGGGTTAGGATTGTACACTATATATTGGTAATGATCAGGCCACTTGGGTTAGAGTCGGACCATAGAAGACCTAGGGATTGGGCCAAGAATGACCCATGTTCGAGTAGGGTCCAGAATAACTCAATGCGTTGATCGCATTCCAAATATGGTCTCAATTTGAGGAGAGATGTTTTCTTAATGACATACTCCATTTCCTTATGATATGATTCGAGTATAATCAGAATTATATTGTAGTTCTCCATATTGCCTATATATAGAGTTGTTCTTTTATTGTAAATTGTGTGAAACATTGCCCCTAAATGTAGAGACAAGGCTTGCCGACCTTTTATCATGCTCCCTCCGTTCCACATTAATGTAGACGTTTCTTTTCGGCACGGAGATTGGAAAAAATTGTGTTAGGTGAGTTAAGTAAATGGAGAATAAAGTGAAAAATGAAAAAGGTAGAGAGAGAATAAAGTAAGAGAGAGTAAAGTAGGTGTGGAGAAATGTGTTGACTTTTAATAAAAAGGGAAACGACTCTATTACTGTGGAACGTACCAAAATGGTAAAATTACTTTATTACTATGGAACGGAGGGAGTATTAATGTTGCATATGTTGAAATAGTAAAACTGCTCCCAAAATAAAGTTAAAACTGAAATTCACGCTATCAATGTACTTCACATGACTTGATCGGACAGAATATGGGCATAAAGCCATCCGATCAGGTCGAAGTCTCTGGCCAAATTCATGCAAACTGGGCTGGGCCAACCGGTTAAAATATGGAAAAAAAGTCACCCAATGTCTGTCTCAAACTAGGCAGTTCATCTGGCCGGATATATAAGATGCTGGGCACAAAGCCACCCAGCCAGATTGGGTTGCGCATCATGTCCCAAACTAGACATAGATTCCAAAACTTTTCCTTTGAACTTGTTCTGATCTTCAACCCAAGCTTCCACTATCTATGATAGTTGTACAAAACTTTGCTTCTACCTACAAATTATAGTCACTCTTACAAAAATCCATCTTGTTATCTTAAATTTTCACACATATACTACTCCAATATATACCATAAAAATTGTTCACATTTAAAAATGAAAAATATCATAACCCTCCCCCGCCCTCCCTGACCCGGAGGAAAGAGAGCTTCGTCAGCGCCACCCCATCCGCCTTCGAGAAATCAGAGTGGAAGATCAAAGTCCAACCGCCGCTCGATCTTTCAACAGGGCCTCGACAGCCCTCCTCCCCGAGAGCAACGCCCCATCAAATGTCGCATGAGTCACATAATCCCCACACACATACAGCCCCCCGCCCTTCACCCTCGCCTCCTTCAACAAATTCGTCGGCGGCCTCTGGTTCGGCTGCGCAAACTCCACCCTATACATCCTCAGGTACTTCCACCACCCCACCGCCACCTCCCCGAACCACCCCGCCAGCTCCTTCACCACCCGCTCCACCAGCTCCTCCTCCCTCACCTCGCTGTACACCCCGATCAGCGACACCGACACCAGTGCCTTCCCCGGGGGAGCGTAAGAGGGGGCCACATTGCTCGCGAAGAACATGTTGTTCACTATGCCCCGACCCGACCCGTTCAGAAGCAGAACCGGCTCCCTCACCGGAACCTTGTCCTCGTCCACCGAGAAATACAGGCAAATTGTGCTTCGCGCCGGCAGCTTCGCCTCTGTTTTTCCGGTTAGAATGCCGGCGGCTTCGAATTCTTCGATTGCGAGTATCACCCCGAGATCGCTCCTCAACGACTCCCCGCTTTGTAGATTCACGACTACCCCCTCTTCCGACTCGTGATCGATCGAAATTACCCTAGAATTCAACACGATCGAGCTCGGATTCAGTTTCGCGGCCAATTGCTCCGGGATTGCGGCGATGCCGTTCCTCGGGAGAGTGTTGTCGCCGAGCGCGAGGCATTTGAAAACGAAATCGAACAATCTGGAAGTAGTTTCGAGCTCCCTGTCGAAGAATATCCCGCCAAAAAAGGGGCGGAAGAAGCGGTCCAGGATCGAATCTGAGTACCCGATGCTCCTCAGCAGTTCAATCGTCTCCACCTCATCGGCTGTCAGAATATCAAAATCAGACTTGCTCAGAACCCTAATTATAGTGAGCGCGATTAAAAATTTGTCAATCAGAGATCCGATCGGATTTGCGAGCGACTGGAGCGAATCGGAGAAATGCCGCCGGGGATCCGCTACGGTGTGGAAGCGGCCGCCAAAGAACACCTTAGCGCCGGAGTAAAACCGCTGGAGATCGAGGGCGTCGTAGTCGAGAAGCTTCCGAGCTTCGGGATATGCCGTGATGAAGATCTGGAAGCCGCGATCGAGAGTGAAGCCGTCGACGAAATCGGTCCGGACGCGGCCTCCGACGGCGTTGGAGGCTTCGAGGAGGAGGAAAGGGATGTTCTCGGCCTGGAGGTGAGTCGCGGCGGCTAAGCCGGCGAGGCCGGCCCCGATAACGATGACGCCGGTCTTGTCGGGGGATTGAGAAGGAGAGGGGGGTGGATTGAGCGGGGAGATTTGTGATGGGGTGGCGTTGGGAGGCCTCAAAGATTTGAATTTGGAAGAGGGAAAATGGATTGGAGAAGAAAGCGGGAGGGAAGAGAGCAAAGTGACTGACATTTTTTGTGCGACTTAGATTTGGATAAGGATGTGGTGATCAAGCTCTCCATAACCATTCTTCAACATCCAGATATGCCTATTTTGTGTTTTTTCCAAATCTAATTTTTTATTGCTATGCTAGACTATTCAACTCAATTTATATAAATAATTAGTGTTGTATGGTACGATCAAATTACTGGTTCGGTCCGAAATTAGACCGACAATCAATGGTTTGTAACGTGAACCACGGTCAATGATAAGCTTGTATTCTGTCAATTCAATTATTAACCAAATTGATTACTATTTGAGAATAATCGACAATCAAAATCCCAAAAGCATATCATTGGAACCGCACGGAAGTTTAGGTCGATTATCCAACTATCATCGATTAATTGGTTATCCAACTTTCATTGAATTTTTGGTACAATTATAGACAATCGCAAGACAAATTGAAAATATCCGAAGTCCATTTGTCCCAATTGTGGTCTTGGCCAACCGATGTGGTTAGGTCGCAAACTAAAAAAATAGTAGTATATGCTTGAAAGGTATGTTAAAAAGACCAACTCTTTTGCTATAATAGTAGTTTGATGATTGTTGATGTTAGTGGTAAGGTATGAAAGCTGACGTGCAATATTTGAATAGCCAAGGTATAATGAGGATGTGGATGACCTAAACAAGCTTGAGCTAGAAAGTGTTCTAGAGTGGATACACAACACCCCTGATACATTGTTTTACATGATTCAACAACAGCACAACCAGTTTACAGTTTTGTTTTTTCAAGGCCAAAAAGTAAGTACAGTAAATGCCTCATCACTCAGTAAACATATCACCGCAATTATTCACAGACCACAGTAAGTAACTAGGAGTTACCAATTCAGTGCTATCAGCAATAGCAGCCATATTCATCCCATTCATTCACTTGAGCAAATGGTTGGATCGCCATGAATCAATCCGCAGAGTCGGGGCAAATCTCGACAAATACAGGCAGCCTCTTCTTCGCCTTAGCCCCATAGAGCACATTCTCAATATAAGCATCTACATCTTCCTTGGATGGACTCTTTTCCCCACGAGGCAAAGTAATCTCAATCCCATCACTCTCAGGAGTCCAATCCGAGTATAGCAGTGTAGTGACTGGGATCGCCCTAGTTCCCGAAACTCGTTTAGCTGGGATTGGTGATGCAGGGAACGCCATTTCAGGTGACAGTGGTGGCAATGAGAAGGCCTCCACTTCTGCTGAGGCCGCATTGACTCGGCCGTTTCGGCTAAACTTAGAGCTATATGGCGATGGGCTTGATCCCTCGAAACTGCTGTTCAATTGGGAGATCTATGCCACAGGAAAATTGCAAGAACGCACCAAAAACATACAAGAAACCATGTGCTATATAAAAATCACACCCAAAGCAATGGTTATCATCACTCGAGATTACTTAATTACTCGTTGATGGTAAGAAATGACTCAATATAGAGTAGGTTTGTACCTCAAGTTTGATCTTGCCTGAGAAACGATGGTGGCGCAGCTCCTCTTTGCCGTGTGCAAACTGTACCAATTGAAACCAAATTTATGTGAGCACACTGTTAAATAGTTACTTGATGTGTGCATATATGTGTGTGTGAGAGAGAGGAGAGACCTGGCATTCGGTACCAAATTGGCATATACGAGAAGTCTCCCAGTAATGACAGAGTCTGTTCTTATAGGATTTGATATTTTCAACCCTGGCACGTCTACCGCCGCTCCCGGACGACGAAGATGAAGCAGTCGAATTCGATTTCCCAAAACTGCAATTGACAAAATTTGATGACATCAAAGGCAACCTCAGTCTGACATCACCGCTGCCGTTGTTGGACTTAGGCACCGAAATCCCATCCATGACAATCACGTCTTCCTCAACCTTGACCGGTGTGACGAACACCGGCGAGGAAGCGCCTCCGGCGGCTGGATCGACAGAACGCAGGAACTTCATCAGCGGAGACGGAGAATCTGAACTGTCTGATGCGTACGGATCAAACAATGACCTAGAGCGTCGGCTGCCGGTCATATTCATCAAGTTGATCGGCGATAAGACGCCGGAATCGAACTTCGGACCCTTGGTATCGCGCTTGTTCTCCAAGTACATTCTATGCATTTAATTTTGGAATCAAAACCACATGAACATCAATAAAATTTATCAAGAAAGACTTGCGGTGAACAGAGCAGACCGCTGAATTCCGACTCCGTAAAAGAAATTTAGAATCTTTACTGAGATATAATCCAATAAATTACGCGAAACAACAGCAAAAAACACACCGAGAACCGAATTACCAATTCAGGAAATAAATTAGCTACAGAGGTTAAACCTTAAGTAATTTCAATTCCGGCTCGGCGATGCGAATACGCGCCAATTCTAGGTTTCAAAATCGCAAAGAGAGATTAGGGGATGATTTTACGAAATACTAATTCAGCAGAGCAATCGAAAACTCAGAAGAGCAGACACAACAGTATAATCGTTAAGCAATCGGACTGAATCACAGGATAATTGAGTCAGAACTGAAATATCAAAATGAAAGAGTTCTGATTTTATCAGCCGACGCAGGAAACATCAAACATGAATGAAATAGCATCATCTGAGTTAAATCACACCTGAAGACGAGAACTTTTTCAGTATCCAAGGTAACGCGTTGATCGATCGAAGCAGAATCCGTGAAACGAAGATGAAATCTGAATTTAGAGCGAATCAATGAGCTTCGCTTTCCTGCGCATATTTGAAAGAGAAATATTTCCGCCCAAAATATTTAAATACTGAAACGCATTTATAGTGCTAGAACCTAGTGCTGTGTAGAAATACAATTGTTTGACCCGGATCGCATTAGTTACTCCATCCTTCGAGCACTTCTTTTGGAACATTAAAAATAAATGTTTAATGTGTAAAGTGTGAATTGTTGATAAAATAATTAAATGAATAAAGTATATAATCAAAATCTCGTATTATAAAACAATTGGTCATTTTCATTGGGACGTATGGAGTATTTTTTTGTAATTTTCATCTTTCCATAACCAAAATCTCACCTGGCCAATGCATGCTCGAATGCCGAGCATCGAGTAGTGGGTTAAGCATCAATGTTCTATCAAGCATGAGACCATCAACAAACTTTTATACTATTACTTGATGTACTATGATGTTTGATCGCAGGGACGGAGCCATAAATTTGTAATAAGAGGGGCAAAAATATACATGAATATAATTTAAACATTCAAGAAGGGGCAATTAATAGAAGATTAATACAAAAAATGTTATAGCAAGTTATATTTATATATATGTAGTTAAATATGAGC
>JAOWBI010000158.1:12539160-12551402 GCA_028566235.1 Salvia elegans | reverse complement strand
TTCCTCTCCACCATCGCCGGCCTCGTCCTCAGCCCCCTCCCCGTCGGCGCCTGGGCCTTCATCGGCCTCACCACCTCAATTCTCACCAAAACGCTCACCTTCACCTCCGCCTTCTCCGCCTTCACTAATGAGGTCATTTGGCTCATTGTCATCTCCTTCTTCTTCGCCCGCGGCTTCGTCAAGACCGGATTGGGCGACCGGATTGCCACCTATTTCGTGAAATGGTTGGGGAAGAGTACTCTCGGATTGTCTTACGGATTGACGCTGAGTGAAGCGCTGATTGCACCGGCAATGCCTAGCACCACCGCCAGAGCCGGAGGCGTGTTCTTGCCCATCATTAAGTCGCTCTCCTTGTCGGCCGGGAGTAATCCTGGAGACCCCTCCAAGAAGAAGCTTGGATCATATTTAGTGCAATCACAGTTTCAGGTTTGTTTCTGCCATTTTCATCATTAATCATGTTGGAATTGGATTTCCTAATTTTTGCTTGCTTTATGTTTTGTTTTTTTTTATAAGAGTTGGATTTCCTCAATTGGGTGGATAAGAACCATGTTGATATTTACCTGCATTTAATCACTTGTTTTTGTGATTCTGTCATTACTCCTATGACGAATGCTGCTTATTGTTTTACTGCATTTCCTCATTTTGGCTGTTTCTTAATGAAAATACTGAATTATATTCGAACCGAGAGAGAAAAAATGGTATGATTTGGTTTGTAAAACTTTATTAATATCTCTACTCTGAGAGTGGGATGTTTTATAGTTATACTTCTGCCCAATTAGTGAAAATGAATCATATAATCTTGTGTAAGATATGAGTATCTGTGTTCCTCACTGGCAAATTTAATTTTGAATGCGTCCCTTACTTGTCTCCCAGTTACTCATGCATTCCTCTTTTGTTGTGTGACAGTCTGCTGGTAACTCTAGTGGTCTTTTCCTAACTGCTGCAGCTCAAAATCTGCTGTGTCTCAAACTCGCTGAGGAGCTTGGGGTTGTAATTTCGAGTCCATGGGTTTCTTGGTTCAAGGCAGCAAGTTTGCCTGCATTTGTCTCTCTTTTGGCTACACCATTCATCTTGTATAAGCTTTATCCTCCCGAAATCAAGGATACACCTGACGCCCCTGCAATGGCTGCAAAGAAATTGGAGCTTATGGGACCTGTCACCAAAAATGAATTGGTCATGATCGGTACAATGCTTCTTGCAGTTTCTTTGTGGATTTTCGGGTATGTATTACATTTTTTAATTAGTCATGATTGGTACAATACTAATTCATTACTGTTATAGAGACATCTTCTGTTGGAATATGAAATCTGAATCTCACTAGACTGTATTCACTTTTCATTGATTTCATGCCAGAGTAGAGTACTATGACATAATATATGATTCAACTACCGTGGCATCCTTCGAGAGCGACACTCTTTGCCAATTTTCTGTATTTGCATTGTTTGAAGCTGATTACTCAGTACATGTGCTTTAATGTGTTCCTTAGACTGAATTTTGTGGTTTCGTTCCCTGTTTACGATAGATTGAAATGAGATTATGATATCATGCAGAGACGCACTTGGCATTGCAAGTGTTGTTGCTGCAATGCTTGGTCTTTCGATCCTCTTGTTACTGGGAGTGCTTGATTGGAATGACTGCTTAAGTGAGAAATCTGCATGGGACACTTTGGCATGGTTTGCAGTTCTGGTGGGCATGGCTAGCCAATTGACAAATCTTGGCATCGTGAGCTGGATGTCTACTTGTGTAGCCAAAGCGCTACAGTCATTGTCGTTGAGTTGGCCTGCTGCTTTTGGCGTGCTTCAAGCTGCGTACTTCTGTATCCACTACCTATTTGCAAGTCAAACTGGCCATGTCGGAGCGCTGTACTCTGCATTTCTTGCCATGCATTTGGCATCCGGAGTTCCAGGTGTTCTAGCAGCACTGGCTCTAGCTTACAATACCAACCTATTTGGTGCTTTGACACATTATAGCAGTGGTCAAGCTGCTGTTTATTTCGGAGGTACAGCTACACTTCTTTCACGAGTTTTGCGTCTCACTCAGAAGTCTACCTTTTCCCCCTTCTAAATTTTATGCACAGATGAGATAATTGTTTGTACCTCTCATTCTAGAGTGGTGCTGCTTGTTCTTAGATATTTTGACTTGACTAGTGTTTTTGTGCACTTGTGTAAACAGCCGGTTATGTGGATCTTCCGGATGTGTTCAAGTACGGGTTTATCATGGCCCTTGTTAACGCGGTGATCTGGGGAGTCGTTGGGGGATTTTGGTGGAAGTTCTTGGGGCTCTATTGATTCAAGACATTGGTCTAAGCAAGTTTTTGGTATCTGATCCATGCTCTGATGGAACCTGAGAAAGCTTCAGCTGACAACTTAGGTTTGACCTCTTTCTTAGGCTGTCTACACTCAAAAAGGAAATTATTTATCTTCTTCAAACAAACATGAAATGCATTGAGTTGATGAGCAAAAAAGAAGAGAAAAAAGAGATCTTCTGGTTTCCTTTTTTTGTTTTTGTTCTGTCACTGTAAAGTATTACACTATTATGGGTTATTTGCGTCCATTCTCTTTCGTTGCAAATTTGTCATAAAAAACGGTGGGAGAAAGAATATCTTCATTCATTATTGCGGACATGAAGGCATTGGAATAATACTTTATCATTATTGTTTCCCAAATAATTCAAATTATTCATTTTTACAATTGTACCTGAATGCTGAATGTATGCGAAAATAGAAATTATCGCTATTACTATTACCATTACCGATCATAGCTTATCAATTCACTAATAAAACAACTTGAATTTTTACCAAAAAACAAAACAACTCAAATACTTTCATATATAGTTTAAAAGTTAAATGGGTTTTGTGACTTTTGGCTACTTCTGAATTCTACCACTCCAAAATCTAAAATAAAGATACGCATGATGCATCGCAAAATTAGTAAGGCCGTGCGAATCTGAGGCGAACTCACACACACCTAAGTAAAAACATTTTGATTACCAAAAAAATTACTTCTACTAGTACAAGCCAAAAAAAAAAAAAAAGTTTAATTCTTTGTCTTTTTTATTTCAATCTTCTAAGAAAAGTAGGTTTGTAAATCATTAATATTTAATATCATAAATTGTTGGTGAGTGGTGACGCAGTATAAATCAGCCAAAGTGAAATCACCTTAATCCAGCTCTATCCAACTTGATTCCATCAGCAGACCAGAATCTGCCTGATCCATACGCGGAAATCATTCAGTCTTATTCTTCAGATTTATCCACTCCTTGGGATAGACCAAAACAATGGCTTCCATTAATTTTTCGCTTTCTCGCTCTAGGTTAGTGTTTCTCTATATTCCGATGCTGTTATTCTTTCAATTATGGATTAATTCCATCTGGGTTCCTCTTTTTATGACTCATAATGATTAAAAGTTGCATTCTTTATGGTTTTGATTCATCCAATTGAATAGTAAACGGCAGCTTTTCTTCTTTGTGCTTGGGGAAAAAACCTGTCTTTTCTGTTATTCGGCAGTTTTTATGCTTATGAATGTTGTTTTGTATGTGTGTGTGTGTGTGTGTGTTGATGGCTTCTTAGATTTTGGGACTAGTTTTTTATTGGCTTGATATATATTTGTCAGCTTCATCATGACTTATCCATCCCTTTTCTTGAATTTGAATCCATTTTATAAGCTGAAGAGGAATGCCACTGTTCTTGTTGCTTTCCATATTGCAGAAGTAGTATAGGTTGTTTTCAGTGCTAGAAACTGCTTCAGTGGTTTGTTATCTAAAGTTATACATGTATGAATCATTCGTTTTCGTGTCTGTACGGTGATCGGAGACTGTATTCGCCGAATTTGCTTCATATTAGCAATTATGCGAGCTGGAATGTTAGATCATGTAATTGACAGAACCAGAATCATACCTTCGTTTTGTTTTGGGGAAAAAAACCTGGCTTTTCTATTATTCGATAGGCTTATGTCATCATGAATGCTATAGTGTTGTTCTTTGTGTGTGGTGTTTTTTAAATTTTGGACTATTTATGTCTGCTTTTGTCTTCATTTAGAGCTCTTTTATTTTCGGACTAGTTTTTTTTTCCCTTATCTTTTAGTTGATCTTGAATGCTTGCAATATTAGAGTCCATTCTAAAAACTGGAAAGGAATGACACTATTGTTGTTGCTTTCTAAAAAACTTAAAAGGTTGTTTTTCGTGATCGGAGACTGTTTTTGTGGAAATGCTTTATATTAGCAATTACATTAGCTGGAATGGTTGATCAATTTAATTGACAGAACCAGAATCCTATCTTGCCTTTCTTTGCTCTGACTGAAGATATGCATCTGTCCAAGTTCTTTCTCCGTTACGAATTTCTGGGCTAACTTTCATTTTCTGTGGAATGTAACAGTTCCAGACTGTTCAATGGTATGCTATGCGGAAACATTCAGTATGTGAATGGTGTGGAAGTCTTCAAACAGCCCAGTTCCAAGTTCGCCAGTTTCAGTATTAAGGCCAATGGGAAAATCAAGTCAGCTCTATTCTCAGCAGAAAATGGCTCTCTTCCACGTTCTGCTGGTTCTGATGTTGCAAGCAACGCTCTCGTCAGTGATATATCTGGCGGGGTTGAGGTACAGTCTGATTCCGTAGTATTAGGAGCTCTTGCAGCTGATATGGCTCCTACAGCTAGTGGGTTCCCTCTTGAAAGTGACGAATACGACTTGGACATGCCATCACAAGGTTTCTCAAGTATTCCCGAGGCCATTAAAGACATCCGTGAAGGAAAGGTTAGATCTTTGCGTGGACTCTGTTATAACTGGATGTGGATTTAATAGTTCCTTATAGATTCTTTGGACCGGAAATGCAGATGGTCGTGGTTGTAGATGACGAGGATAGAGAGAATGAAGGCGATCTCATAATGGCTGCGTCGAAAGTTACCCCGGAGGCTATGGCATTCTTTGTGAAGCACGGAACCGGAATAGTTTGTGTGAGCATGAAGGAGGAAGACTTGGAGAGGTTGCAGCTCCCCTTGATGGTAAATGATAAGGAAAACGAGGAGAAGCTCTCTACTGCATTCACTGTTTCCGTGGTAAGTTGTTTCTCTGCTATAACGTCATTGTAGCGCATCCTTCTTCGCCTTGTTTCCTTCTCCGAGATAGCCTAATTAATTATGCTTTTGTAGGATGCGAAACATGGCACAACTACCGGTGTCTCAGCACGTGACCGTGCGACCACAATATTGGCTCTTGCATCGAAAGATTCGAAGCCTGAGGATTTCAATCGCCCAGGACACATATTTCCGCTGAAGTACAGGGAGGGCGGTGTCCTAAAACGAGCAGGACACACAGAAGCAGCTGTGGACCTCGCCATGCTTGCTGGTTCCGACCCTGCTGGAGTTTTATGTGAGATTGTAGACGACGATGGCTCCATGGCTCGCTTGCCAAGACTGAGGCAGTTTGCTCAGCAAGAAAACTTGAAAATTGTATCCATCGCTGATTTAATAAGGTACTTTACGAGCTTCTTTTCGTAAATTTTATGGCACTTTTATTTCTCAAATAACGAAACTCTTTATATTTTTGTCTGAATTATGTCGATTTTTTAGCATTTTTGCAAAAGTATTTATTTACGATTAAACTCTTTGATTAAGAAGGCTCGATTCGACACTGTATTTTGCAGGTATAGGAGAAAGAGGGATAGGTTAGTGGAGCATGCTTCAGCTGCTCGTATACCGACTATGTGGGGTCCATTCACTGCCCATTGTTACAGATCCATCATAGACGGGATTGAACACATTGCGATGGTTAAGGTGAGCAATATGCAACACTCGACTTAAGATTTATTCGTTTAGAATGTCACAAATCTCACAAGGTGATGATTTCGACAGGGTGAAATTGGCGACGGACAAGATATTCTTGTTAGAGTGCACTCGGAGTGCCTCACCGGCGACATATTTGGTTCGGCCAGATGTGACTGTGGGAGCCAGCTGTCACTTGCAATGCAACAGATTGAAGCAGCTGGGAAGGGTGTTCTAGTTTACCTCCGTGGTCACGAGGGGAGAGGAATCGGTTTAGGCCACAAGCTCAGAGCCTACAATTTGCAAGATGCCGGGCGTGACACTGTGGAGGCGAACGAGGAGTTGGGTCTGCCCGTTGACTCGAGGGAGTACGGAATTGGTGCTCAGGTAATGTCTTATCAAACGTCACACGCTACCTCTAAATTACATCTGCTTAATTCTGTCATTCAAGTAACTGCCAACCGATATATTTTGTGGTGCCAACTGATAAGTTTTAAGATAGTTCTCAATTGAACAACTCGCTTTGAATTTATGCATATATATGTGCAGTTTTGGATAAAAGAGTACTGATGTTGTGGAAGGGTTTAGCCATTCTTGTCGCCATATACGACATGTTATATGTTTTCGTATTCTTTTTTCTTTTATTTATACAAATTTTAACCGATATATGCTGGCGTAAATCATTGTGCAGATACTGAGAGATCTTGGAGTTAGAACTATGAAGCTGATGACGAACAATCCTGCAAAGTACATCGGGCTCAAGGGCTACGGCCTGGCTGTTGCAGGCCGGGTTCCCCTCGTGACCCAAATCACCAAGGACAACAAGAGATATCTAGAGACGAAGCGTGCCAAAATGGGCCATGTCTATGGTTTAGACGCCAATGGTAATCCATCGCTCATCACCAACAATAATGGACGAAAAAGTGGTGAAACCCCGGCTACATCAGACTCATAATTGGGGCTCGACATGAGGAGAAGCCCCGTTGCATCTCATGATGTTCGTATGGGAATAACGGGTAATAACAGTTTCTGTTGATCATTTTTTCACTCCCTTACGGAGAAATTCTTGGCCATCATTCATTAGATCAATTCTTATTCTTTGTTGCTTGGTTGTTTGTCATAAGCTGTAATAGAAATTAGCAAATGTGATACGTACACCTAATATTAACTGGCTTCGTTTTAGCTACCGTCTTATTTCGTTGTCTAGAGTATACGATTGATCGCCACGATCATGGCTCGAAGCTCTTCGTTGTCTAGAGTGTACGATTGATCGCCACGATCATGACTCGAAGCTTGAATGGTTGTATCGGCCGAATGCGCTACTATCATCACTCGAAGAGTAGCCATGAACACCAATTCAATGTTTTCCCAATTTTAGATTCAATGTTTCAACAAAAAACACAGTTTTTCTAAAATATTGATTGATATATGTCTCGTTTCACATATTTCAACAACAGAATGAAACGATGACTGAACTGTATTGAGCGACTATCACTTTGGGACATTATATGCTATATAAAATTTGTGAGATGAATTTGTTTTTCTTTTACAAAACGACATCGTTTGGATCATGTCCATCGGAGCATTGCAATAAGACATTACAAATATTTGTGGTTTTTTTTGTAAACAACATAAAATTGAGACATTATTAAGAGAACATTTAATACTGACAATGCCACCGTCACCACCACGACACCGGGTTGCCTCCACCTACCACCAAACTATTGCTATTTTTCGCGAACCATATTATATACTCCATCCGTTCCATAGTAGTAGAATCGTTTTGTCATTTTAGTAAAAGTCAACACATTTCTTCTTACTTACTTTTTCCTCTCTCTTACTTTATTCTCACTACTTTTTCTTCTCTCATACTTTATTATCCTTTTATTTGATACATTACACACCATTTTCTTAATCTCCGTGCCAAAAAAAATACATCCACTATTATGGAATGGAGGGAGTAGTACTATCATGATAGGTATATAGACTTTTATTTTATTCTGGAAATGAGTTGATGGCCTTTCTATTATATTATTTACTAAGTTATATTTTATGATTTGCTATTCTTAGGATTTGATTTATTTTCTATAGTTATTATGATTTGTTTTATTTTTTTAAATATTTTTTTGTATCTTCATATATTACAATATTTGAGAATATTTGAGTAGATACAAGAATAAAGAATTAAAATAATTGTATCTATCTCAATGAAGATTTGATTTATTTTCTATAGTTATTATGATTAGTTTTATTTTTTTAAATATCTTTTTGTATCTTCATATATTACAATATTTGAGAATATTTGAGTAGATACAAGAATAAAGAATTATAATAATTGTATCTATCTCAATGAAGCGATTTCTCTTCTTTTTCTTCAAAAGTTCTCTTAGTTATCTATCACATAACCGTCACATTTTTAGGCAAAAATTTGCGTGTGTTTAAATGTATATTTAAATTAAAATTTAATTAAAATTGGTGAATACTAATTAAACCCCGTGCCTTCATCGACGATTTCTTATTAAAATTATTTTTTTCATGGCATTAAAATCTTTAATTTCAAGAAAATAAGCCTCCATCACTAACTATTCCTAATGGAGTACAAAATACTTAGTTCAAAGATGATAACCCTCGTGCCACAAAGATTTATACAATCAATTATTTAATAGCTAATAATTAATTAAAATTGAATTTGTTATTAGTTAAATTTTAATAACCCATAATTAAATTTAAAATAAACCTTAACCAAAGCTTAATTAGACTTTGATTTAATGCACTAATCACTTTTGTCAATTGAGTATTATTGATGATTTAATACCTAGGCACATAGCCACAAGAATTATAGCAAAATACATTCACAACGTAATTATTTATTTGTTTATTTTCAACTATAGCCTTATATTTATCCTTTGTAAAATAATTAAATCAAAGTACTTATTAATTACGGATATATATGTGAATAAAAAAAAAACGCGTTTTTACATCTTCATACCTATACATATAACCGTGTCTTCTCCAAAGGAAAATTCGTCAATTTTCCAAAAGCCCACGCGTTTTACCGTCAGATCTGGACCGTCAATCGAATGAGCTGTCACCGATCCAACGGTGAATTCGATCAAGGGAATCCCACAGTGTGACGTCTCCTCCCTATAAATATCGTGGCCCTACCCAATATCCCCTTCACATCCAAAAATCTCATCTCTCTCTTTCTCAATTTTCCCCAATTTACTCTCCAAACCCTTACACTCTACCTTCGATCTACAGCAGCAATGGCGGTTTCCAAAATTTTCTCAATCCTGATCTCTGCATTGCTGATAGCCTCCGCCGCGGCGCAATCGCCTTCCAGCGCTCCGTCGCCGTCGCCATCTGTGAAACCACCGGCGCCTTCGCCTCTGGCGCAGCCGCCGAGTCACGCGAGCCCTAGCCCCGCCCCGGCTGTGTTCAATGCTCCTGCGCCGTCGACATCGGCGCCTGCTCCTTCTCCTTCCGGCGTGTTCTCGCCGCCAGCTCCTCCGCCGTCGACTACCTCACCCTCGCCATCCGTGCCATCCGTCTCTGCGCCTCCGACCGCCGCTGACGCTCCTTCGAACGGCGCCGTGTTTAATGGAGCGGGATTTGCTGCTGCTGCAGTTGGATTCTTCGCTGTCGTTTTGGCTGCTTGAATGCTCGGATTTATTTACCCTTGCTATATGATTTAGTAGTTTTTTAGGTTTTTATTATTCTTTTGTTAATTTTTGCGCATCGATATTTATTTTAGGATACTCCTGTGTTATTAATATTCATTTTTATCATTAATATTTATTTTTTTATAATTTACTTGTGTCTATTGTTTATATGAGTTTTTTATATTACATGATTTGCATATGTAAACACTATAAATATAAAAGACGTTCTTCCACTATTAATCAATGTTTTTATTCCCAATTTTACTTTTCTAATGCCATGAAAAGTGCAATATTCAACTTTGGTACTTAATTGTTAATGCACCACCACGAAAGCATTCAATTAAGCATTTAATGCAAATTAAACATTTTAAAGTTTTGGATTACCGATCTGTCTCTGACACTGTTTTTGGCTGTTGGTATGGAACAACGGCGTTTTAAATCAAATATCAACAATATATATTTATCTATTAAAAATTGAAATATACCATTCTAAAAAGTAACATATTAAATTATATAGGAAGATAAATTATTTCTTTTAAATAAAATAATAATATAAAATTCATTAAAAATATAAAATGTAATACATTCTCAAATATCTTTTCATTTGGATAATAGTTTTTCATGAAAAGAAAAGTAAATATGATGATTATAAGATTTTACCTTTCTATTAATGGAGAGGTAAAGATATCTCTTTAAAATGAAAAAATGTATAAATACATTCTCAAATATCTCTCTCTTTGAAGAATAATTTTCATACAAAAAAGGTAAATATGGTAGTTACTAAATTAATTACCTCTCCTCTTGGAGATGCTCTAAAAAACACATTGATCATATAAAGTTTTCAACAAATAATAATTATATTTATAGTATAGATCCCATAATCCACCTATTCCTTTCAATATTTTTTTTCATATCTTATTTTACTAATTACATATTAAAATTCATGTTATTTATAAATTTATCTATTTTTAGAGCGTGTTTAAATTCTTTAAATTTAAAGAATGATACCCAAATAAATAACCACTAGTACTACAATAAAAATCAATGAAAAATAATGTTAATGATAATGGTTTACATGAACTATGTTGTCAACTCGACGAGGATTTACAGGCAAATCACCCTTCTCTCCATATTAAAATTTGAAATTTTTGATAATATTTTAAAAGAAAATATGAATTTATGTGATACTACAATTTACTAAAGAAATCAGCCACATTCTCACTCAATCGCCTCAAACTAGGTAGAGGCCATAATTTTGCATATTAATAAGAGTCAAAGTTAAACACAGTAAGATTTGACTGATTGCGATATCTACGTA
Organism: Salvia elegans; assembly: GCA_028566235.1. Classification (NCBI taxonomy): domain Eukaryota; kingdom Viridiplantae; phylum Streptophyta; class Magnoliopsida; order Lamiales; family Lamiaceae; genus Salvia; species Salvia elegans. The sequence goes on along the minus strand of JAOWBI010000158.1, from coordinate 12,540,666 downwards.
CTACTATTACTGATCAAAATCGCTAAAATCCCATGATGTAAACCGCAGGAACTACACTAATTGTGTCATTTTAAAAAATAATTACAACAATTTCATACTTTATTTTTCAACATAGAACAATAAAAAAATAAAGATTTGTGTTACCCGGTGTTTACTACTGCCCTCCATCCCAGATAATTTGTCCTATTTTTCCAATTCAGTCCATCCCACATAATTTATCCAATTTCATTTTTTACCATTTTTGGTAGTAGACTCCATATTCTAATAACTTATTTCTATTTATATTTTATTATAAAATTAGTATATAAAAGTAGAGTCCATATTTCATTAACTTTTTCAGCTCACTTTTTATTATATTTTTTAAAATTTATTTCCGAAAAATTAGTATATAAAAGTAGAGTCCATATTTCATTAACTTTTTCAGCTCACTTTTTAATACATTTTTTAAAATTTATTTCCGATTAAAGTGAGACGAATTATCCAGGACGGAGGAAATAGTAAAAAAAAAAAAAACAAAGATTTATCCGCCGCCTCCGACTTTAAATCACAAGTCCGAATAGTCAACAAGAAATTAAGAAAATCATGGCTCATATTGTCCCACCTTTCTCTTCTTTCTCTCTCTAAATAAACACACTCACACACACACACAACCTCTTTTCTTTGACTCTGAACCAATCTCCCCTTTCACCTGCTTCCGATGATGGCTTTTCATCGCCGTAAACTCCTCGATGATTCCATCCCCGACCTCTGCCAATCCTTCTGCCCCGAGCCACAGATTAACTGTCCAGTTACCTGCTACAAATACTGCCCAGACTCCTGCAAATCATCAATTTCCTTCCAATTCCCGCCGCCGCCGCCTCCTCCTCCCACCCCCGCCGCCAACGATCCAGGCGGATCCCCGACCGGCGGCCTCTCCCACGCCCTCACCATCTCCCTCGCCGTCCTCGCCACCGCCTTCTTCCTCTTCACCTGTTACACCATCTACAAATTCTACACCCTCTGGAAAGCCTCCCGCCGCCGCCGGATGTTGCGCCAATCGCAGCGCCGCGATTTCGATGAAGAAGGCGGCGGCGATTTTATCGATGGAGACGTCGTTGACCACCCGATCTGGTACATCCGGACGGTCGGGCTGCAGCCGTCGGTGATCAACGCGATCACGGTCGTGAAGTACAAGAGCGGCGACGGAATCGTGGAGGGGACCGACTGCGCCGTGTGCCTCAGCGAATTCGAGGAGGATGAGACGGTAAGGTTGCTCCCAAAGTGCAGCCACGCCTTCCACATCCCCTGCATCGATACGTGGCTGGCTTCTCACACCAATTGCCCCCTGTGTCGGGCTGGGATTGTTGCTGCTGCGGGCGGCGCGATTCAGCTGCAGGAGGAGCCGATTGGTGTCGATTCGAGGCGGAGTGATGAAGGATCGGAGGGGTTAGGGTTAGGTGAAATTGAGGGGGATGGGGAGGTTAGATCTCAAATTGGGATCGAATTTGGGGGAAATGTGGAAGGGGA
>JAOWBI010000158.1:12281755-12292684 GCA_028566235.1 Salvia elegans | reverse complement strand
TCGTTTAATAAAATTTTAAAAATAATGAAAAACGCATGAGGGTTATGCGTCTTTCCCTAAAACGCATAAGGGTCATGCGTCTCATTAACGAAAGACGCATGAGGATCATGAGTCTCTCCCAAAGTGGAAAGCTAAATAAAGTCCAGTATTAAGATGGAATTGCTAATGTCTCCTAGAACAAAAATAGAATTAATCCGGGAAACTTGGGGTGAAGTTTCGTGTATGGCTTCGAGCTTTTGACCTCAAATCGGTAATGAAACAAATAGCTGCTTTTATTAGACCCTGTAAATATATATAAAAAAAATCATCTAAATTTAGGCTTGCTTGTGTGTGTGTAAAAGAGAGAGAGATTAGAGAACTGTAGCTTAAGGGCTGACACGTTGTTTGGGAACAGGAGATGTGAGTTTCCTAAATTTGTCTAATCTTTGCATGGGTCAATTTTCTGTCTTTCGGCAGTGAATTGCTCTTCCGGACTGCGTGTTGCCACTTGACACGGCGCACGTCGGCGTGGAGCTGTCTCACCATGCTGAGAGCACGGCGACGAGGAGTCCAACCTAGCCATTGTAAAATATTTTCTTAAAATAAAAAAAAATTGAAAAATCTGAAAATTTGAAATTAAAAAAAATATATATTTTCTACTTCCCAATAAAATATATCCTTTTTCCCCCTAATATTAATTTATTTTTTCTTTTTTTTTTCCCAAAATTAACATTTTAATCTATAAATACCTACATTTCACCAAAAAAAATCACACCACACACAACTCTGTATCTCATTTTCTCTAAAATTCTCACTCTCTCGCTCTCTTGCAAGCAAATCCCCTCCTCCTCTGGCGGAGGGAACCACGATTGGTTCGGCGGTTCGTCATCCGCCTCGCCGGATATGAATTTCTCGCCCCCTCCTCCTACCCAAGACTCGCGTATTCCGGGTGGCTACCGACCTTACACGGCGCAGACATGCAAAATGCCCCCGATGGGTAATACGGGTGGACACCCGATTTCGGCTCAACACAACTGTTGTCCCAATTTCAGAGGGCAATGCCCGCAATTTCGGCGGTCGCGGTGAACCCAATGTCCGCACTCCGTACACTCCGCCCGAGATGGAGAAGATGTCCGAGGCATAGGTAACGATGGCCCAAGATCCGGCAGTCGGCACGAACCAAACCAGGGGAAGTTCCAGGGCCGCATGCTGAATATCTCCAATGCCAACCGAGTAGAGGGAACGGTGGAGCACATTGAGAGTATGTCAATGCCGTCGGAAAAGTCAACAAAAACTTCACAAGTTTCAGGGGTTTTATCTCGAGAAACAGCGACCGGCCGGGAGCGGCTCCAACAAGGTCGACATCACCACGGCGGCCATGTCGGCCTATAGGCAAGAATGCTACACAAATCACTCAAGCATCTCAACACCAGCAAAAAGGTCGAGCTCGCTATCCAACTTCGGTGAGGATGAGGTGGCAAGCCAGCTTTGAAAGATGGCGCACCTTCTTCCATGATGGTTTCTTTGTCGGAGCTCACTTGGATAGCGACCTCGACCTTTTTGCTGGAGGAGCCGGAGGAGGATTGGGTGTGTCCCTTCCACTTCGAAAGATGACGCACCTTCTTCCAAGTGTTGAGATGCTTGAGTGATTTGTGTAGCATCCTTGACTATAGGCCGACATGGCGGCCGTGATGATGTCGACCTCGCTGCAGCCTCTCCCGCCCGATTGCTGTTCCTCGAGATAAAACCCTTGAAATTTGTGAAATTTTTGTTGACTTTTCCGACCGCATTGCGCGACATACTCTCAATGTGCTCCACCGTTCCCTCCACTCGGTTGGCATTGTATATACTCAGCATGCGGTCCTAGAACTTCCCCTAGTTTGGTTCGTGCTGACTGCCGGATCTTGGGCCACCGTGACCTATGCCTCGAACATCTTCTCCATCTCGGGCAGAGTGTTTGGAGTGCAGATGTTGGGGTCACCGCCACGTCTACGGACATCGCGACTACTAGAATTGTGGGTGTTGCCCTCTGGAAGTTGGGACAACGGTTGTGTTAAGCCGTACACGGGTGTCCACCCGTATTACCCATCGGGGGCATTTTGCATGTCCACCGAGAGTAAGGTCGATAGTCACCCTGAATACCCTAGTCTTGGGTAGGAGGAGGGGGCGAGAAATTCGTCTCCGGCGAGGCGGATGACGAACCGCCGAACCAATCGTGGTTCCATCCGGCTCCGGGGTATTCGCTGGACATGTTTGCAAGAGAGGGGATGAGATTGAGAGAGAGAGAGAATTTGAGAGAAAATGATATTGGGAGAGAGTTGTTGGGTGTAGAGTGATTTTTTTAGGGTGAAATCGAGGTATTTATAGATGAAAATGTGAATTTTGGGATTAAAAAATGAAAAAATAAATAGTGGGAAAAAATGGATATATTTTATTAGGAATTGGGAAAATTTTTTTATATTTGAATACGATTTTTTAGATTTTTCGAATGTTAAAAAAATTAAAAATATAATTTTACAACGACTAGGAGGGACGCCCAGTCGTGGGGGGAGATTGGGCGGTGACCAGAAATCGCCACATGTCTGTCCGTCGCTCTCAGCGTCGAGCAGCACCGTGCCGACGGCACGGCTCCGCTGACCAGTAGAGCATCACGCTGCGGATGCACTTAGATTTAATTACTTTCTGATTTCATCGAAGATGCTGACTTTGACCTCTCCTGCATTTTTGGAGCCTTAAAAGCTACAGCCATGCTCCCATTCTGAAACAGTTCCACTCTGTCAGCTTCTTCCCCTACATTCTTCACTACTACACCATATGCACAGAAGTCTCACATGAAAAGAAAAATGCTTACTTGAATATCACTTAAATTTTTCTGCTTCAACTTCCCACCTGGGGTGCTCGCATTTTCACATTATCTAGCTAGGGGGTGGACGACTCTTCTATCCAAGATGGTTTCTTTGAGGATTCCTCTCTCCTGAAATTACAATGTTATTAGATTTATGATTGCTGTTGCAAAAGTTCAGGTGCTATCTACCGATACATCAGTTCTTGGTCTAAATGGTTTAGGATTAGTGGCCTTTGGTTTCTTCAGCTTAGTTCACTGGACCACACAAACCCTCCTTCGGAGTATCCTGTGGTTGAGTACCCTATGCAATCAATAGGGAGTATATTGCAATCACAAACACGATACACGATAAACGTAAACAACATATGAACCTTTTTCTAACCGTCACATTTCTCGTGCACTCCAATCCATTTTGCTGCAGAATGCTGTTTGGTATCCTGCATACGATATGTTACTGCTTAGTATTACTTCAACCGGTACAAAAATTGCTGGAAGTATGTTTTCAACATGTTTATGGAGTTTCAAACCTGTTCTCGTCAGAGGCTGCAGCGTTTTCTTTATCATCTCCGTCCTCAGAGTCAAGCCCGCTCTGTTCCCCTTCAGAAGAATTGTTTCCATTATTACCATTACTCTTCTGAGCTTTTGTAACTTCGGATAGTGAATCATCTCTTCCTTCTAAGACTAAAAGGCTAACTTCCCCTTTTGAGCAATCTAGTGGGACTGAATCCAAGCATTGTGTCACTGGAGGCAGTTGAACGCGTACATTCCTGAAGCCCAGACTGTTCAACGACTTTTGTAGCTAACTGTTTTCTAATGTCACAACTTCCTTTCTTCTTTATGCTATGTGTCGCATTGCTTCCCAGCAATTTCTCAGTCTCCTGCTGCTGAGATAGTTGTCCTAGGATCTTAGTTCTAATCGATCTTTCAGATTTAGCATCTTGAACTTTGCAAGTTTGAAGAGGTTTTTCAGGCTTAGGTAGCAACTTCTGACTGCTCAAATGTCTCCTCGATGAACTATTACTCAACTTCTTTGATGAGTAGCTAGAATAGCCCAAGACACGCTTTCTCTAACTCGAAATCTCAAGCCTGTTCATCCCTTCAAATAATTTTGAGACAGGTGTGCACAGTTCAACAGATGTCTTTACCTTAATGGCCTTCTTTGGAGAGCAAAAAACCAAAGCCTTTGCCACTATTCGACTCTTTGGCACTTCGACGTTGATAGGCTTTGGATGCTGAACACTTTGAAACGAACTTTGATCTGATCTGCTATTTTTGTTCCTTGGAGTCGTAATATACTTTGCTGCAACTGGTTTCGTCTTTGTCACCGGTGTAGAACCAGGCTTCTTGGCTTGGAAGATTTAGGGGGAGGTGAAAGAGGGCATTTGATAGGTATTCTGGAAAACATAGTTCAAGATATTGCAGTCATCTCAAGGAGCAAGAAAACGACATACTATAAATGAGAAATCATTCCAAAACGTAGTAATTTGAAGCATTTCTATCAAGTGCTTTCCGAAGCCGTACATTGGGACTCCTGGCTGCCATCACCTGTATGAGCAGCTGCCATCACCTGTATGAGCAGATTTAGCAGTGCAAAAAAGATTTAAGTAACCCAGTAGTGAAATCGATGATTTGATGACTAACCTAAAGAACAAATTGTTGTAGATTGCTTCAGAGTCCATTTCTTCCTCATTCTTTTGATCACATCCTGAAACACAAATCAGCCTTCCCTCTTCTTAAACTCTACTATATGAAGATTTTCGGCATGTTATCCTGAAAATGAATATCAATTTCACAGGTAATTTAAAATTCTGACACATCTATAGAAGAATAGACATATAGCTTGAAAGATCTAATCTAATAACAATCAGTGAAGCCTAAATATCTTTTCAGAAAAAAAAAAATGACTGGCATTGGATTATTATGCTCCATCATAATTAGACAAAAAGAATTCCAAAATCTTCGAAAATATATCCTTCATCCGATTAACTGAAAGAGATCGTAAAATCCCCCATTTCTGATTCCAATTCAGTCAACAAAACAATGAATGAGCTCGTAATTCACAAATTTGCAGTAAACTGAGGAAAAAAAAGACTCTCCTGTTCATTCTTCTACATCCAAATGTCGAGATCAGGCAAAATTATCAATAACAGAAACAAATCGCATCCATCTAAAACAAATCTATGTAAACAAGGCAACGCTCTTATTGAGAAACCAAAAAAACGGAATTCGAAAAGTAGAGAAAAGAGACGAAATCCTGAAGAGGGGACTGACCCACGCGGAGGCAAAACCAATAACGATCATCGGGCATGTAGTGATCGGGCACAATGAAGTCTACAAACTTCGGAGCCTCGATTTTCTCGTAAAATTCTTCGTCGTTAAAGGACCTGATCGAATCTCGATTTTCTGATGACAAAACGGAAAACAACTTACTCGGAATTTCCTGATGCAGTGATGGTCATCCATTTTTTGCAGTATGATTTAATCCTTTTACAGTTATGACCTCTCTATATACATAAGTGTGTGTGAGAGAGAGAATTAATGAAGCAGAAAGTGAAAGAGGGTGAAGATGGAGCGTTGGCCGTTGTATGAAGCGGCAGCATAAGAAGAACTGAGAGTTTTAAATTTGAGGCGACTCTGAAAGTAGCCGTTGGGATAACGTGGTTGGTTATACAATATGGGCTTACAGTTGTTGGGCCAAAACACAGTTAATATGCCATTCAATAAATAGCTGTGAGTAAAATTTCTGAAAATGCAGTATTATCAACCCTAGAAAAAATTATTAACTTAGAAACAAATTTCATTATCTCTCTTTTATTAATTCTTTCTTCTGTCACTCAAAATAATTTTTAAAACAGTTGACATGGTCCCACCCCGATTTGAGAGTATATTTTTTATTGATTTAATAGCACGTTTTATCCATTTGTGGATCCAAGATTTTGATACTGAGGCCCAAACTAATGTTAACAATTGTTAACATATTTTTCGTTTCAACAACGCTAGAAATAACTACAACATAAATATTAGGAAACTGCGACAAAGAGAGATAGATAATAAGAGAAAATTAATTTCAAAATGATTAATAGTAGTATAAATTAAAGAACATACCATGACAGCGTCAACTGAATTACATTTCATTGAAACCATATAATCAAACTTTCGTGCATCTAACCATGGAGACCGCGAGTCGGCGTTGGTGGTGGATGAGTAGCTTGTTTTAGAAAATTTTATCACTATATTATTATTGCAACGATTTACAAAAACATACATCTAATATCAAAACTCTAGTTAATCTTTTAACAATACCAGACTTTACATTTAAATACAAGAAAATCAAATACACAATCAATCTATATTTCTTATAACATCCTCAATAAAAAGAGTTAGAGCATTGTAAGAAGATCCACCTTCCACCAAAGCTTCCCTCGCCTTCTTCCCCATCTCCTCCACCTTCCTCCTCACCCGGCCACTCCCTCCCTCCTCCGCCATCAGCCGCCTTATCGCCTCCGCGATCACCTCCCACCCCACACTCACGGGCGGCTTCTCTCCCGTGAAATCCATTTGATAATCCAACGTAATCGCCTCCGCCATCCCCAACTCTTTGACCAGATAAAACGCATTCATCTGCTGCTCAGCGTGCATAGGAAAAGTAGCCATGGGCACCCCAAACCACACGCTCTCGAGAGTCGAGTTCCACCCGCAGTGCGACACAAACCCTCCCACCGCAGGATGCGCCAGCACGGCCGCCTGCGGGGCCCACTCCATCACTCTCCCAAACCCTTTAGTCCTCTCCGAGAAACCCTCGAAATATTCGGATCTTTCTATCTCTATTTTGGGATTGTGACTCTTCCTCAACGACCACAAGAAACGAGTCCCACTATTCTCCAAACCCTTGGCGATTTCCCTCACTTGTTCTTCACCAAATATACCGAGGGTTCCGAAACACAAGAAAACAACTGAATTTTCCGGCTGATCGTCAAGCCATTTCTTCACATCGTCATCTTCGTCAAACCAATTGCTTTCCACCTTCAAAACCGGCCCGACCGGATAAATCTCGGGCGTCTTATCATCGGACAAGAGCGACTCAACTGCGTAGGGCTCCATGTCGTTAAACGTATTGATCAAAACACCATTCACCTCAGAAAACCTCTTGAAATGGCTCAAGAAGATCTCCGGGGAGAAGGTCTCATCCACCGTCACCGCCGGCAAGACTTTTGCCGGAACCGGAAGAGAAAAGTAGGGCACCGGCAAGTCTACCTCCGCGTTTTTGTACCTCGTGACATCTTCGTCACGGTCGAATCTCAGCGAGGCGAGGTGTTGATACACGCCGAGGCAGATGGCGCCGCCGGTGAAGAAAAGGTACGCCGGCAGGCCGAATTCGGCGGCGACGGAGATTAACCCCGCGCAGAAGATGTCGAGCACGATGGCGGCTAGGCGGGGATTTTGCTCATTTGTGAGGAGGTTGGAAATTTCTTGCCGGACGTTGGGGATTTGGACGTTGTAATGCTCAAAGAAATGTTTGTTTGAGTGTTGAATGTGAGGGAGGCGGATGAATTTAAGTCGCGAGGAAAATGTAGGGTTTGAAGAGGTGGTTTTTACGTAGGTTTCAGCATTGGTGTCGATTGCGAAGATGGGAGGGGGGAGGAGTACGGTGGTGGAGAGGCGGCTGTCGCGGAGGAGGAGGAGCTTGGCCGTCTCTACGGTGGGGATGAGGTGGCTTAGCGAGGGAGATGGAATGAATACAAGTTGGGATTCGTTCATATTTTTTTCTCCACCACAATTTTCTTATCCTCTACCTTGTGGTAGCGAGCTTCAACTTATACTCCATCGGTCCTTAAAGTAAGGGAGATAGAAAAAAAAGTTTGCAAGTTAATGCTTAATTGGACGGTTTTAATGCACGTTAGGTTCAGTATGAATTTTAATGCATAATTAGAAAAGTAAGAAAAAGATAGAAAGAAAAGTTTTTAAAATATTATTAGTAAAAAATGAGTCCCATACTAAAGTCGAATTAATAGTGCACACGTCAATTTATTATGGTCTAGCTGGGAATATTGTAGGAGAGGCGATCGTTCCAGGATTGGCTCAATCATGGATTCTTGAATTGCACGCTTGACACTACGACCATTCCAAACAATAATTCAAAAATAATTCGAATAAATCATAAATCACGTAACTAGACAAATTTCATTTGGCAAAACAAATTTCATTTAGGGTATGTTCGGTTAACCACAATTATTTTTGCATGTGATGAAACAGGCTAGAATTAAATGTAGGTGGCCCCACCAACCTGTATTTAATTTGTGGTGTTGTTTTTGCATCTAATGAAACACGCTAGAATTAAATGTGGGTGGCCCCACCAACCCGTATTTAATTTGTGATGTTTGGTGAACCTTAAATGGGTTTCAGTTGACATGACATATACTTGCACTTTGACCATTTTATCCTCCATTTTTATAAAAATAAAAATAACCAAAAAAGTTAAAATAAAACCTAAAAATCTACCCAACTAATTGCCCCCATTGCAATTCCCCTTCCCTTCTGTATCTTCACAGCAGCCATCCCCAATTGTTTGGAAATTCAATATCCAATTTCTCCATTTCTTATGAGTCGCGTTTCTTAATTTTCCGGCGAAAGAGAGAGATGAGAGAAAGATGAAAAGGTGGGAATTCGGCGGATATTTTTGTAGGCCAGATATATAGATACATTGGAAGGATAGCGTCGTTGCCGGCGACGAAGGGGGCAAAACGGCCCGGCTCCCGCGGTGGACGAGGCAAGAGATCCTGGTGCCGATTCAGGGAAAATCGGGTGAATAGGGGGCGGGCTTTCGGGTCTGCGTTCGGGTTGGGTCAGATAAAGCCGAAGTGGGCGTCGATTTCCTCCTACAGCAAGAGGCACGGGGTGAACCGGGGGCCGGTCCAGTGTCGGAAGAGATGGAGCAATTTGGCAGGGGACTTTAAGAAGATAAAGGAGGAGACCGAGTCGTATTGGGTGACGAGGAATGATTTGAGGAGAGAGAGGAAATTGCCTGGGTTTTTTGATAGGGAGATTTATGATATTCTTGACGGCGGCAGCGGAGAGGAGGATGTGCTGCGTTTGGCCTTGGCGCTTGGGCTGGTGGCGGAGGCAGCGGACGAGGAGCCGGAGGCGTTTGACAGTGGGCGGAGCACGGTGGCGGACGATGGGGGAAATGAAATTTCTGAACTCTAGAGAGAAAGTATGTTGAAGTGTGTACTTACAAAATGACAGCAATCTGGGGATGGGGGAAATGAAAAATTCACGGGTCAATTTAGTAATCTTACATGCAAATCTGCTTCCATTGTAGCAGAGTAGATATGCAAAATCAAGTGGGAAGCATTAATTATTTTTGCCAAAAGTCCAAGGAATAGTGCGGGCCCTTGGTCATATCGAGGGCCATGCATAATCATCTACGGAACACCGAACCGCATTAATTACACTGATTTGACTCCATTTATGGTCAATTAAGGGTCACCGAACGAGCCCTTAAGGTCATTGAAGAGTAAATGTACAAAAATACCCCCATTGGATTTGGGCATTTGTATAAAAAAAAGTGTTGAAAAGTACAAAGGCACTTGAAACTATCAAAATGGATAGTATATAGAACTTAGAAGTGCATTTTAAAACATAGGGGCAGCAAATATACATTCCAGATAGTATAAGGAATAAATATGTAGTTCACTCCTTTAGTTATTGCTCCCCTCGGGAGATGATCAAAATATAACTAATATTAAGTGTATAACTAGAGAACAGATCTCAACCATTAGATCAAAATGATCTAATTCACTATATGGGCATTTTAGTTCACTATATGAATTTCAAAACAAGGAGTGAACTAAAATACTATCATAGTGATATATTTACTCCATGAAGGATTTAGTTCACTGTGATATATTTACTCCATGAAGGATTTAGTTCATTGTAATGGCGTTTTGGTTCACTCATTCCTGTAGTGAACTAAATCGCACTTATAGTGAACTGAATCGCTATTTATAGTGAACTAAATTCTTGTTCTCTAGTCATGCATTTAAGTAGTGGTTTTCCTAGATCACTACTCTTACTCCCTCCATTCTAATTTAACTTAAGAATTTCTTTTCCGTACGAAAATTAAGAAATGGATGTTTAGAGATTAAGTTGCGAGAGAATAACAATAGGAAGGGAGAGAAAGAATACTTAAATTTGCTTAATAAATTAATAATAATAATAATAGTAATAATTAGTATTAATCGAGTAATCTATTTTAATAAAATAATAGTAATATACATGAAATATTTTCATATAAGAGTTTTAAAATCGAAAAATAAAAATACCTAAGAAAAATCAGAAAATAAGAATCCTTCAATTATTTTCCATGTACCTTTTTATTAAATAAAAAATTAGACACATTAATTTAAAAAAAAAAATTAAATTACTTTTACAAGGTAGAATCCTGCCAAACAAAAGTCAGTAAGTGCAAATCAAGCATTACAAACATTGGTGACATACATTGTCCGATTGATCCTATAAGAATTCGTCCGAGGAGCCTCAGGTTTACTTGTAAAGCTCCTTGAATCTTCTACAGGCTTCGATAACATTCTCCCTGTGCCCAAAAGCACTGACCCGGACAAACCCTTCACCCCCAGGTCCAAAACCACTTCCAGGGGTGGTGACGACATGAGTCTTCTCTAGGATCTCACCGAACACATCCCACGAGCTACGACCAGGAAAGTGGACCCAAACATATGGTGCATTTTTGCCTCCATAAACCTTAAACCCGAGGGAATTGAATGTATCGACAATGATAGCTGTGTTTTCCTTGTAGAAACCAACAACCTCATGCATTGCCTGCACGTGACAGATAAATGCTCATTACTCCCAGCATCATTTTAGCCTTACTGTTGTTTCCTTTTCACTCATCTTTAAGCTTTCTTGAGTTTGATGTTTTGTAGCTTAAGGTATTTTAACTTTGTAGGCAAACCGAAACGGAATTACTACCTTAATGCCTTCAGGTGAAACACATGCCAGACCACCAGCTTGAGCAATGTTAGATGCACCATTGAAACAAGTACACACTATGCGGTTGAAGTCCTTGGCCACTGGAAAACCATCAGAAT
>JAOWBI010000158.1:11014510-11026775 GCA_028566235.1 Salvia elegans | reverse complement strand
TTTTTATACAGGGCGGTGGTGCACGGAGAAGATCAAGATTTCTACGCAGAAAAGGAAGAGTTCGTCGCCTAAAGTACACATGGAAATCTGCAGGATACCAATCCTTCAGAAAACGGATTTCTGAAAGGAAGGACCAGCCTTGTCGACAGTATAGTCCATGTGGATGCCAAACTGCATGTGGGAAAACATGTCCATGTCTTGTAAATGGTACCTGCTGTGAGAAATACTGCGGGTGAGATAACTGCAGTTGTTGTGAATTGTGATACAGTTATTTTTAACTTATATCTGAACGTACAAGTTGTCTGAACCGTATATAATCTCTTTGCAGATGTCCAAAGAGTTGCAAAAATCGATTCAGAGGATGTCACTGTGCCAAAAGCCAGTGTAGAAGTCGTCAATGCCCATGCTTTGCTGCTGATAGGGAATGTGATCCAGATGTCTGCCGAAATTGCTGGATAAGGTGTGACATCTTTTCATTATTTTGTCCCTTTCCTGGCATGAGGTCTAGAAGTCAAATCATATGGGGAACCATATTAAAAAAAGAAAAGTGTGGGATGCTTTTTATTTGATTTTTTTATTTTTGTTGAATACTCGGCTGGTGATTTTCTTGTTCTGTCCAGTCTAATCCAATAACTGGTGGATTGTAAAACTCATGAGTGTTTACTTTCTTTAAGATTAAATTCACTTTGGCAAGTTCTAATGTTATTTGAATTGGCTTGGCAGTTGCGGTGACGGCACCCTTGGGATACCTCCTCAAAGAGGTGATAATTACGAGTGCAGGAATATGAAGCTTCTTTTGAAACAACAGCAGAGGGTAAGTGACTTTACTATTTGGCTTCGCTCGCATTATCAGTTAGGTTTGATATCACATTATTTTATATTGTGTAAGTTTCTTGGGTGTGCATAGCTACTGTTTACTGTGTGGACCCCTCTCTCTGCTGAAATTGCAGATGAAATAAATTTGTTGATTTTAGATAAATAATTCTTTCTAATAGCAGTGCTTGTTGATTCAATTTTAGGTTTTGCTGGGAAGATCTGATGTATCTGGCTGGGGAGCTTTCTTGAAGGTAATTCCAGAAAATAGTGTTGTTTGTCACCACGATAATATTTATCCCGTTCCTAACTCCCCTGCACTTCAAAAACTGCAGAATAGTGTTAGCAAGCATGAATACCTTGGAGAGTATACTGGCGAACTAATTTCACATCGCGAAGCTGACAAGCGCGGGAAGATATACGACCGAGAGAACTCTTCATTTCTATTTAATCTAAACGATCAGGCACGAGTAACTCAAAAAATATTTCTTTAATACTCTACTAATTCGGAAGAAAGTGACTAATGATGATTTTCCATTCATGCTCAGTTTGTGCTCGATGCTTATCGCAAGGGCGACAAGCTGAAGTTCGCCAACCATTCCCCAGATCCAAATTGCTATGCTAAGGTAAACAGAGTAGCAAGAAATGATAAAAACATGGGCCGTGCTTACAAAACATGATGCGAAATGAATTGGCAGGTGATAATGGTGGCCGGAGATCACAGAGTGGGTATATTTGCGAAAGAACGGATTAGCGCTGGAGAAGAAATCTTTTACGATTATCGGTACGAGGCGGACAGAGCTCCAGCCTGGGCGAAAAAACCAGAGGCGTCCGGGAGCAAGAGGGAAGAGTGCGGGCCTTCAAGCGGGCGTGCCAAAAAGCACACGTGAGCGTCGGAAGATAGATTTTTGTGACAACTTGTGGTTGAAACTCTAATCATTAGTTGCTGGAGATAAAAAGGTTCATCTCCAGAGTAACCTAAAACCGATTCTTTTTGGTGGTGATTGTTGAGTGAGCTGAGAATACTCATCCTCATCAAAGCGGGAAAGAATACAAGCGTAGTTCATGTTTTCCTTTTTTTGAATATATTTATATATATTCTTATGTAAAATGCATCACTTGCTGCGATTCATTTAGCAAAATGGTGTACATTTCATTGACATTTTACTCTGAAACGATTCTTCATTTAGACTCCCAACTATGTCGTATTCTTCTTCATTTATCTTGTTTTTGCTTTTCTTGCATATCTCACATAATATTCCCAGGAAAATAAACTCTTCAATTTTAATTTATTTTTTAATTATTTTGTAAATTTACAAAAATAATCACACTGATTTTCTTTCCAAATACTTTGGTTGATTATAAATTGTTGACATATTATATGTTTAAGCATCGTCAAATCGGACTGTTGTTATATTCTTTTTGGTAATGATGATATAATCTAAAACACCTACACGTATTTCTGTCTACCGCTTAAATATATGTAGTAGTAAGAAATATTTGCAAATTTCATTTACATAAAAATTAGTATTGATAGTGCATGATACCAATTTTCATGTAGAGTTAGTAAAGAGGTGTATAGAGAAAAATTGATTGATGTAATAAAGAGAAGAATAATAATTAAATAAAAACTAATTTTAATAGATGGATTATAATGATAATAATATGACTCAGTTAATTTTGGATCATGTTACATAAAGAAGCAGTGGCCCCACTGTCGAGTATTTTTTAGTTAATTTAGGCAGCCGCAATGCGGCTCTTGCGTGGCTATCTCGGCGAGATGCTTGAAATGTAGTTGGGTGTCAAATGCTTGAAAATGCAGAGATGTTCGCGCAGCCTTTGGTGCAGGGTATCTTCGGACCCCCAACATCTGTCTTCGTCTTCACGAAACAGTGCACGGCTTTCCCGGAATGCTTAGTAGCATTGACTGCATGTATTGGTAATGAAAGAATTACCCCATAGCATGGAGCGGGAATCGTCAACCGTGACGAGTCTCCGGGTTGGTTCGCTAACTTTATTCGTTGTTTCGTAACAATTCAGGCATGTCGCTGGGTTCACTTTGTGAGCGAACTCGGCGAGTCGCCAACTCTGTACGACTCTTTGCCTATTTTCGACCGACTTCACCTTTTCGCCTTTTTTGAACTGTCTCGGTCCTTTTTTCTACAAATTCTCTACAAAATGGTCAAATACTAATATCACACCCAAATTATAGAGTAAATATGATCAAAATCATGCAAGACTATTCTCTAAAACTATGTATAATCCATGTATATATCAAATGGCATGGGCAGAATTACAACAAAAGAACAATGCCAAGAGTGAGGGAGAGATCTTATGGTATTAATGTACAGATTTCAAGTACCTTGGTATAGGGAATGCATGGGTACGCCTCCCTCTCTATAGGTCAAGCCTACTATATGCGAAGCTTATAGAATCAAATCAAAGTCAACTCAGCCATTATTGCTGGAACGATATGACGTTATAGACGTTACAATCGTTTATCATGGAGCATGAATCTGGACGGATGTATCCAGACATCTCTCACATCATTGTTCGTCCGAGGGATGTATCTGGTTGATAAATGTGCACACATGGACAACTACGTGCCACATATATTTATTTGCGAAGTTGTTTTAGTCTGCATGACAAATGAATGATTAATTGAATAATTAATTTCATAACTTCATGTTATCGTGACATATATTCATTATTTCCCACTCACAGAAAATCGATTCAGAAAATTTGATATAACACTTATCTATTCAGAACGTAGATCGAATCTATATTATGTAATTCACCGAAAATATTCACTCACTTGTACAACCGGATCAATTATTTCAACACAACCTGCAATATGCTAAACACGGTTTGGGTGAACGTAAGAAGCAGCAACAGTAGAGCAACAATAACAGAAATAATAGTCCAAGGGTTATTAAAATAGGTTTTCCTGAGCTTAGCCATCCACCTATTCCAACGTCTTCCACAATGCTTATTCACATCCTCAAACATGTTCGCATAGACGAAATCCTTCCCGGGGCCAGACACTGACTCAGAGAGCTTGTTTACCATCTCCGCCACCTCATTTTCATCCCCCAGCCAATTCTCGATGATCCCTCGTCGCGACAGTATCTCCACATCCTCGGAGGAATCAATGATGCAGTCCAGGAACTTGACATAATCCGTCACGAAACTGTGCTGAAAGTATTGCTCGTAAACGATGAGGTTCCGGAGGAACGACTCCGTCCTGTCCTCGATGGTCAGCGGCGCCATCGTCATCACCCCTTCTTTGAACCCCACATTGAACATCATCTCTTCTTTTGATTTCTTAAACTTGACATTAGCCTCTTCAAGGCTCTTCGCGCTGTCGATGAACCTCACCATTTTGTCTAGCTCTCTGTCCTTCCTTTCTCCGCCCGAGCCTGAGCCGTTGGACGGAGGAAGCCAAGAGCAATGGATGAAGTCGAGCAAGTGCTTCACCTAGAAGATGTATATAAAACTTCATTAGGATATTAGGCATGCATGGGTGTGATCAATTGCTAGCTTTCTTAAGTTGCTAACTCATCAACGCAGTGTATTAAAAATGTCAACACGATGTTGACATTTTTAATACACTGCGTTGATGAGTTAGCAGAGTTAGAAATTTAAAAAGTTAGCAATTGATCACAACCTTACACAACAAACAAGTTGTATAACTATTGTGTTTATATGTTCAACTCACAATATATGTTGATATAATTAACATCACCTCGAGAGGATCTACTGTCTCTAACTCTTTGTAGCCTTTTCCAGGGTATAGAACGGAGAAGAATTTGAAGAGAAGGTGCGACAACCTGGAATGTTGGCCAGGGAATTCGATGAGGTCGTAGAGCTTGCACAAGACGAAGAAGGGTATCTGGTTCTCGAAGAGCATGAGATCACGCATCAAGCTGTTCATCATCCAGTCCCTTTGGAAGATGGGATCAGTTTTAACGTTCACGAGTTTTCTCTCCTACTTTCGAACTAACTGGATGATGAAACAACCATCTAGAACAAGCATTCGGATGAACTTGTCCCGGGTTAGGGTTTCAGGCAGTTGTGCGTAGCATCTTCTTGCTTTTGCTTCCTCTTTGCCTATAGCTTCGACGTACATTTTGACGCTGCCGCGGGGCTTAGGCAGTTCTTTCAGGTAACGCAGCTTGTGGTGTTCCATCTTCTTTAAATATTCATTATCGTGATGATAAGGGCCGATGGCGATCACCTCGGGATCGTAGGCCTTCGGGTTCACTTTACGTAAGTGTCGATGAACTCTGTAGATTGTGCATTCTGATTCTGCAATACAGAGGTCAGTCAGAATTTGATCCAAGCTAGTTGTGGCTTGCTTTGTGCTGTTAGAGTCCATGTATTTGGACGATTACCAACGCAAATGATACTGAAAATTGAAAATTGCATTAAGGTCCTATATTAAGAAGAAGAAGAAGAAGAAGAAAAAGTGAGATAAGCACTCAATTATTGAAGCTATTATAATAATTTGGTAGTTAAGTTATTTTTTTATCTGACTATTTTATTAATTGGACAAGGACAGATTATAGTTAATTCGCGTTAGACTTGGTCACAAAACTAATTAAATGACTTTGACTAACTGTACCATTGAATTCACATGTAAATACATACTTCCTCCGTCCCACACAAGTCGATTTAGATTAAGACTTCGACGATGACATGCCCATTGGATTAGCCCATCGGATGTGATACATTTATTAGGCTGTGATACATGAAGAAATGTTTATTTTATTTATTTATTTATTAGGATGTGGTACATTATTTAGGCAAATGTTTACATTATTTTCTACAATGTGCTACTTTTTTGGTGTCGTAGTATGTCCTGTGATAAGGATCTTGATTGTTTAGATCCATGTAATTCCCAAGAAATATGCCATAAGTGAAGATCTATCAACAAAACAAAAAATCAAGCAAAGATAGGGTGGATCTAGCCACAAAAACTAGATCCAAAATAGAGAAGCATGGAAGATAACAAATGAAAGCACGTGTATAAGATAATTGATTAAAATTACAATCATAGGACCTTGACCAAAAGGATGGAAACAACCCTAGACAACTTTCATAAACTCTAATCACCCCTTGGCTCCACTACTCAATGGATACACTTCCATTGATGCATATCTATACTTGAATCTATCTAGGAAAGAAACAAGCAACCTTCAATGAAGGAATTGGATACACTCCTCAAAGAGGAAACTCACTAGGGTAGTAATTTTAATTCTGCAAAATCTAAGAAATGAAATGACATCAAGAGGTATTTATACTATGGTTTGAATCCCAATAAAAGGGCCCACAAAATCTAGCCCAGCGGTGTGGTACCCGGCCGGGTGGGATTATGGCGACTGGGCCACCCGGCCGGGTGGAGCTTCCTGATAACTAGCTGCCTCTCTTGTGCCACCCGACTGGGCGGCCAGTTCGGCGAAGAGTCACCCGGTCGGGTGGATTCTCTAACTCTTCAACGTCTTCTGCCAAGCACCCGGTCGGGTGCCTCAACGAGTCGGAGGCCACCCGCTCGGGCTTGATCTCCTGGAACGCCTATGCCTTCAGCTGACCACCCGCCCGGGTGGTCCAGTGGTCCGGTCGGGTACTCGCCTGGGTGAGGGAGTTTGCCTTCTGCCTTTCCAGCGAATAGCCACCCGGCCGGGTGACATGGTGACGCAAACTCTACCCGGCCGGGTGAGATATATCGGTCCTCGTTTTTCAGTGTGGTCTTCACCGTGGGCTCCTCCATCTTCTCCGACTCCTCCCGTATGACCTTTTGGATGAAAGTGGACAGTCCTTCGTGTAAGCGCCTCGTCATGGGCTTTCCGGGCGGGGTCGTATCATCATGTGAGATTAATACACTTCTTAAGGTTACATTATATGCTTCATAAGGGTACATTATTTGCTTACATTAGGATGTGATACATTATGTAGCCAAAATTTACATTATTTTCTACTAATGTGCTACTTAGTGGGAATTGATGTTTGCTGGTTGTGTAACCTAGCCATAAGGATAAGTAAACCCCAAGGGGAATGGGAAGTATACTCTAGGGTACTTTGTTGTATTACACTCTAGCCCCATGGAGTGCTAAACCGTTAGGGAATGGATTAAACTTCCGACCCTTAGCGAACAAATTAATATCTACATTACTCAATAAGAGTCATATACATTAAACGCCTTTGTTGGAACATTCAGATATGTATGAATTCTACAAAAATAAGCCCACACAAGTTTATTCATTTGTACACATAGATCTAAATTACATTATATATCGGCTTTAATTCTTCAGAACATTGCAGCTACAACAAAGTCCGTAAAAAAATTGATTATGAGGACGAATTTGACAATGGCATGCCCATTGCATTAGCGTAACGACCGGCTTTAAAGATGTTAAAAGATGTGCTACATTATTATTGTGTTGTAGTATGCTATATACGAAAATAATATTTTAATGCATATGTCTCCTACTGAGTAATGCAAAATTATAATATGTTTGATGAGTGGCATAAGTTATATCCATTCCCAAAAGGTTTAGCAGTCCATGTGGCTATGGTGTAGTACCAATCCAGTAGGACAACGTTCACTAAGGGCAGGGAGTAAGAGCCATTTTCGTAGGGTTCAATTATTTATTGTTTGATGTAGTAGTCTCGGTTGTATTCTTACACTTATTAGGTTACATTATTCGGGTTAATTAGTACACTATTTGCTACGATGTACTACATTATTTTGTGTGGTTGTGTACTATAACCCTAGCCCGATGGATTGCTAAACCCTATGGAAATGATTTATCTCTCGTCCTTAGTGAAGGTTTCTTTAGTGATTCGTTATTACAACATATCTCAACGGATTGCTAAACCCAAACTGTATGGATTTAACTTGACCCAAACATTAACTACTTTTTCGTACATTATTCAGAAAGGGCATATACATTAAAAGCCGTATTCGTACATTTAAGTTTTGTACGAAACCAAAAACAAGAAAGTAATAACAGAAATTGTAGAATCATCAAATTATAGTTAAATATCTACTATAGGAATATTATTACTCCATTATACAATTATAATAAATCGAAATAGATGTACTACCATGAAAATTAAAAATATATTATCTGGGCATTCTAAAAAATCATTAGAATGATAATAACTTTTCATTATTTACACTTAAATTGATGACTAATAATTTGATATCTTCAACTCACAAAGAATTGTTTCGATGGAGATAAAAGAATTTGTAATGAGAGAAATAGATGAAATGGAAAATATGTATAGGAATAACTTGTCATAGTGAGAGCGAAATAATATAGGAATATCCTGTCGTAATGAACATAGCAAAGCATAATGCGGTAGTTACGATTAAACCAAGGAAAAAAAATCATGGCAACTATTTTATAGGAGAGAATAATCGCGTATGTTGTGCAAAATACCTAAAATGCGCTTTCCAATTTTTTATTGTTTGTTTAATAATTCCACATGCCATCATTATAAGTGTTAGATTTAAATATCCAAGGGTTTAAATTAGTGGCGTGTTTTCCAAATATTTAGTGTAAAGATATGAATGCATCCCTATGTAATATATAGGTAAAAGAAAATTTGTTGGAAGGCGGATGTGGCTTCGCCATTGTGTGTAGACGGCAACGCACCGGATACTAACACTTGAAGAAATTAAGATATGGAGGATGTGAGAGTTGAGTAACTTTGATTAAGAGTTAGAGGATTGACTTATTCATAGATGTTAGAGAACATAAAGTAACCTAATTGATTATAATTAAGTAAATAATTTATAATAGTCCCAACAATACTATAACGCAAAACTTATGGAGGGTATTCGGGTAATACCCAGATCGGATTATCTAATACTCAACTTATCTTAATTTCCATACCTAATCCCATTTTATTGAATATCAGGTGTCCAATACGAGACATGTACCAGATTGGGAACAAGTAAACCCAATATCCAATATCCAAGTTCCCACCCGCAGCAGTATGTATGTAGTAGAAAATAAAAGTTCGATCTTTTTGGTTTCAAATCGAAGATTTCTATTCAGATGTTAGGTTGCTAGTACTTTAATTCTAAGAGTGTCCACAGTAGAGTGTCACGCCGACCTAGTGTCACCCGGAGAGGAGCCGCGGCGGTGGTGGAACAGTCAGGAATGAGGCGGGGTTGGGGCGGAGGAGGCGGTCTTCGCGGCGCAGCCGCGGCGGCGAATTTCTGATTTTTTTTTCTTAATTTGTTTCTATAAAATACAAACTATTTCTCTCATTGTACAAGGCCCTCATGCGGCAGCTGCAAGGTCAGCTGGCGTTGCAGACGTGCGATGACGAGGCGGAGGCGGAGGCTGCTGGTGATGGAGATGAAGCGGCAGATTCCGAGGATGACACTGATTGAGCGGCGCCAGTGTTTTTTTTATTGTTTTTAGATTATTTTCGTTATATAATTTTCCAATATTTATAACACAACGAATTAGTTTTGGTTTTATTTTTTTAATACATTTTTTTTATTGTAATTATTTTTATCTGATAAATTTTATTCTAGTCCAATTAATATATACCAACAATCGATAAAATAATGTGATTTGTGACTGTGGCGTGACTGTCATTGTGGCTGGACAAGTTTTTGTGGCTATGCTGACAGACGGACAAGTTTTTGTGGCTGTGCTGACTAGGCGGACAAGTTTTTTGTGGCTATGACGTGACTGTTCCGCCTTATTGTGGAAACTCTAATCAATATCCACAATCTCCGCCATCTTTCTTAATTTAAGAGATCGATAATGAAACTCAATAATTATGACGTGTAATATAATTCCAACTTGCCTTTGTTCAGATCTCCCTCCGTTCTTATGACGTGTAATATAAATTCCAACTTACCTTTGTTCAGAACTCCTTCCGCTCTATATTAATTGAGGCATTTTTTTTTATTTTGAAAAGTTTTAAGATAACTAAGTTATTTCTATTTTTGGTAAAATGTAATCTTCTCTTTTACTTTATTTTTTTGGTAAAAAAAGCGGGCAAAGCCTGAATACAAAGACAAAATCAATGAATATAAGCAACACCTAGTTTGTCATGCAGCATCCAGCTATGAAGCCCCGACGGAGGGGCCTCGAGCTCATGAACACCTCTATGATAAGAATAAGCATAATGAGATAAAAAAATCAGCAGCAAAGTTCCCTTCTCGATGCACATGTTGCAAAACCACAAAATCGAAATCCTGAAGTAACCCACGGACCTCTTTACTATAGAACGACAATTGATTGAAGTTTCGAACTGTCCCAAGATCATGGCCACTCAAACAAAATTATCACTTTCCACCTCCAAATTGCGGATACCTAGAGACTTGGCTAAATGTAGGCCGTGATACAAGCACCAAGTCTCTGCAGTTAGAATAGAACAAACTCCAATGTTAACAACAAAGCCAAACCTCCATAATCCAATGAATCTCTAATCATACCTCCCCCAAAGGCATAGCCCGTCCCATTATTTAAGGACTCATCAGTATTCAATTTTAAATGATCAAGCGCTGGAGGTCGCCAATCCACTAGCATAGGCGGTCTGGACAATCTCGTGTCTCCTGCGTCTGTCAATCTAGCTTCTTCCACATTCTCGGCCATAGTGAGAATACGTGCAATAATTTCTCTTGGACATTTCCGCCCCCCTTTGAAAATAAAACCACATCTTTTCTTCCAAATAAGACAGCAACCAACTCCAAAAATTGCGCACTATCTCATCCTGCTGCCCAACAAGAGTTTGGAGCTAACATTACGAATAACCTATTCTGTCAAGTGCAAAGACATGTCAAAAAAACCATCGGAGCAGTCTCGAAGCATATGCATTCCACTTTCAGGTCTTTCACCACACATACTACAAATTGTTGTCGAAGAGATGACCTCCGCGCTCTTTCTTCATTAACCAAAATACTATTATTCAACAATAACCAAAAGAAAGTCTTTATCCGCTACGGACCATACCAACTCCAAACCCTTCTCCATGGCAGGAAATCATGTGTAGCGTGGCCTTCCACCAAATCTTCATAAGCCCCGTTTTAGTCTAGAAACTTCCATAGGATGATAGGCCCCAAAACACTTCATCTTCCCATTGCGACGCCGCCAGAGGGATAATGGAAGCTATGAGATCAATTATTTCAGCCGGCAGCTGATGTTGAAATTTCGACCAATCCCACGCTGAACCATCCACAAAATAATCCACAAAATAATCCACGTATCTATAAAGCATATGGTCTGGAATACGCTGTACAACAACTTCATTAAGTGGCCCGTTTATATTTGAAACCCATCACTGGTTCTAGAACTGCACGGTACCTTCAACTTTTTTACTTTATTCACCATCTATTTAATACATTATTTTTAGTCTTTGCATAAAATAAAAATGTCTCAATTAACAAAAAAAATAAAAAAATAAATACTCCGTAATGTTTTACTAGCTTCTTGGTGGATGAAAATAATGACATTTGCCCACTTGCTGCTGGTGGATGATAAAGCCGTCTATGATTAGTAGTTAAAGCGTATATTATAAGCTAAGCATTTGTCTAAAAGTTGGTACATGTAGTTAAACCATGCAATTGTTGCTCCAACAACTCAATTAACCCGGTATATACTATTCCATCTGTTCTTTTTAAAATATGATGAATTAGTTCTGTTTTATATCATTTCTTAAAATTATGAACTTTTAATTTAGGAATAAAATTTGTGAAACTCATTCTCTACTAATTTCTTTTACTTTATAAATTAAGCTTTAAAACCCATATTCCTTCAAAAGTTTATATTTTTAAGAGATAGGGAGTATATTACTTTAACGGATTCAATACTTCTAAACTTAATACTACTTCATAGGGTTATCAAATACTTCTAAATTTGTTAGTTGTATTTGGAAGGAAATTGGGGGACATCTATCAATAAATCAATTTTGTTGTTCGATAGTTACAACTAAATAACGACTAGGACGACTTTTCCATCGACCTGTTTGCACAATAGTACAACTGAATAAAATGCAAGTATATATACACATATAATCTCTCTGTTTCAATAGTAATATATCTTAAACTAGGAAAAAATACCTATCTTCGTGCATATCAACTCCAGAAGAATTGAAGGGGATGGAGATTACAGATATTGAGGAGAATCAAAATAGCAACCCAACTTCTGAGGATATATCATGGCATATCTCCTGTTTATCGAGTAAGTTCAATGCCTATAATATATCATGGATATATCATGGCATATCTCTTCCGTTAGTCATTGTAAGACATTGTTAGTTTGTTTTATGTCATGCTTAGTATGTTTCAGGTCATTTTATAAAATACGGATTTGAAAAATACGGATGTCATTTTTAGATCATTTTAGATCATGCTTACTATCATGACATAAAACAAACTAAGAATGACCTTCATATTGTCTAAAAATAACCTCTGGATGTGGCT
>JAOWBI010000158.1:9187457-9200370 GCA_028566235.1 Salvia elegans | reverse complement strand
GGGTGAATGTGGGCGTTGATAAAGTTGAATGTGAATCCTGTGGTTCAATTTTGAAGTTCGTTTCTTCAGCTACCTGGACCTCTTCTGAAGGTGAATTCTGAATTGTGATGGTTGTTGGTTATTAGATTATAAAAGGGCGTCTTCCATGCCATCATCAGGGTGTCTATATTGGATGTTCTGTTAATTCATAGTTAAGATCAAGGTCAAGTTTGAATGCTAGTTGATTATGAAGTTAAATAAGGACTTCTCCCATGTTTTATCAAGAGTATTTGTATAAAAATTGTCTATTTGTACGAAGATAAAGAACCAAAATTTTAGTTTGTGAAGAGTACTAGATATTCTAAATTATTTGTTGGCTGACATCTGTTACACGAATCCTGAAACATTTAAATGAAAATATATATACAAAGTAACTGGTGTACTTCAAAAGTTTGACATGTAAATATCTACTTATTGTAAGGCACAATATGCAGTAATTTCGAAGATATTGTCTGTGTATGAAGTTTTTGAATTGTCATCTTATTTGGTTATGTTGATCATATGGTGCTTTAATATTATGCATTTTTGTAAAAATCAGTCGAATATTTCCATAGAGTTGGTCAGTTATAGAATAAGGGGTCAGAATCCCAGTAAATGCATGAGCGAGGGTTAACAAGAATGATATGTTAATTATTACTGGAGTGACTTACCTGGTGGATCTCAAAGGAGTACTTGTGGATCACCTTAAATGTCAAATGAATACTGTAGTTCTTTAAATTGCAATATTGTCTAGGGCTCTGTCATAGGTGGCTAAATAGGTTTTTTCTTCACATACAAATTTGCACCTTTAGTGGTTTTGTGAATTTTAGTCACTGCCTTCTTTCTTCAATTCAGGAAAAACACTCAAAGGTAACTATGACCTCGTGGTAGCTGTTATAATCTAAGTTTGTCTTAGTTTCTGCTCTGCCATGTTTCTCTTCATTATACTTTATGCCTATTCCTCTGAATGTCTTCAACTTATAAGAAATAACTTTCAGATGCTTGTGACCCTTTTAAAAATTTAAAGCTAGTTGAACAACCTACGAGCCTATATTTGCATATGTCTGGTTGAGGAGCTATTATTTTTGTATGTAACTAAGGTTTGTTGATTTGGGGAATTTACCTAGTGAATACTCTGTATATCTTGGTTGGAATCATCCTTCTGACAAAAGCACAGTAATACAAAGTTATGGTTCCTCTAATTTTAATCTTCTTTGTAATGATCTCAAATGGAATATTGGGAGAAGAAGCCTTTTCTTTTTGTACTTACCAAAATCACATTGCTATTGATTATTCATATCACTTGCTTGGCTAATTTTCTGTTGTAGCTGATGGTGCTGGAGAAGAATTCTCTAATAAACTTGATGAAGGGCATAAGCTCACTTGCCCATGGACAGGAAACTGCTGTGCAGAAAGCCTGGTACAGTTTCCTCCAACTCCACCATCAGCACTTATTGGTGGTTATAAGGATAGGTGTGATGGACTGCTCCAATTTCCCTCCCTTCCTATTGTGGCTGCATCG
This sequence comes from Salvia elegans, assembly GCA_028566235.1. NCBI lineage: Eukaryota > Viridiplantae > Streptophyta > Magnoliopsida > Lamiales > Lamiaceae > Salvia > Salvia elegans. The sequence goes on along the minus strand of JAOWBI010000158.1, from coordinate 9,198,830 downwards.
ACAATTGAGCAAATGCAGATTTCCCGGGGCCCAGAAATTGATCGTTTGCTGGCCCAGTCTCAGCTTTCACGCAATGAATCTGGCATCAAGTTAGAACTTTTTTTAGGAACTGAGAGCTCCAGAGATGGTGTTTTCGTCGTATACTCCCGTGTAATATATATGTGTACTCTACTTCTTTTATTAACTAGTAGGTTTTTTTCCTCTTAGTGAGATTTCTGTCATATTGCAGGCTCAGAAGCTCATAAGCCTGTGTGGATGGGAACCTAGGTGGCTCCCAAACATTCAGGATTGTGAAGAGCACTCTGCTCAATCGGCTAGAAATGGCTGCTCAATTGGTCCTTCAAAATATCGTGCTCCTCGGGATCCTAGCCGAGGAAAGAAAGCCATGTCCTCTTCAACAAAAAGGGATTATGGTGGATATGAAGTTATTGGGACTAACTCAAAAGGTGTATCCAGATCACCGTTGTTAGATTGCAGCTTATGTGGTGCGACAGTGAGACTGTGGGACTTTCTAACTGTCCCGCGCCCCTCTAGTTTTGTTCCAAGTGGCGCTGATGGTCCTGGAACCAACAAGAAGATGCTGACACGTGGAATAAGTGCAGCAAGTGGCATCAGTGGGTGGGTTGCTGCAGATGGTATGGAGAAGGAGCAGGCAGATGACCATGATGAAGCTGCAACTGGTGAAGGAAAGTCACTTTCAAATGTTGGGGTGGAGTTGAATCTTACAATGTCTGCTGGATTGTCCTCATCGCGGCTGAACATGAATGCTACATCTGAACAGTACCAATATGGGCATAGAGGTAGAGATTTATTGATTGGGCAGCCTTCCAGCAGTGAGGTCGGTGATCGTGCAGCTTCATTCGAATCACGTGGCCCTAGTTCACGCAAGAGGAACTTAGATGAAGGTGGAAGTACAGGTGACAGGCCACACATACTGCTCCAACAAGCAGACAGTGGAGAGGGTACTGTTATTGATCGTGATGGTGATGAAGTTGTTGATGGTGGACAATACTCTGCTGGTCCTTCAAAACGTGCTCGTGATTCTGGGGTTGTAGAACCTCGTCGGTCACCATATAGAAAAGATTCTTCTGGTGCTGGCCCCAGTCGGTCATTCGGCTTCGACGTAGGAATTGATGCTTATAAAGATGAATTTGACCCGACAACTGAACAATTCATGATGAATCCATCTACTAGGGATTCAACCCGTGTATCCTCGGTCATTGCAATGGACACTGTGTGCCATGGTGCAGATAATGATTCAATGGAAAGCGTTGAGAATTATCCTGGCGATTTTGATGACATACATCTTCCATCTACATCAGGAGTGAAAAACACAGATCCTGCTGAGACATCAGAGTTGAATTACAGCAATCAAGCACAGCAGAGTACTTGTCCCGCTGCTGTGAGAAGTACTGGTGAAATTGGAGTTAGCAGTACAAATGAAGAAGAAGTTGTAAACACAGAAACTACGACTGCACATGGGAGGGATGGTCCCAGCTTGGGGATTAGCGGAGGAAGTGTTGGCATGGGTGCTAGCCATGAAGCTGAAATTCATGGGATTGATGCTTCTATTGAACGAACTGAGAGTGTTGTTGGTGATGTAGAACCCATTACTGAAATTACTGATAACCAAGGCCAAACAGGTGAATTTGCACCAGATCGAGGGTTGATGGGTGATTTTGTCCCTGAAGAAATAGATAGAGAGGATCCTCATGGTGATAGTCAAGATTTGATGTCTCGATCCGTAGTTAGGGCAGATAGTGGTTCAAAAGTTATGGGTTCAACTAAGGCTGACTCTGTTGAAAGTGGAGACAAGACAAGTAATATGCGAGCCACCTCATGTGAGAACAGTCCTCATCCTTCACTTTCTTGCAATGCCATTTTGTGTTCTGGCATGGAGCTATCTAAGGAAGAAGTCACTCAGGCCACCAAGGATCCAACAACCGATGACTGTGGTTTTGTGGAATCAGGCTATCAAGTTGCAAACGGATCAGGTAAAGAGCCTCACTTTTGTAAATGAAAATTGGAGGTGTTCATCCTGCACATTAAACCTACCCAACAAGTATGTGTTAAATTGGTCTAAAATTTTGTATGTGATCTCAGAGCATATGTATTTAAGCACTTCTGATAAGCAATTCCAGTCCGTGAGTCTATTTTACCATAAATTGCATTGTAATTTTCTGTGTAATCACAGCTCTGATTTTTAAGCGCTTTAGATTAAAAAAATTCCAATCTGTGTTTATGTTTGTGTGCGTGGGGCTATGTATGTTAATCGGGCATTTGTTTTTTGCATATGGACTTCTGTCAGGGCCTCCAAATGGCGGCAGCAACTATGATGAAGCGGTAGAATTTGATCCAATTAAGTATCACAATCCCTACTGTCCTTGGGTGAATGGAAATGTTGCTGCAGCTGGCTCTAGTAGCAGCAGCGGGCCTGGCTCCAGTCCCAGTACTCTTGCACTTTGTGGTTGGCAGCTGACATTAGACGCTTTGGATGCTTTTCAATTGCAAGGCCAGGTTGCACCAGTGCAACCAGTAGAATCTGAATCTGCTGCTTCCATGTATAAGGTTAGCATATATAGTCTAGTGTCTTCCAAATGCTTTCACATAGAATCCCGATTTCGTTAAATTTCGTTCTTATGTTCTTAACTAATAATAAGACAACCTATGTCAAAGTTGGTAACTATAAGTCTATAACACATAAAGCCCTCAATAAATTGATAAAAATCTACGTATTATGTCATCTGTTATGTTCTTCAACTTTATCTTGACCATTTTTATGATACTCTGATGCAAATGTCTATTTTTCATTTTACCATCTAAAGGAAGTAGACTTTTGAAATATTTCATCATCTAATGACTTTTCTATCTGTTCAAATTTATTAGTACTTATTAATTTAAAATGTGTGCATCATTTTCTTTTCTTTTTATTTGAGAAATAGAAAATTATTAGAACAATGAGCAGGTTTTATAATGGGATAAGAGACGTCCATTCCCTATCAGCATCTAGCATAAGAATACCTTTACAACTCTGCACTAAAACAATGGCTCGACAACTTTTGCAGGATGATCACCACACACCTGGTCAGAAGCTCTTGTCACGGCACTCTTTCAACAAGAGCCGTGGGAGAAACTAATTGGATTATTCTCGAAGATGTGGCGGCTGGTAAATTTCTATTACTTGATCTCATGATTCTTCTATAAAAAAATATCACGAGAGTGACAGGTGAATATGTTATCTATTCATGCCCCCTGCTTCTCTATTTCATGTTGCCTTACAATTTTCTAATATAACATGATAACTGCAACATGTAATAAAGTACACATTTCAAAAGCTATGTTCTATTTTGCAACTAACTCTGACGTGCCATCCTTGCAGATGGTTCACTCGTCGAACCTTGAGCTTAGCAGCGCCATTTCGAACACACTGTTGATGTTATCTGTTACTTTTTCACCTCAAATGGAGTAAAACTAAAACTCCATTATTCAAGATACAAGAGAACCTCTATCTTGAGTGCTTTTACTTTCGGACCTCAGTTTCAATAACGCCTAGTCACCAGGCTCGTTTAGTTGTAATAGTTGTGTCGTGTGTCGGATTGTCATATTTTACTGTTTCAGAATTTTGCTACTGTAGAGATTGCGGTTCATTTTGAATTTGAATCCAGTTTTCTAAGGATGGTAACCCTCTGTTGCTTTAATCTCTCTATTTCAGTGTGTTGGTGTGATGGGTAAAAAGCAAATGAGACGATTATTGGTGGATGAAGAGTATACTACACTTTTAGAACCAAAATTGACTACGCAACTTAGGAGGTTGAATTGTCATTAAACTACCCTCCTGAAATAATCAAGTATATTTAGCTTTGACATCAAGACATTCAAATGTTCATACTTTTACTGAGACATTCAAATGTTCATACTTTTACTGATTACTAACTGAGATTATTTGTATCAGTGATTGCACATCACAAATGGTACAAATGCTTCTTATTCATGTGAAATGAACCAGAGTCCATTCATTTTAGCTTCTTTATATTTCAAACAAAAAACAATAAGCTTTGTGGTTTTAATAAATATCCTATGTCCCACTCTAAGCGAATCATTTTCTTTTTTGGATGTTTATTAAAATAAAAATATCACTATGTCTACTAATTCCGTCTCTTTTACTTTATTTTCTCTACTTAACTCATAAAACAACACTAAATAAAATCTCGTTATAGAATTATAGAATATAAAATCTCATGCCCGGAATAGATGAGACGAGACAGTAGTTTGTTTGATTGGTGATACAACAGATGATGTGATTAATATTAAATTGAAGACATTATTGGTGGTGCCTATGAATTTGTTGTTTACCATGAGAAAGACAGCTATGATTTGACTTGGCAAAAAGAGCTTGTAAATTCCGCCGCCTTCAAATAGCAATAACAATACAAACAATGATCACCTTATACATAATCTCAATAAATCAAGTCTTGGCATTACTAAATCAACAAAAAATAAAGATGGATGTAAAACTTGGCACAATCTTCACCTCCACACTCATTCTAGTATGTATGCTACTTGCACTAAAATTACTAAAATGGGCCTGGCTGAGGCCGAAGAAGCTCGAGAAGCTTCTCCGGGAGCAAGGTCTCAGTGGCAACCCGTACAGACTCCTCATCGGAGACCTGAAACAACTGATCACAGTCATGAAAGAAGAGCAACCAAAGACGGTCAACCTCTCCGACCCCATTCTGCCTCATATCCTTCCGTTCTACACTCAGATCATCCAAAAATATGGTAAGCCTTGGCATGTATTCATAAAGGTTAAATTTACTTGACTTTTTCTTTCTGGTGTGGCAAAAGGGCCACGTTCATTCGCGTGGTTTGGAGCTGCACCCAGGATCAACATCTCGGATCCAGAGCTGATGAAGGAGATCCTTGCGAAACCTAGTGTGTTCCAGAAGCCCAGACCTGACCCGATTGGGGAAACGATCGTTGGGGGCCTTTTGTTTCTTGAAGATGCGCAATGGGTTATGCACAGAAAGATCATCAACGCCGCCTTCCATATTGAGAAGTTGAAAGTAAGTAGTTATAAATGTTCATGGTTATAGTAGTAGGGGTCGTGTTAGATTGATAACTGATATCTATGTCAACAGCCTACTTTATGGATATCGACACGAAGACATTGGTATGTCATCTAAATGTAGTAAACATACATATGTCTTCTGCTGACATCTGTATTTGTATGTCAACTAACTACAAATGTCTTCGTGTTGATATATATTATGTAGTTTGTTGACATTAGTTGTGAGTTGTCAATTTAAGATAGTTATTAACTGATCATTTCCCATAGTGGTCGTATATAACTTATAGTATTTTCCTTTTTGCAGAACATGATACCTGCAATGTATGCATGTTGTTCAGAGATGATAGAGAAATGGGGAGCCTTGGTTTCAAGAAACGGAAAGCATGTGGAGATGGACGTCTGGCCTTACCTCGAAGACGTATCAGGTGATGTGATTTCGAGGACTGCTTTCGGCTGCAGCCATGAGCAAGGAAGAAGAATATTTCAGCTGCAGAAGGAGCAAGTTAGGCTCGTTCTGCAGCTGTTGAAGTTCTCGTTCATCCCTGGATGGAGGTACGGACGTTGTTGAAGCAATGCAGTATGATAGCCATAGGGAAACATAAATATGGTTTTACTTAGTTAAGGTTATATTTGTTTTGCAGGTACTTCCCCACCAAAACCAACAGAAGAATGAGAGGCGTGTCGCGAGAGATTGAGGCAGCCGTGAGGGGCATCATCGTCGAAAGAGAGAGAGCGGCCGAGAGGGGAGAAACCATCCATGATGACTTGCTAGGCATATTGATGGAATCAAACATGAATGAGATTCAAGAGCAAGGGAGCAAGAAGATGGGCATGAGCATTGCGGATGTGATTGAGGAATGCAAGCTCTTCTACTTCGCTGGATCCGAGACCACATCCAATTTGCTCGTGTGGACATTGGTGATGCTTAGCAAACACCCGGATTGGCAAGCTCGTGCCAGGGAAGAAATTTTGCAAGTTTTGGGAATGAATCCACCTACTTTTGATACCCTCAACCAACTTAAAACGGTAAGCTTCAAACGTTGGGCTGTACTTATATATTGTTTCCAACTTCCTTCATTCTCCGATGTGTTATGACTTTGCAACTCAACAATATTCACTTCACTCGTCATGGTGTAACTCTAAACCTATAATAGAGGTGTATTAGGGTCCTTGCACATTCTTAGTGTAACACTGCACAAATCACATCACTTGGATCCAGGATTGGATGGTTGTGATAATAATAGTCGAGCTACATTATTAGACTAAAAATCTACATTATTAGTTAAGCTATATTATTAGACTGAAAATCTAATTATTAGTCTAAAAAACTATATTATTAAACTAAAAAGCTACTCCATTATCAGCCGAGCTACATTATTATTAGAATAAAAAGCTATATTATTAGATGACACGTGGTATTAATCTAACCGTTAGATCACAAGGTCCAATGAACCGACAAGTGTTTTGTGTTTTTCATATATATGTTTGCGTGCAGGTGAGCATGATTTTGCACGAAGTTCTAAGAATATATCCGCCAGCACCGTTGATAATCCGAGCACCCACCAAGACAGTGAGGCTTGGAAACATGACGGTGCCAGTGGGGGCAGAGTTAACTCTGCTAATAGCCCAAATGCATCACGATCCCAAGATATGGGGCGAAGATGTCAACGAGTTTAGACCAGAAAGATTCGCTAACGGGATTTCGAGTGCAGCAAAGATGAACTTCGCCTTCTTGCCATTCAGCTCCGGCCCTCGCGTCTGCATAGGCCAAAACTTCGCCATGATGGAGGCCAAAATGGCGCTGGCGATGATGCTTCGGAGCTTCCACTTCGAATTGTCATCTTCTTACTTGCACGCTCCGTTTCCGATCTTTACGTTGCAGCCACAATATGGTGCTCCTTTGATTTTGCACACCTTATAATTCACAACTTTTTACTATGAAACACGATGACAATTGACTCAGCCACGAGCTTGATTTCATGTTCCTAAGTTAGCATACTATCATTTATGCAATAAAACTATTAAGTAGGTTTGATCTAAGATAAGCATTCACGTCCAAAGAAACTGATGCTTAAATACACCTCTTAGTATCTAAAATTGAGATTGATTTAGGATATTTTTTTGGTTCCCACCTAACGATAAAATGTATCCACAACAGATGCTTCGAACTTCTTATATATAAATTTCTTATTTCTCAATATATGAGAAGAAATATATTTATCATATTATCATATGGTTTGTCTTTATGAAAAAATAATAAATACTTCATTTGTTCCATAATAAGAGTCCTATTTTGCTATTTCATTCCGTCCCACAATAAGCGTCACATTTCACTTTAACCATAAATGGTAAGCAGATCACACATTCCACTAACTCACCTCACTCACATTTTATTATAAAATCAATATAGAAAAGTGGACCTCATATTCCACTAACTTTTACAACTCACTATTCCTTAGATTTATAAAAACATGTGCCCACACCAAATGTGACTCCTATTGTGGAATGGAAGGAGTAATAAAATAACAAGTTATTCTTCTACATTGTATACTGATCGTAGACTTATGGTAACAGAAGATTTTAAGTCACTATCTTGTAGAAGTAAGATATCAATATTCTCAACTTAGATAGATGTGGATAATCTATAGCGAACAGTTGCTAGTTGAACTAAAGAAACTTCCTATCATGGATAACTCACGACACTCAAGTGTCGTATAACACTAAATAGATTGCGTTGAGATAAATACTTCTCTTATTAGCTAATCTTAACTAGTAACTTTAAACTGTAATTAGATCCTTAAAAAGCCACCAATCTTATGTTTGTCTTTTTTAGGATATAGTAAACTATATTGTTGTCAATTCTAATGTAACATGTGAATCCTCTCTCGATTCTCCCCACATGCCGTCAAGTCATCTTACATTGTTTGTTAAGCAACTAGAAGCATTATCACATTTAGTAAAGTACGTAATAGTTTGGTTATAAAAATGGAAATTAAATAAACATGAAAAGTTACTATTAGTTAAGTATAGATGAGGTAATAAAGTCCATAACAAAAAAAGCATTAAAACTATCACTAGATAAAACCTGAAGGGATGAATCTTGAGGCTTCAAGCCTTCTCTTCTTGTCTTGCTCCAATATCCAAGATGAATGGTGAATGGTGAATGATGAGGTATAGAAGTGAGAGGTGTAAATGTTGGAGAAAATTTTGAACTCAATTTCTTGTCCATTGTGATGAAGCACCATAAGGAGTATTTATAAACTTGGAGACTCATTCTCTGATTAGCTAATGAGGCGAATTAGGGTTGAATGCACTCGCCGCACTAACTTATTGGACCGTTGACTGATCTCTGAATTCTCCATGCTCAACGGACCGCTGGTCAGGAGGTCTTGGCTCAAGCACTTTCTACAATGGGATGCTGGACCTTCGTTGATCGTTTTGATTGGCTCAGCGGTCACTACAGTCTGCGAACCTCCGACGTGATCTGAATCCTCCAATCTTCAATTTCAGTCTTTTTAAAAATCTATTTGTCACATTTCTCACAAAACACGTCAAAATACTAATTGGTATAAATTATGCATTACAGAACATATTTTGCATTGATAACATTTAAAACGGGGCAAATCTATGCCTTAAACATATGCAAAATCCGTATTTTTCACTAAACTGGCCCGATTGACATCCCTATATACAACAATGGTGAAGCAAAAAACCAAGGAATGCCTGCTTTATATTATTCGTTTCCCACTTGATGAAGAATAAATGTATACAAGAATCAAACTTAATATGTGCACAACAATGCACCACTGCAGCAACAATGCACAATTGCAGCAATAACTACACCAATATTTTTCAAGAGAACCTATAAACATACAACAGAAAACCTGCTTTCTGATGCCTGCATTTATGCATAATCCCATTGTGTTGATCAAGACTCAACTATACACCACACTCCACCGTGCCTGAGCAACGCGCCTTCATTTTATCCGTTCCAAATTATAGTTCACCAACTGTTCCAGCGATAGCCTAAAGGGACTCGGGGGCAGGCAGTGGAGATTCTCAACAGCTACATCAGCCATCTCCCTTGCCAGCTCCCGAGCCCTGTCAATCCCCCCGCTGTTCTTGACAATCTCAATGGCCTCCTCAAGCGACCCCGTCTCACAGAATTCAGAGTCAATGATGTCTCTGAGCTTCGTCTCTTTCTCAAGTGCAAATATGACCGGAGCAGTAAGGTTTCCCTTTGCTAGGTCGCTCCCAGCTGGTTTCCCCAGCTGCTCCGCTGACTGAGTGAAATCTAACACGTCATCAACAACTTGGAACGAGAGGCCCAAATTCTTGCCGTACTGGTACATCTTCTCGCTGATGGCACTGTCGACACCACTGAAAATGGAGGATCCCTTGGTGCTAGCAGCAATCAAGGAGGCTGTTTTGTAGTAGCTCTTGATTAGATACTCGTCGAGGTGAACGTCGCAGTCAAACAAACTCGATGCCTGCTTGATTTCACCACTGGCAAAATCTTTGATCACCTGCAACACCAATACTCAGTAATTTGCTAGTAACTATGATCAACAAAAGGTCACGAGCGAAGTTTAACGCACTTGGCTTATAAGCTTGATAACTTCAAGATTCTCGAGATTTGCCAAGTACCACGATGATTGGGCAAACATGAAATCCCCAGCAAGAACAGCCACTCTTGTGCCGTATAATTGATGAACGGTTTCCTTTCCTGCAATGCATCAGTTAAATAAGAAAAGCTAGTGCAGCAGCGAGTGCTCTCTTTTCGTGTCACTTGTAAGAGAAGTCACATGATTCCAACGGTAGGTTCCAAAATATTTGACATTTGGTCGAGCTTATTAGTGATCAAGCATAAAGGATATCCATTGTTTCTCTCGCTCAGGTATTCCCATTTTCCGTCAACTACCACTACCCGAACTTCCTTTCCTCAACTCGGAATGCAACGAAAACTGAAAGACCTTACAAAGTTTTTGATGATATGAGAAATTTAAGAGGTCTAACCTCTCCTCATGTCGCTTTCATCTATTACGTCGTCATGAATCAGACTTGCAGTGTGGATCATCTCGATGATCTCGGCCAACCTTCTATGTTCTTTGGTAAGATCCCTGAACCATGAAGAGACGGTAAGTAAATAGAACAACTTGAGTGTCAACTGAAGCCAGATATTGTGATTGAGCGCCCTGTGCGACTTACTTCAGACCAGCAATTTCTGCAGTAGCTCGTGAGACTAGAAAAACTAAAGCCGGCCGCATCCTTTTCCCACCAGCCTCGAAGATTTGCTCAGCAGCAGACATCAGAACAGGGTTTTCTGAACCAACAATCTAAAAATCATATCCAGCAGTAAGTTAGTTTGATAAGTCCTCATATTAAAACACAATTCATGTGAACTAAAGATTCCAAACAAGTGTTAACAAATCAAATTCGACAAGCATGAATGCTAATTGACATACTCCAACTAATAGTCATTCATGCTTCAATCCATTGCATCACACAAAAGTAAACCTTCTTAATCGATCGAGATTAGCGTTTACAGCAACAAGATTCCCATAACACCTCCATTTGATGATCATTCAATTCATATAAGAAAAGCAAGTTTCCAACCATCACTACTAATTCAGTTTTCAAAAGTCGAATCAATTCGCCATTTATATCCCTCTCCCCACTACGAAAACACCTTCTATGGTGTCTCTCCCCCAATATCACAACTCAAGATAAGCACCAACAAACATCAAAAATCAAGAAACTCACCGACTGCAGATTATCATTTACAGTAACAAAGTTGAACCTGAATGAAGAATACTATAAAATCCAACCAAGATTGACATAACACCTCCATTCGATGATCATTCAATTCATATAAGAAAAGCAAGTTTCCAATTCCAACCATCACTTCTAATTCAGTTTTCAAAACTCGAATCAATTCGCCATTATATCCGCCTCACACTACAAAAAAACATCTTCTTTGGTGTCTCTCCCCCAACATCACATCTCAAGATAAACAGCTACAAACATCAAAAATCAAGATACGCACCGACTGCAGATTCTTGTTCAATGTTAGTAAATCTTCAGAAACCACCTCGAATATATCCGACATCGAAGGAAGGCCCTTTTCCTCCTCAGCCAAATCCAAAACTGCTGGAGGAGGACCACCAACAACCTCTGTAAATAACATCAAGAAACACCAAGATTCAATCAAGCTACCACAAACTACAACTACATAAGTTAAACAACATCTCAAGCTACAAAATTTACCATTGAGAAAAGCTTCTGGAGTCTTGGTCGACAACACA
>JAOWBI010000158.1:9096545-9108502 GCA_028566235.1 Salvia elegans | reverse complement strand
GTTTACTCACGTCCCTACCGACTCTACAAACTTATTTTACATTTTGTTGTAAATAAGTTTGGGGGGATGAAGTGGTGGACCTTGAGCTTAGGTTTTTGTATTAGTTTTTGTTTTTATTTTTTGAAAATTCCCGAAGTTGAATCCTTGTCATGAACTTAACATGAAGAACTTCGAAACACGCATGCTTAGGGACACATTAGACCGAGTAGCCTACGATAAAAAGTTCTTTCATCTTTGATTAAGTATGGCTTGACGTTTTGATATGATGGTTTCCTAAAAAGGTGCATAATTAGTGAATTGCTTGTTCTCCTTGAATCACGCCTTTACCCTTGTATATTTTGAGCCTTAATTTCTTTCATGTGCGATTTATCTGCATTCATGTATATGTTTCTAGAACTTGCTCCTCATCAGCCTAAGTTTACAAAGTGTTTAAGTTGATTAAGGAGGAAGTTAGGCAATCTTTTCAACCTACTTTAATATCCAAAATTTTGAACCCTTTTCAAAACAAAATCTCTTTATCTCTTTGGAGCCAATTTTGAAAAGTTTTTATAGTTTTTTGTTTTATCTGTTGTAAAGGAATTGGAGAGATAAAGGGAAATTATGAAAAGTAAAAAGTAGTGTGCTTAATGTAGAAAAGTGCAAGTTGTGAAATAGAAAATTTAAAAGTGAGCTTGATCTAGAAAGGATGCCTATGTTATAAAAACAAAAAAGAAAGGAAGGAAAGAAAATAAAAAGAAATAAAGGTTGTGAAGAAAAGAAAGAATATCAAAGGTTTGAGAATATGAGTTGAAGGATGAATAATTGTCAATGGGTTGTACCTTGGGGGAGAATGCAGGTAAAGGTTTGTAAAAGTGAAGGGAATAGGTAGTTGGGGGGTTAATATAGTGGTGAAGGAAGTTAAGGGTTTCGACAGGTGGTAGGCGGTTTCCAGATCGGGACACTTCGGGTGGAAGGCGGTTGAAGATCGTCGCTGCTGATTGGATGGCACCTGTCACCTCACTGCCTCACGCACCCTCTCAGTCACAGCCTACGCCTGCAAAGCTGCACCCAAGGACACCCAATTCAAATTTCCTTCCCATTTAAATTTCTTCCTCAATTAACTAATTATGGAAACAAATGAAAGGACACTTAAATCTCTTTTCGGAGTTGCACCAGGTTGGAAACTGTCTTGGTCAGTACGTACTCCGAATGAAAATTAAGTTCCGAAAAATATTTTTGGGTTTCAAATATGGGTTGTTCAGCCAACTTTTTATTTTAACCTACTAATTATTTACAGTATTTACATGCCTGCCGTAGGAAATTTGGAATTCTACCTGGTCAATAGTCACATATCTTTATCAATAAGTGACCAGGTGGAGTTCCAAGGTCCTACCTTTCTGATCATTAGGCGACATCCAGACGCGTATGTAGTGGAATGTCTTCCATTACACACATTTCTGTGTTATCCCTAGACACTATCAGCCTATGTCCATTCACGATAAAAGGTGTAGAGTTAGGAGCACCCCTTGAAATTTCCACTGCCCCATTTGAAATTCTAACAATTTTGATTTGAGCTTCCCAGGCATTAGCTCCAGTCGCGACTGGAAGAGTAGTACTTTCTGGCCAACTTGGAGGTCCTTGGTTCTCAGATTTTTATCGTGCCATAATTTGGTCCTTTCTTTATACCACATGGCTGAATCAAACGATTCCAACCTGAGTTTCTCCAACTCCTGTAGCTGCAGTTCCTTTACTCCTCACAGGCTCTAGCATCCATGTTAACTTGTTGTACTGCCCAGTATGCTCGGTGTTCGATCCCCACTGGTAAATGATACATTTTCCCAAAAACGATGCTGTAAGGGAACATCCCTATCAGCGTCTTGTGTAGGCCCACAGAGCATCTTCCAACCTTGTGCTCCAGTCCTTTCTAGAAGGATTTACCGTCTTTTCCAAGATGCTTTTTATCTCCCAGTTAGATATCTCAGCCAGGCCGTTACTTTGCGGGTGGTAAGCATTAGACATTCTATGGTGAACCCCGTACCTCTTCATCAAAGCTTCAATGGGACGATTACAAAAGTAGGTTCCCTGATCAGATATGATCGCTCTCGGTACCCCAAACCAGCTCACAACCATGTGTTCGCTTCTCCATTCAGGACGAACGGTAAAGGCCTTCAACCTGTAATCATCTTCACTGGACCCTGCTGGCCGCTTCTGCGCCTTATCAATCTTACAGAATTCATGAAGGAACTCGTAAGGTCCTTCATAGTTCTTCCCATGGTATGTGGGCAAAACTGCTATAACATGCAGTTTGACATCACATGCGGCCCGCCCTGGAGTGACAACTACAGCCTGTGGGGGCTCTCCATCAGCATGTGCATTCAGTGACCCGATCTGCGGATCGTCCTCTATGTTTTCAGCCATCCTTGCTGGGATTCTTTCTAACTTGACTGGTGATACTGGCTCTGCTTCCTCTATGATATCCTTGTCCTCGTCGCTACTCATGCCTAAGTCAGACAGGGCTGTCAACAGGCCTGAACGAGTGGTAACAAGTATCGATCCTTGCGGGAGTATCTTCGGTCTCCACTGCTCAAAGGTTGAGCTCCTTCTCATAAACTGAAAAAATAAACAAAAGAAAGGAAAAATTATGAACAATATATACGCCAAAGTATCACATACAATAGCAAATAAGAACGCCATCCATCCCCGACAACGGTGCCATTTGAAGGAGCAGGAATTTTGCAGGCTCGTGTATTCAACTGATCAGGAGGTGATTCCCAACCTAGTTGTATCGTTGGCACGACGACCTAAAACCTGATATCAACAATTTCCTTAACCCACTTCTACTGCCTTGTATAGTGGAGCAATGGTCGAATCCCACGGAGATGGATGAGTGCGTAATGAGATTGTGGTGATAATCTGGAAGGGTTTGGTTAGCTACCACGCATGGTTTGAGGTTCTATCTAGACACAAATTAAAGGGTGGACCTGCATGACTGACTGGTAAGATGGTCTCATTTCAGAATCGGGTTGGGTACGTGAAAGATGGGTTGGTAAGACATAAATCATCACAACTTTTCAAATACATAAGTAAGATGCATCCTATGTCTCCAATTATTTTCTCGATCAAGATTACAAATTTTTCAAATTAGAAGCTTAGGTATTTCAATTAATTCCGGCCGCTCACGCCCCACATTTGCTCCCATTGAAAACACGTACATACCCACCTCCACTTTGAAAGTCAGACCACAAATAATAATAAAGAATTAAATAAAACAAAATGTTTTCCCCATTGTACCACACGTATACCCCTCCACGACATTCCACATTAACCAAACATTTAAATATTAAAGAAAAATAAATTAAACAAGAAATAAAATAAATACTCCCATTCCACATATCCGTTACTGCGTATACTACCTTCGTCCTCCCCATCATCTTTCTTCCCCAAATTGAAACTTAAATCCCTAATTTCCCAGCTCTCTTTCTCTCTCGCTTCTAATCACTAGCAAAAACTGACTCCTATCCCTTGCGATTGTGTCCTATCGCCGGCCACGGAAATGTCTCCGCCAGCCTCGCCTCCGTCCTGCTGCTGGAGTCGTTGATCTGCTCGCCCGGGGATGACATCTTAGGTCACTGCTATTCGCCAGTCAGCACACTTTAGCTCGCTGTCCGTCGTGAGTCATTGCCCCAAACGGCAGCCCCGATTCTGTCCTGGCAGCCCCGATTTGCCCCAAACCAATAAGTTCTTAAAGATGTTTACGATGGTGTAGGAATGTATGAATGCGGTAGCATAAATATTTTTGGGATTTGTTGGGAGGGTTGTTTACCTTTACTGACAGATTGTGAAAAAAAGAGCGATAGACCTTATTCCTGAATTTAGTTCTTGGTTCATGTTGGAAAAGGGAAAACATAAGTCATAGTAAGAAAATTATTTTGTGAGGAAGGAAAGGGTAGATTTCTAAAATCACCTCCTATTAACAGGGAAATCGAGACAATCGCAGGATTGAATTGGGTGTGGTTTGAACAACAAACCGTCAAACTCTCACTCTGTTCCACTCTATTCAAATGAATTTTTATAAGTTGATTGAAAACAAGATTAGGAGTTTGAGATGGCAGGCATGATTGGGAAATACCTTAGTCGAATGAGGAGGAAATAGGAGAGTCCAGCCTTGCTCTTGGTTTTGTGAATCGTAATT
Organism: Salvia elegans; assembly: GCA_028566235.1. Lineage (NCBI taxonomy): Eukaryota > Viridiplantae > Streptophyta > Magnoliopsida > Lamiales > Lamiaceae > Salvia > Salvia elegans. Next base: position 9,104,331 of record JAOWBI010000158.1, on the reverse strand, counting down.
GGGGGAATGTGTTGGAGGCGGCTGGAGGAGCAGAATAGGGTAAAAATGTCGTTCATAGAGTGAGTATTTGGGGTGGTTGATTCTCCAAACAATTCGAATTAAAGGTGATTGGAGTTTATTTTCGGTGCAGATCGAGGATTGGGGAAATAACGCGTGAATGTGCTGAAAATCTTCCTCCATTTTTGCCTTGTAATATTTTTATTGTGTGCATTTGATGTCACAAATTAATTGGGGATTAATTGTTGGGATTCCCTCTTGATCAGTTGACTACACATTTCCACAGCAAAAGAAAACATACTCTGTCAAATGGTGCCGTTGCCGGGGATGGATGTCATTTTTATTTTGCTATTGTGTGTGATATTTTGGCGTATATATTGTTCATAATGTTTCCTTTCTTTGTTTTTTTTTTCAGTTTGTGTGAAGGAGCTCAATCTTTTAGCAGTGGAGACCGAAGATACTCCCGCTAGGATCGATACTTGTTACCACTCGTTCTGGCCTGTCGACAGCCCTGTTAGACATAGGCACGAGTAGCGACGAGGACAAGGATATTATAGAGGAAGTAGAGCCAGTATCAACAGTCAAGTCAGAAGAGAACCCAACAAGGATGGCTGACCTAGTCGAAGATGACCCAGAGATCGGATCTCTAAATGCACTCGCCGATGGAGAAATTCCACAAGCCATAGTTGTCACCCTAGGGCAGGCAGCCTGCGATGTTAAGCCACATGTTATAGCAGTACTACCCATGTTCTGGAGGAAGAGCTACGTAGGACCTTACGAGTTCCTTCATGAATTCTGTAAGATTTGTTAAGCGCAAAATGGCCAGTAGGGTCGAGTGAATATGATTAAAGGTTGAAGGCCTTGCCGTTCGTCTTCAAGCGAGAGGACAACACTTGGTTCATGCGCCTGCCACCCAACTCCATAAAGACGTGGGCTGACTTCATGCTAGCCTTCCTTGATCCGTTCTTTCCATCAGCCAAGACTAGTGTGCTGAAAAAGGAAATATCGTGCGTCAGGCAAGATTTTGACGAGTCCTTGAGTGACTACTGGGCAAGATACATGAGTCTTTTAGACGCGTGTCCCAACCATCGAATGTCGGAAGTAGAGGTCTATAACACCTTCTACGAAGGGATGAACAAGGAGACAAAGGATCTGGCGAACTCATCAGCCGGAGGAGCTTTCCCCCACCTCAGAGTCAGTGAGGCTAAGAAGGTTCTCGGGAAACTTTTGAGTGCAAAGAGAGCCTATGACAACCAGAGGGAGAACTACCACAGAAAGGGAGTGGCAAGTGCTGCAGCAACAGACTAGGAGGATAAATTGGAGTTGCGAATGGACAAGCTAGAGAAGGCACTCCTAAGTGCAGTAGAGAAGAGCGCACCATCTTCTCCAACTGGGAACAACCAAGCTGCCGAACCGAGAGGTCAGAATCCTACCTATGACCGGCCGAGCGATCTGGATATCATGGCTCAAGTTAACATGGCCGGACACTGGAATCCTAATGGGAGTTAGAACCCAGGGAAGCAACGGGATGCACCCAAATTTTTGATGGGGAGATGAAAACCACAATAAAAAACAAGGTCAGAACCAATACAACCAAAATTCCTACCGTGGCCCCGCAAACCTAGACCACTAGTCCAACTGGCCAGTGAGGAACCAACAACAACAAAACTAGTCCCAAAACCAAAACCCCCAAAACCCAAGCTCAAACTCTGCTTACATACCACCCCACCCGAGAAATTACTAGAAATACCAAACCAACCTAACCAAGGCCCCCAACACTCACATAATAAAAACCGGTTCCACCAAGACCAGCATAACCCTCCTACCCAGTACAACCAATATCCGCCTAACCAAAACCAATCAAACCGTACTTACTAGCCAAACTCCCAATACTACTAGCAGATTCCTAATAACCAGTATAACCCTCACCACCAACAAGGACCGAATCAATTCCAGAATCCTAACAGGTTAAGAAGATCTATAAAGGACATGATGGGGGAATTGCTCGCCTCACAGCAGAATATGAGGAATGAAATGCAGTGGAACAACGAAGTGGTACAAGGGATGCAAAGTGCCCAGAAGGAACATACGGCTAACATAGATATGATGAACAAGCAATTAGCCCAGCTGGAAAACTTGATGACTGAGATGAAAAGGAATTTAGGGAAGCTCCCATCTACGTCCACATACCAGAAAAGGTGAATGTGAGTAAAATCACGCTGCGGTCCGGAACTTCATACAAAGGACCCGAGATGGAGAGACCTATGTGAGAACCCAGTAGGATGGAGGTGTTTGATGAATATTCGGCCCAACGCGACAACCACACAGGATTTGGTGACACTGTCTCGCTGGAAGAGCTGAAGAGGCCACTGCCTCAGATGGAGGATCCATTTTTCTTGAAAGAAGAGTCTGTTAGAATGAAAAATACGGGAAATATACCACCCAGGATAGATGGCCCTGAAGAAACAGAACTAATAGTTGAACCTCAAACCCATGAAATGACAAAGGAAAACTGCATGAAGGTTGCCAAGGAGCCTGGTGAAAGGACGAAGGGGGAGAAACCATTTCCCTACCGCTTCGTGATAAAGAGAAAGGAGGACCCCGTGGACTATCTGTCCAATTTTGGAAGCTGGACGTCATCATACAATTCCTCTAGGCCGTAAAGCTACCACCACTCGAGAAATTCATTAAAGAGTTCATAGCAGGGAAAGCCAAAGGGAATGGAAAGATCGTGGTAGAAGAAATAACATCAGCTATTGTACAGGAGAGGCTACCGCCCAAGAGAGCCGACCCAGGTATGTTCACTTCGCCCATAACTATTGGAGATGTCAGAGTTGAGCATGCAATGTGTGACTTAGGAGCATCTATAAATGTTATGCCATTGTCGATCTATAATCGTTTGAAGGGGGTGAAGTTAGCAAACACTAAGGGTTTTGATCCGATTGGCTGATAGGTCGTGCATAAACCCTGAGGGCGTGTTGGAAAATGTATTGGTAAAAGTGCATGATTTTACTTACCCAGCTGATTTTTACGTGATTAGAGTGAGTGAACCTGAAGCTAGGGAGTCTAGCGGGATATTGCTAGGAAGACCTTTTTTGAGAACAACTAAGACGATTGTGGATATGGCTGAGAGGACAATGTGCATTGATTTTCATAGAGAAAAATTCACTTTTGACATCAATGAAGCCATGAAGAAGCTTATAGATTCTGAAAATCTATGTTATGTTGATATGATTGACCCCCTAGTCCAAGAATTTCTTGAGACTGAATTATTGCAAGAAAACTCTAGGCACAGGATGTGTATGAACAGGCCGGTGTAGAAGCAGCCGTGTGATCTGACCTGATTAGCAGCCAAGGGTTGACTGACGAGGAGGACGAAAAAGCTATTAAGGAATTTTGTCAGAAGCCAGAATTTGCTGGAGCCGCAGGGGCCCAGCTACCAGCCAGTATATGGGGTACTACAGAATTTGAGCCAAAAAACGAAGAGAAGACATGAAAGAACCCTCTACCTGCAGACACACTTCCCCCACAAGTCGAGTTGAAAACATTACCAGCAAATTTGAAGTATGCCTACCTCGGGGAGGAAGACTCACACCCTGTAATTATCAACAGCGAGCTGACAGGAGAACAGGAGGCAAGGCTACTGGCTATGCTTAGTAAGAACAAGAAAGCCATTGGGTGGAGTCTTACAGATTTAGTGGGGATAAGTCCAGATGTGTGCATGCATCATATCAAATTAGAGAAAGAGGCCAAGGCACATTGGGACCCGCAAAGGAAATTGAATCCCAATATGAGGGAAGAGGTTTTAAAGGAGATCCTGAAACTGCTGTCATTAGGAATCATTTACTCAGTCCCCGATAGCGAGTGGGTCAGCCCAATTTATATGGTTCCCAAGAAATCGGGGACCCGGGTGGTCAAGAATGAAAAAAACGAGCTAGTACCTACCCGGTTAGTCACTGGTTGGCGGATGTGCATAGACTGCCGCAAGCTTAATGCCGCCACCAGAGAGGACCACTACCCCCTGCCATTCATAGATCAGATGCTGGAGCGGCTGGTTAGGAGGAAGTATTTCTATTTTTTAGGCGGGTACAGTGGGTATTTTCAAATCTACGTGGATCCCGAAGACCAGGATAAAATCACCCTCACCTGCCCATTTGGAACCTATGCATATAGACGAATGTCGTTTGGGCTTTGCAATGCTCTGGGGACGTTCCAGCGATACATGGCGAGCATTTTCACTGACTTGATTGAAGATTGTATAAAAATCTTCATGAATGACTTCACAGTCTACTGAGATTCTTTTGACTCGTGTCTATGCCACCTAGACGTGGTTCTGGAGAGATGCCAAACTGGGAACCTGACCTTAAATTTTGAAAAATGCCATTTCATGGTTACAGAGGGTATTGTTTTAGGGCATGTGGTGTTAGAAAGAGGAATCCAAGTGGATCAAGCCAAGATGGAAGTCATATCCAAGCTACCGTTCTCTACTAACCAGAAGGAGATAAGAGGTTTTTCTGGGGCATGCAGGTTTTTATCGAAGGTTCATTAAGGATTTCGCCAAAATCACCCAACCTCTCACCAGACTCCTCCAAAATGAAGTTGAGTTTGTCTTTGACGAACATTGCAATGCTGCATTCAACCTCCTCAAGGAAAAGCTAATATCCGCTCCAATTTTCCGGGCACCTGTTTGGAATCACCCCTTTGAGGTGATGTGCGATGCTAGTGAGTATGCAATGGGAGCCGTCCTAGGTCAGAAGATTGAGGGGAAGAGCTATGTGATATTCTATGCGTCTAAGACCCTGAATCACCCGAAGATGTACCCCAAGAATCACCTACACCAAGCCCTACCCCAAGGAGGAGCAGGAGGAACATATGACCATCCACCCTACCGACCAGTTAGTTTTCTTTTTTAGTTTTCAGTTTTCTTTTTATATTATTTCTGTTTCATTGTAGGTAGAATTAATTGTGTTTAGTTTATGTGCATACAGACCCCCATTCAATAGTCTAAGTGTGAGAAGTAAAGGTTTGCAACTTTGACGCATGTGTGTATGTTTTATGTGTTTTTGTCGTATCCATATTATTCTCCCACTTAGCCTATTTTGTATAGTCTAAGTGTGAGAAGTTTAGGTATGTAGTATATGTTTGTTGGTGTTTTGTATGTGTTTCTGTGTGTTGTCATACTAGCCATCCTATTTTCCACTTCACAACCCGTACACGAGGACATGCACTTGTGACGTGGGAGGGGGGGGATAATGGCCAATATGACTAGTATATGTGTATAGTTTTCTGTTTTGGGATAGTTTTTTTAGGTTACGTGTTGAATGAACAGGCTTAAAACTCAATTGTTTCGAACTGATGGCGAGGGGGATTAATGGAAACAAAGCATGCTAAGAGTAGAAACCACCCCTCCCATTAGATCCTAGCCAGTATAGAGGACACAAGTATGAGAGAAAAACCCAACCTTAAGGCCAAACACGAAAGCCCTCTTAAAATGGTGAGTTAGAAGCCTAAAGTGGAACTACTTTCTGCTAAACACTTAAAAAAAATGAGAGTGGCTGCCATATGTGTCTAGGGCGTAGTGACTGCGGGTAGGAAGAACCTAAGGGCATTAGGAAACCACCTTCTAACAAAAAAAAATAATAAATAAAAAATCCTTCCCTTAGAAACCCATCCAGCCTATTAACCCCCTATATAACCCCATAGCCACAAGGACTGTGTGAGTGAAGGGTAGAAGGCGGAGAACCAACTGGAAGAAGAGGGAAAAAAGGCAAAAATTGACCAGGAAGATATACTTGGTCTCAAAAAGAAGGGGAGCGAAAAAATGAATAAGGGTGGCAAAGCCACAGAAGGAAAATGAAAAAAAAATAAAAGTAAGAAGAAGGAATAAGGGTGGCGAAGGCACAAGAGAGTCTACTGACCAGTTGGAGGCCAATCGTGAAGAATCAAGCCGATCAAGAGGATACCCAGCCAAATGCCCCAAACGTTCACAGTTCCTTCGCTCATCAGAATATAGTGGTTTTAGTTTTTTAACCTTAGAGCCTTAGGAACATCCCACCAATAAGTTGCAAGCCCACAACCCCATTACAACCCTTGAAAGACCCTTAGGAGCTACTCGTAAGATCTAAGTCCGAAGCACCTATGGTTCAGCGTTAATGAGAGAAGAGTCCTAACATCCCTGGTGAGGAATGAGCGACTGAGCAAATCTAGTGGCTGGTTAGGAGTTGCGTGATCTTGACAAGCGGATATACTGGCTAGGGAAAAGAGGGGCGGTGGAATTTCGAGGCTGCTTACAGCCTGATTGAACTCAGACTAGCTGGGAGGAATGGTTGAAAATATACCCTGTTCAATGTGTTCTTTACGTGTTTCACCTTTTGTGTTTTCTTTCTATGTGTGTCCGTCTATTTTCCGTACTTGTTTTCTTTGCGTCGAAGTTTTATAGTGTTTGCATCTCTTGTTTTAGTTTAGGGTCGGTTAGGGGAGTAACCAGGCTAGAATTCGACTTATCTCCTTTTGTTTGTTCCTTCACGCTTGAGGACAAGCATGTGTTAAGTGTGAGCAGTTTGATAAGTCGCATTCTAGGCCTTGGTTACTGGTCAGTATGATGAGGTTAACGTGCATTATCTACAAGAAAGTTGCCTAAGTGTGCAGGAAAAAGGGTACAAGCTAGTAGGAGAAGGATCAGACAATTCAAGTGGAAAGGGCGCCAGAAGGGTGCAATACTGGTCAGGATGCATGCCAAAAGGCTCGAGATAAGGATTGCTAGGAACGACCAACTAGGTAAAAGCGACAATTCACTAGGAGAATTAACTCTAAAAGTTAGGGCAAGCCACCCTATAAATAGAAGGTCACTTGGAGAGAGAAGGAGCTCGAGTTCGAAAAATCACTCTCTCGGATATCCTTAGTTCCAATAGCAGCAGAGACTAGCTCCTGCACTTCTCGTTTCTCACCATCAGCCATGATCACTTGAAGACTCCGGCCACCCACCGGAGAAGGTTCACCGCCATTCCAGCTAGCTGTCATCGTAGCAAAAACACTGTTATGGGCAAAACAATCTTTAATCGCTTTCTTAGTTTAACTCTAGTTGTTGCATCTTTCGGATATTTCGTAATTTTAGTTGTCTTTTGGATTCTGAAGCATTCAGGTTTGGATCTGCCTTTAATGAAGTTTAATTTCACTTTTGTTTATCTTTTGGGTTGCAATATTTTCGTTTTGCCTTGCTTAGTTAGATCTGGAAGTTTAGCGTAGATTTCACATGTTTAAGTGGGAATTTTCGTGATTAATTTAGATCTGGTTGGCTGAGCAGTTTTCCTAATTGTTGATCGGTTAAATCTGAAAAATGCATGAAGTCGTAGCCGAGAGATTCCTGTTACCTTGCATGCCTTGTTAGTTAGCGTAGGTTAGGATTAGCCGTTTAATCGTCTGATTTAGGATTTAATCTCAGTTATGTTGTTGCATAATTTCTATGAATCGTTAATGGAGTTCTTGAATTTGCTGAGATTCTGTGTTACTTGGTGAGGAAGACAATGCCTCTTTCTGGTTTCGGGACCACCTTTTACTTTTAGTTGCTTTTTTGCTTTTTGTCCTTTACTTTTCCAGAGATCCTGCAGACCTGGCAGTGGCAGCACTGAACCCACCAAATATCTTTTGTTATGCTGTTTAGCCATTTAGAGTAATCTTCCACTTTTCACATGCTCCATAACCACTTTGCCTTACATATTTACGTACACAGTCACATGTCGATGATTATCTCGCCCACTGGTCAGTAGAATATGAAAGGGTTGGCAGCGGA
>JAOWBI010000158.1:8580366-8591002 GCA_028566235.1 Salvia elegans | reverse complement strand
GTATTATATCTGACTTTTACCTGCTTTTGTTATTGAACAAATTATGTCGCCTTACTCTTATCTTCATGATGGTATGCTTGAACAGAAGCCTGTTGGTCTGATGCCTATATTGGATGAATTATCCAATCTTCCCAAAGCTACAGATTTAACATTTTCTGCTAAACTTAAGCATCACTTAAGTAATAACCGTTGCTTTCAAGGAGAAAGAGGTGGAACATTCCGCATCCGTCATCATGCTGGGGAGGTAAGTTTACTTGTCATTGTACTTTTGTGGAATCTCTGTACACAGCTTAAAATTTATCCAGAGCAAGTGAACCTCAAGTAGATTACAGATTGAAACTTTAGTTGCTCTGCTGTATTACTTGTTCATATCATGGACCATAATATACTGGTAATAAGTTTTTATGGTGGTTCTCATGGTATGTATCTGTTGACTGTTGATCAGCTAAGTGAAATTGGAGCTACACAAACAGTGTTCATGCTTATAAGAAATCCATTGTATTTATTGTATTATTGGAACCTAATTTTGTTACTTTAATTGATATAATGAAGGTTTGACCCACACATGCCACTTCATTCTGGATATAGAAATTGTTTACCTTTATGTTGTATTTTAGGTATATTAAGTTGTAACTGAAGTTTATTTTAGATTAATTTATATTGACATGAGCTTTGTACTATAGGTTCTTTATGAGACGGAAAAATTCTTGGAAAAGAATCGGGATCAAGTACATTCTGAAATTATCGAGCTATTCGCATCCTGCACTGGTCAACTTCCTCAATCTTTTGCTCTTCTACTTAAGCAATCCCAGAATCTAGATAGTGCATTGGTGCAGTCAGGGATGTCAGTTTGTAAGAAACAAAGTGTTGCCACAACATTCAAGGTGATAAAGCTTGTTCTTCCACTCTTCACAATCTCATCTTGCTTGTGGGATACACTATGAAAACAAAAGAACAAAGCTGGATAAAATGATCTGATTCTATTTAAGCATGATGTTTTGCCTTCTATTAAAACAGTGGTTTTCAGTTTAATATGTTCTCTTATATTTGTACTAATTAGAAACAAGAACTTCTCACCATATATATGCTCTGCTAAATTTTGTTGTTACTTTTGCACACTACTGCAGGGGCAGCTGTTCAAATTAATACAACATCTAGACAGCACAAAACAACATTTTATTCGTTGCATAAGACCAAATAATAAGCAGATTCCTGGTGCATTTGAAAAAGACATTGCCCTGGAGCAGCTTCGTAGCTGTGGGATTCTGCAAGTTGTCAGGATTTCTAAGTCTGGATATCCGGTGCGGATCAGTCATCAAGAGTTTACACGAAGGTGAAGCATCGAATCTTAATATCCATTCACTCTGTGATTACTGTGTAGTGTTTTGAAGAAATGCGGGTGTGAATTTCAGGTATGCGTCCCTACTCGGGGAAACTAAGGATTGTCAAGATCCGTTAAGTTTGTCAATTGCCATCCTGCAGAAGTTTGGAATCGTGCCAGAGACGTACCAAGTTGGTTATACAAAGTTATACTTTCGAAAAAGTCAGGTGATTTTGTCTGTGCTTTTAGTATCTTTTAGCACTTCATTAGCTGTTTGTCTTCAGTATTACATCGACAACACAGCATTTGTGTGCATTGCTTCTCGAACCTGAACATCTTTTTTGTATTAAATTTCCTGATATTCTGCTGTGGTGGTGGAACAATAGATTGATGTCTTGGAAGATGTTAGAAAACAAGTTGTCCAAGGTACTCTTGAGGTGCAGAAGTGTTTCAATGGTCACCACGCTTGCCAGGATTTCCGTAAACTCAAGGAAGAAGTAGTGACAATGCAATCATGTAATGCCAGCACCTACTGCTAGCTCCACCATTTTATTGAATCATCATCTGATTTGTACACTTGGTGATTATTAAATGTATGCAGATATTCGCGGTGAAATTGCTAGAAAGGATTATGGTGCGTTACTCAGGTCCCAAAAGCAGGTTATCCGTGGGGGGTCAGATGAGCAGTTGATGGCAATTGCGCGAATACAGTCTGGTAAACTTCTGTTTTAGGAATAGCTGACGAGTTACAATCTGGTGCCCTCCTAATACAGTTAGTTGGCTTGTGCAGTAATTCGTGGATGGTTGGCCCGTAAACGGTTTAATCACCTCCGGAACTCTAAACAGTCGAATGTTGAAGAGCTATCGACGGTTGTTGAAGAGCTACAGAAGCGTGTATTGGTGGCGGAAGCGACAGTTGGACAAAAGGAAACAGAAAATATGGCTTTAAGAGAGCAGGTGGTGCAGTATGAAGCGCGATGGTCTGAATATGAATGCAAGATGAAATCCATGGAGGAGATGTGGCAAAAGCAAATAACATCTCTACAAGTGAGTTTGTTTACCAAGTTATTATTTACAGGTAGATTGGTTGAGATAATATTCTTTGTTTTCAAACGGAAAACTATTAGTCCTAATGAAGCAACGGGAAATGAAGGTTGAATTTAGTATACAGGGCATGTTTATTTTGGGGCGATATAAGTATATAAATGAGTATTTGAATGATTCCAGAGTCAAACGAGCTATCACGTGGCTGGGCTTGTTTATCAATCAATCAAAATTGATAAGCCTGTATTATTTCTTGGCAGATGAGCTTGGCTGCAGCCAAGAAGAGTCTTATTGCTGAAAATGCTACAAAGCCAGCAAGAAGGCTCGATGGAGTGCAGTCGCCTCAATTTTATGAATCCGAGGACACATCTAGAACCCACACGCCAGGTGGTAGCTCTCCAGTCAGACGCACGAACAATGGCATTGATGAGTTGCCTTGTCGAGATACGAACGCAAACCTGAACCCTGTGAGCCATCTCACCCAAGAGTTTGAGGAGAGAAGCCGTGCTTTCAGTGATGCAGTTGCGGAGGTCGAGTCAGACCAGTCGCCTACACGCGCGATAGAGGAATTCCGGAGGCTGAGAGACAGGTTCGAAGCGTGGAAGAAGGACTACAAGGCGCGGTTGAAGGAAGCAAAGGCGAAAGTGTACAAGCTGGGGAGAATCGAAGCAGAGAAACACAGGATGAAATGGTGGGGGAGGAGAAGTAAGAGATGAAGCACCCATGAATCTGTATATATCCAATTTTGTTGTTGCACTGTAAGTCTAAATCTCTCTCTTCTATTCATGTATAGTATTAGCAATTTAATTGATGTTTACTTTCTCCTTTTTCCTATGATCAGCATATGTTGAAATAATGGAATAGAACTAAACATTGATGCACTCAAATACATATTAATGTACAAATTATATCTATACATAATATGCTTGATTATGATCCTGGGACAAATTTGGTGGCATAGACCCAAGCATTGTTAGCAACAGGGTTGTCGAGATGATCCAGAAGGTTCTCGAGAGGTCCTTTTCCGGTGACGATTGCTTGCACGAAGAATCCGAACATGGAGAACATGGCTAGCCTTCCGTTCTTGATCTCCTTGACCTTCAGCTCGGCAAAGGTGACTGGGTCGTCGGCCAGGCCGAGTGGGTCGAAGTACTGGCCCCCGGGGTAGAGGTCGTTGCCCTCTCCGACCCCGTCAAGGCCGTTGATTCTGAACCCCTCCACGAGTCCCATGAGTACAACCTGGAACCCAAGAACAGCCAGAATGCTCTGAGCATGGACCAGATTCGGGTTGCCTAAATAGTCTAGCCCACCCTCGGAGAAGATTTGTGCACCGGCCTTGAACCACACTGGCTCCTTGAAGTTCACACTCACCCATCTTTGAAGAACCTCAGGTGTGATGCATCCTAGAGCTCCAAGCATGGCCCATCTTCCGTGAATAACCTTTAGCATTGGTTTCTCAAGATTAACTTTGGTAACGACACATATTTTAATGCAAAATTGGTAAAGTAAGGGAGAGAAGAAAAAGTTGTGGAATTAGTGTTAGTGGATCGTGGAATCTATTTTCTATAATGTATAGTTTCTATTTTTAGAAAATAAACTAAAAAGGAAAGAATTTCTATTTTTAGAAAACGGTAATTAAAGATGGTATGATGGGTGAAAGACTACCTCAAGTGCCCTGTTCTTGGCGAAGGCCTCGGGATCAGCAGACAAACCGGCCGTGTCCCATCCGTAGTCACCGGGGAATTCTCCGTTGAGGTAGGAAGGAGTCTGAGCCGAGAAGGGTCCCAAGTACTTGACACGGTCCGGTCCGTACCACAAGTCATTACCCTGTGGACACAATCATATATCATAATTAGCAACAAAACCAAATGCATAAGTTTATTACAATAACATAATGTGTGTTGTTGTGATTAATACCATTGTGTATTTGGCATTGCCCATTGAGACAACATCTCTAAGAGGATTGGCATTCTTGGTTTGACCCAAGAATGGGGTTGCTTTCACAAGGGTTGTGGAGCTAGCCATTGATGCCATTTGTTTGAGATTATTTTTGTCTGTGCTTGGAGCTGAAGTTGGAGGTTGCTTTTATGTGAAGAGAGAGAGAGAGTGGAGAGATGAGTGGTGAAGATTGCATGTGAAAAAATGTGGCTGGTGGGAGTTCCAAGTGCAATACCCAGCCAATCAAAAGCCCATTAAGGATTTCATGCATCTTGGCATCATATCCTCTCTATCCGAAATTTAACTATTGAAATAGGAGTTTGTTTATCATTGCCATCTCGCATAATGATTCCTAATTCATAAATGTGGCAAACTTTAGAGCATTTGCAACAGTCTGAGATAAAAAATACTCTCTCCGTCTCTCCGTAGCTAATTCGTATTCCTTTTTGGATTATTTCACCATAGCTGAGTCGTTTCATTTTTAGCAAAAAAACAACAACTTTTCTTTTTCTCTTACTTTACCTTCTGATACTTTATTCTCTTTTTATCTCTCAACCTTTTTCCTTCTACTTCTACTTTATTATTCATTTACTTAACTCACTTAACATAATTTTTTTTAAATTCCGCGCCGAAAAGAAACGCCTCTACTACAGAGGGACGGAGGGAGTGCATGTCTCGTCCCGGCAAGACGGGATGCGGGGTGACGCATTACAAGCGTCTCCTCCCAGCGGATGTCGCACGGCGAGAAGGAGGGCGGCGAGCGAGATGCTAGCATGTTTTACGTGGGTGGTGATGATGCCTACTCCGTTATAGTCATTTGATAATTATATATTTTTTAAAAAAATCAGAAATTATTATATACTCCAGTGTCTTATAAATTTATTCCACTTTCCCAAATATAATTACCGGTTTTTTCTTTTTGTGTTTTTCATTATATTATTGCCTAATTTATTCCAAAATCATTTATAAGTACCTCATTTATCAAATAATTTTTTCACACCAAAAAAATTCTCTCACTCAATTTTATCTGTAATTTTTATTCTTAATTCAAGTATGGCTGACGATGAATAAATAGCTTGTTTGATTGCTTTAGCGGAGCAACGTAGTAGAGAGTATTACGAGTACCTTACTGCTCCTCCTCCTATAGAAAGAAGTCATCGCTACCTCCATTGTGGACGGAAAGAAGCCGCCCAAAGGCTCATTCGAGACTATTTTTTTCAGTAACCACAGTGGGAAGATGAATACTTCCAACTACATTTCTGCATGCGCTGAAAAATATTTTTGCGCATTGTGAATACGTTGGCAGCCCCGTCGCGAGAATTTGATATATGAAGATACCATAGCGTGGATGAATTTCTAAGTGAAGGATTGAAGATGGTCAACCTTGATTGCTCATGCTCTTGTTGTGGAATCCTTGATTTTCTTTAGATTTTCTCTCTAAAGTTTTGTGTCTCTAATAATGATCTTGGGAGTAATTGAGAGATTGAGTGAATTTTAGCTTGAATTTGCATTATTTCCCCATGAAATCTCACCCGTTCAGGGGTCCACTGAGTTTGCAGTGTCAAACCCATCGGTCCTTTAGCTTTTCTCTGGAGGATGCCACGCGCACACGTTGACTTGGTTTTGGACGAAACCTTGATTTCACGTGGTTCACTGAGTTGGCAGAGCCAAATGATCCACTAGTTCATTTCTGGTCCATCGGTGCCATTTGAGTGGTCCACTAAGTTCGTGTGACTAACCCAATGGTCCGCTAGTTTTCTTCGCTTTTTTTTTTTTTTTGGAACTTTGGTCTTAGTCTTTATTTTTTCTTTTTCCTTCAGCTACGACTCTTAATACCAAAATACAAATAAAATGAATCTATTATACCAAAATACAAATAAAATGAATCTATTATCATTTAAAAGACGCATGAAAGCAACTACAGTTTGATTTATAGGTAGTATTAATTATGATTTAAAATTTTGAATTATAATAAACTTTGGATGTCTGACTATGGCTATCAACTTGCTAAGAATAGTAACAGTAGAGCATCCACAATGTACTCCTCATTCGGAGCGGCCCTTGACGGGGCTTCATTGTAGCTTCTTCTCAGCTGGAAAGCCGGCCATCCGGCTGCCTCCTCTTTGTCTCGCGGCTACATTGCAACAGCCACACTTCTCTTTCTTTTCTTTTTTTTTTTTAATTATTTTAAATACTCCTAACTTTTATATATATCTCAATTTCATCACAAATACCTCCTTTTTCATCCATTTTTACACAAAAACTTATACACTCATTTCTCTAATTTTTTTAATATTTTGGTAAATTTGTGTAATTTCTTTTATATTGAAATTATTGCATTTTTTATGCATATTTTATTTTCGATTTCAATTAACGTAGCTTTCAATTAAGATTCAATGCGGATTCGCAACTTTTGGGGTTGGAATCTTAAAAAAGGAGTTTGCGGCTGAATTTTGAAACAAGGGGCTCTAACGTTAGGATTTTGTTCAGAAAATAGTATCTATTTATAAAATAAATACTCCACCCATCAGTAAAATAATTTCTCATTTTATTATTTTTAAATGTTTGTGATTTAAAGTCTTATTTATTTTTTTATTTTAGATAAATGGATCACACAATTCAATTATCTCATTACACTCATATTTTATTTTAAAATTAATATATAAAAATAAAGTTCATATTCAACTAACTTATTTTTTTTTTATAAAATTAAATAATTTTTTAAAATTCGAATCAAAACAAAATTATAAATGGCGAATAAAATGAGTATTAGTAAATGAACAGTTACTTTAAATAAAAGTATAAAAATTCTGGGTAGTATGGTGGAGGTGGTGAGATTGACAAGATTAATGGCATATGGTTAAGATTCCACTGTCACACCACCCACCTTCCCCTATCAAATTATTAACGTGTCACCCACTTCCACCGTCAACTAATCGTCATACACTATCAAAACAAAATTGTTAACAATCGACCATACCAGGCCAGCGCATCAACAGAATTTATCCATAATTACTTTGATGATCAATACGAATAAATTTCAACTAAGAATTGAATATTTCCATAATCCATATTAAATGTAAATATTTCATTCGTAACATATTTTTTCAATAATTACTATCATCCTCAATAAATTAGTACAATATGCACTATAAAAATAAAAATATATCACAAAATTTAACGACATTTGAAATTATAGCAATGTTTATAGCTAACAAAATTGTAAACAATAAAAATGGTATATAAATTATATACTAGCCGTAATAAAATAAAAGTGATTCAGCACATCTCCACATTTGTCTCGCCACCTCTCTATTTCTTGTTTATCACCACCTCCATATTCCTACGACTCTTTCCCTTCCCTTCAATTTCCCCCAAAACCCAAAAATCCCAATCCCTAAAAAAAGAAAAAAAAAAAAAAAAAAATTTGGTTTCGATCGGGGACGACATTACACACAATGGCGCCCCGTCTCCTGAGCTGTTTCCGGCGCCGATCCGATCACGATCGCGACGGCGAGAAGGCGGCGACGGTGGACGTGACGACGGAGGAGCAGCGCCGAGGCGGTCCGGTGCTGGTGGAGCTTTTCTCGTCGCAGGGCTGCGCGAGCTCGCCGGAGGCGGAGCTGCTGTTCTCGCGGCTGGGGCGGGGCGACTTCGCTGTGGAGGCGCCGCTGATTCTGCTGGCGTATCACGTCGACATCTGGGATTATATGGGGTGGAAGGACCCCTTCGGATCGAGCCAGTGGACCGTGCGCCAGAAGGCCTACGTGGAAGCCCTTCACCTCGACACGATGTTCACGCCCCAAATCGTTGTTCAGGGACACGCGCAGTGCATCGCCAATGATGAGGAGGCTATGCTCTCCTGCATCGCCTCTGCTCCAAGATTCCCTGCTCCCACCTTCCAGGTTTGAAATTCAATTCAATCACACTCATTTCTACCTCTCAAGAATCCCATTGTTGTGACTTATGATTAAGATCAAATAGTATCAAGCCTCAAACTACACTCTTCCACTTCAAGTTAGGTATTCCATCCATTTCACTAATTTTGGATTGACATTTGATCACAAATCTTCATTATCGATCAGCCGGTGGTTCATTAATTGGAGTATTTAAAAGATATTAATTGTGCCCTATATCTAGAAATTTGTGATTTTAATACTCCCTTCGTTCCTCGGTTAACTAACAAATTTGACTTGACACGAGTTTTAAGAAAGGTAGTGGAAAGTGGGTGGAAAAAGTTGAAATACATGTCCTACTAATTTTAAAATAAAATGGGAGTGAATTGAAATAGTGGACATGAGGTTCATTATAAAATATAGTAGAGTCAAATTTTTGAGCACATAGATTAAAATATTGTGATGAAAAAAATAAAAGAGTGGAATAAAATAGAAAAGATAAAGAGAAAGTAAAAAAGGTGATTGAAATAAAGTAGTAAGAGTTTTCAAAAAAAAAAATTTTCACAAAGAAAATGACTGAACTTATGGGACATATAAAAATGAATATGATTTAATTTTGTTGGGACGAAGGGAGTTAAAGAGTAAGAGTGCCAATTAATTGGGGACTGACGAAAAAAGAAATTGGTTCCAATTAATGGAGGAGAGGGAGGGAGTAGTAACTAGTGGAGAGTGATTAGAATGACGGGAAAACAAAGATTTATGTATTTGAATATGGTTTGAGTATTAAGTCATGCTGATGATGAATGACTTAACAACTTCAGGCGAGTTTCGAGAAGCCAACACCGGAGTCATTGCAAATAACACTGACAGGGGCTCTGCGATCAAAGGTGGATCATGACGGTGTGAATGTCATGGTTGCTCTGTACGAGTCCGGCATGGTCACCGACTGCTCTGGGGGTGTCAACAAGGGCCGCGTCCTCGCCAACGACTACATCGTCCGACGCCTCGACAAGCTCTGCTCCGTCAAAGACATATCCGCCAGGAAAACTCTCACGGGGACTCTCAATTTTTCTCTTTGGGAAGGCTTCAATGCTGCCAAATGTGGGCTTGCCCTGTTCGTCGAAGCCCCGTCTCATCGCATTCTTGGCTCGCAGAGCTTTAAGTTGCCGGAGAAGCTTTGAGATTTACCAATTTTTTGGATTATTTGAGAGATTGTCGAGTCTAAATGATGAAATGAAATACACGCACAGATATGTGTAATGTGTGTGCTTGGATTGAGAGTTCTTATTGTATTTTGCAAAGACAACATCTATCTATACCAAGCTATGTGGGGTTCTGTTTGTATAGTGTTTGCGTGAATGGTTGTCAGATTGCTTTCATAATAGTTTCTAATTCTATTTTTATATTGTTCTTTCCAAATCAATAATAAGTTTTAGGATATGTATTTCTATCTTTTGGGAGTGGTCTTTTTTATCAAAGTTTGGGTTATTCTAACTATTCCTTATTTGGTTATTTCTATACAAAATGATTGCAAAATTTCCAAAGTATTGCTTCTTAAGAAAGTGGTTTCTTGCTAATGTTGTTGGGAGAGAAAAGAATAGACATATACACAACACATTCTACGTAATAAGTAGTAGTATAAGATTTAGGCTTTATGTTTATATAACAATTCGTGCTTATTGCGTAAGAATAGAAATTTTAATTCTGCAACACTAAGAAGATATATACATGAAAGAAACACACGGACCAAACCTATTACATACATTTTATCTCACATACAATTACATAGCCATTATTTTACCCTAAGCATTGAGAACTTCCGCAGTCGTGCACAACTTTCACCGGACAGAAAAATCGATCAGACGTCAAATGAAAATCAGCAAAAATCACATCGAGTCTACTGCTTCAACTTGCTGCCTAGCAAGATATTTCTCCCTTCGTTCTTTCTGCGAGAGAGAGAGATAAGCAGAAGAGTTAGAAGGGATTCTACAGCCTTGTGATACATGATTTTTTTTTTCATGGTGATATGGCAACATATGTATACAATAACAACTCACCCATTC
This sequence comes from Salvia elegans, assembly GCA_028566235.1. Classification (NCBI taxonomy): domain Eukaryota; kingdom Viridiplantae; phylum Streptophyta; class Magnoliopsida; order Lamiales; family Lamiaceae; genus Salvia; species Salvia elegans. The sequence goes on along the minus strand of JAOWBI010000158.1, from coordinate 8,580,740 downwards.
GTCTATAACAAGACCTTCGCCTATCACTTTTGGACCTGCATCTGCTGGGGGCTTTTTGCGGGTCTCTGTTGCAGCATCAGCCTCAGCCAATTGGCGCTTTAGCTTTTCAAGTGCCTACATCATGCATAATGTCATGGTCTAAAACAGCAAAAAGATATAACTCTTTCATTTATTAATGCTTACAGGATTAGGGCGCTGTGGATCTAGGAAAACCACCTGCAGCACACGCTCAACTATCACTTCATCCCTTTGCTCGTCAAACTGCACAAAAATCTCAAATAGCAAGTTAAAAAGATCTAGGATTTGCAAATGCTGCAGATTTAACTGAACTAATGCAAATAATGAGAAAACTAGCACAAGTAACTAGCGAGCCA
>JAOWBI010000158.1:8022730-8036092 GCA_028566235.1 Salvia elegans | reverse complement strand
CGAGTTTTAGTGCGTAATTGGTAAAGTAAGACAGAGATGGAAAGAAAAGATGATTGAACTATTGTTAGTGAAAAAATAGGTCATACCTTATAGAGAGAAAACATTTTCTAAATTAGAAAGCTCATGCACTATTTTTAAAGGACGGGAAGAGTATAAAATAAATATAAAAGCGAGACAGACATTCTATTAATTATTTATAAACTTTTTTTCATATTTCTTATAAAACTTATCTTTATCTTATTTTTTAACATATTTACCTTCAAACTTTTTGAAAAACTGAATCAAAGTAAAATTTTAAATAAGATAATTGTGCGTAGAAGGAAAATTTTGTTACGCAGTAGAATAACCAAATAGAGTAAATACTTTCGAGTTTAATCTCTTTACAATTTGGAGTCGTGTTTGAGTCTTATACAGGTGAAACCGTGAAGTAGTAAACACTGCATATTGTGATGTGCACAAAACGCACAATTATAGGCATGAAACGCAGGCCTTTTCCTTCTCCTTTTCTTCAATGTTTTCATTCCTATTTAATACTCCACTACTAAGTACTACGTATTATTAGTATAATTTTGAATGCTAAAACACATTGTAAAATCTACTGTGTATTTATTAATATATATTATTTACTACTATTATCATTTTTAAAATGAAATGATTAACTGAAAATGAGTTATCCTTATTTCTTTTTATATAGTGTACTATTTAATTATAATTGATGATTTCCTCAACCTTAAATCAGGGAATATATTTATCATTCAATTTTAAATATTTGAGTTAATCATTTTATTTCAGAAATGATTACATAATTGATATTTTTATAATTCGATTTTACAATGTTTTTTAGTATTTAAAATTGTGCAATTAGTGAGAATGAAAACATTGAAGAAAAGGAGAAGGAAAAAGGCTGTGTTTCTTGCCAATAATTATGCGTTTTGTGCACAACACGATATGCTGTGTTTTTGGAACAGCAGTGGATCCATCCCCAAAGTAGTATATGTCAATTAATATAAAGTGAGTATTATAATTACAAAATTTGAAAGATTATAATGAAATGTCATTTTGCAATTTACAAATTTAACGAATGACTATGTTGAAATCGGCAATTGACCAATAAATAATGTGGCTAGGCTCTACTATAGTAAAGTCAGAATTGTGAATGGTCCAACTACTCTTTTTAGCCCAAGCATAGTCTATATAGCCCAATTATTCTTTTGGTCACGTCCCTTTTAAGTTTTATACATTTTGTTATCTTGAAAAGGATCTTTACAATTGGTTCACAAATTTTAACACACGATTAATGCTATTTTTTTCTCTTTTTACTTCTTTTGAGATAGTATAGTTTGCAAATTTAAATATAATAGGAACATCGAAACAAAATCCAAATTTAAGAAAATGGTAATATGGCATTTTTGTCGCGGTGACCGTCATATTAACTCTTTTTTAATTATTGAGATGGAATAATGATTGGATATATTTACAGCATCCGCAATAGCGGACATCCCATCTTTTAGCGGCTTGTTCGTCGCGGACGTCCACTATTGCAACCGCCTAGCAGGTGACGGACGTCCGGGGCGGACGAGAGGTTGTCCGTCGTATTTGGCGGTCGTCCTACTTGGCGTTCGTGCTCTTGTCTGCTATTGCGCGGACAAGAGCAAGGACGTCCCAATTTTTTAATTTTTTTTAATTTTACTTTTTATTTTATTTATATTTATACTCAATATTTACAACTTATTGCACTTCATTTTTTTATATTTGATAAACACCAACAATTAAAATAAATTAATCATATTTTTCGATTTGTTTTATTGGATAGGGCGTCGGCTAGTCCTAGTGCTATGCTATTATTGAGTAGTGGGATGTCCCAGTGATGTGGCAGTTCAGTGGGATGTCCTAGTGACGTGGCATGAGGTATTTTTGGGATGTCTGTGTGCTAGGCTATTGGGATGTCCGTCCTATTGTGGATGCTCTAAGAAAATATCACATATTCGCATGCCAAGATTAATTATTTATAAATATAAAAAGTATTTTGCCTAGTTATCATGTATAAATAAATATGAAGTGAAGTACAAATTTAGTCTTTTATACTCCATCCATCCTGAAAAATAGACACCCTTGTAAATAACACGAGTTTAACATGCAATTGGTAAAGTAAAAGAGATATAACAAAGTAAGAGACAGTACAAGTGCTCAAGGTTTACAGTTCTGATGGTTAACCGTGAAACCGGAATCGTGAGAATTTACCCGAACTGAAACCGTCGATTTTAGAACCGTGGTTGAGTTCAGGTTCAAAATTTTCTGAACCAAAACCGTGCCAGAACCGCCGGTTCTGGGCAGTTCCAAACCGCAACCACAAAAAACCGCCGGAAAACAATAAAATCGAGCCAGAACTGCAAAAAACCGGTGGTTCAGAACTGAAACCAAAATCGGCAGTTTTGGAATCGGAACCGAAATCGGCGGTTTGGACTAGTTAGGCAATTTCCAAAACCGGAACCAACAGTTCCGAACCGCAACCGCCGGTCCAGAACCATGGGCACCTTTAAGAGAGAGAGAAAGAGAAAAGGTAGTGGAAAGAGTGTTAGTAGATTGTGAAATCCATATTATAAATGATGTCTGATTATTATTTGTTGAAAATTTTCCATATATAGACTTGGTCTAATTTTGGAGACGATTCAAATTGGTAAAACTAGTCTATTTTTTAGGACGAAGGGAGTATATAGAGTACTATTTTTTATTTGCGTTCAAAACAATATATTCGTTGTTAGGGCAATGCATAATATTATCTCCGTCTCATAAAAATAAATACTTTTGAAATGATGTGAGTTTTAATGGACAATTAGTAGAGTAGGAGACAAAGATAGAAAGAAAAAGTGATTCAAGTATTGTTAGTAGAGAACGAGCTTGAGAAAAAATTACAAAAAATTGAAAGTAAATTATTCGGACAAAAATTTAAAAAAAATGACAATTTTTTATGAGAACAAGAGAGCCAAATTCATGACATTTTTTTTTCTTTTTCAACGAGCCGTCAAAAATTAACCACCAAGACTAAAAATTAATCTAGTCTATTGAGAACAAACAAATATCCAGAAATATATAAAAAAAATTGATGATATAATTGTCACCATTCAAGATTCTGGAACAAAATGAATGGATTCGATCGAATTCAAGTGGATTAAAAAATGAAATTGAACCAATAATACTCACTAGTGATCTCACGCCCTGCCGCAATCTCATCTATCGTTTAGTGAGATTGGGTCCCTAGCTGAGATTTGGAAGAACCATAGAATTTTGATCGATTTTGAGGCACATTTGGAGTGAAACTGTGAGTGTCTCACTCCAACTGATCACTGTCATTTACAAACTCCGGTGTTGATCTAATGTCGCTCGATGATTGATCTGGGAGAGCGATGTCGGAATTTCTATATAAGAATTGGGAAACTATGTTAGCAATTAAAGCTGGTGTCGTCGGAAATGATGTCTCTCGTAGACATTAATTCAAACACCTTCTACATTCCTTGAAACCTCCCTGCTGTTGGTGAGGAGCAGGCATAGTTTTACTTGACAAATAACCACTGGAATCACATACTTAAGGAAAATATATTAAAATTTCATACACAAGTATTCATTTTTTTTTTTACAAGATTCATGTGATTAAATGTTTTTAGTTATCTTTAATCAAGATTGCTGCAATTGTATCGTTGATTTATTAGAAAAATTATGAATTTTTTGTTTCTAATCTATCTGTTTTTTCAAAAAATTGGGTGTTTCTTCAACCCTTAGTCTGAGTAATTTGCTTTTTCCGATCTCTTTTGGTAACTTAATTTTTTTTAGTCATAATTATTATTTCTTCGGTTCATTATATAAGTGATTAATTTTTCTTTTTGGATTATTCTACTATAAAAAATTAATTTTAAATTTTAACAAAAAATACTAGTAATATATTTATTCTTCTTTCTCATACTTTGATCTCTTTCACTTAATTCAATAAATATCATTTTATTAAATCTCCTACCTATCAATCATTTGTAATGAAAAATTATTTTTAAAAGACTCTAAAATTGACACTAATCGTACTGTAAAAGCATGTCATGACACAAACATGTTATTTAAAATTTACAGTATAAAAAATGGTAATATGGAATTAACCAAAAACGAACTAGTATTTGAAGTTTTACTGTAAAATTCTGATGCCGTTTTTATTACTGCGATTAAGACTAATAATTTTTCTTTAAATGTTCCTTGGAAGAATAAAAGGAGGAGGCAAAGTCTGATTCAGCAATTAACAATAATGATGACAACTGATAAGCTTTAAGTTTTGGTTAACAAAATCGATTGTGATACATTTATTTATAGAAATCTACAACTCAACTAAAATCCATAGATTTCAGGTCTTCTCCACAATTTAGTTGGAGACCACACATGATTTGATACATATCACCAGCATCTTCAATTCCTTGCTCGCTCGCGGCTTCTCTCTGAAGCTTCTCTTCTATCCACAGAAAAAGGCAGTGCTAAAAGAAAAGCGAATATATGTGAAACGAAAAAGAGAAAAGAAAATTGCAGCGCTGCAATCTACTATCATTCATTCATCACAGAGACGATTCTCCGCGCCATTGCGAGGAGATTGATATATGCGTATGTCTTGACGCATACGCAAGATGAAAGAATAAAATACTGCATGGATTTTTTTCTTGCATTTGCGGATGAAATTCGAGTCTGCTTTTGGCATCACTCTCTCGCTCTTGTCGTTTAGTTGCGCAAGTTCGTGTTTTTAAGGTAGTTTGATTTCCCTATTTTCGTGATTTCCCTTTTTCTTATGTTTCTGTGGTCTTGTTTTGGTGGTTTGTGCATTGCAGTTGTGGATAAAGTTTGGGCTTTTTTGCTGATGGCATGTTAGTCGGTGCCGATTGGAGTTTTGTTTTCAGTTTCACATAATATGGGGAAGCAATTATTCAATTCGGATAAATTGGGGATTTTGGTATCTTGTTGAGTTGAGTGTGGTTTTGTTTTCGGTTAAGCTAAATCGGGGGCTCTTTGTATCTCATGTGTTGCAAAATCAGAAAAATTGGGGTTCTTGTTAAGGAATTTGGTGATAATATGCTTGCTGTATTTAGCTGTTGAGTGCTTTAGAATGAGGGGTTGAGTTTTAGCTGCAGAGTAGTTTGATCTTGAGGGTTGTTGTGGTGGATTGGTTTGACCTAAGAATGAGTTCTAGTGTCTCAGAAGCCGTTGCTCAGACGGGCAAGCTTGTGGTTCACGTTGCTGAGAGTGGGCAGTCGTATAAGATTGAGTGTGATGAATACACTCTAGTTGAGGCAGTGGAGACTTTCCTAGAATCGGCATGTGGCATACCGTTCAGTGATCAGCTTCTTCTGTGCCTGGACTCGAAGCTCGAACCCCATAGAACCCTCTCAGCTTACAAGCTTCCATCTGATGAAAGGGAAGTCTTTCTGTTTAATAAGGCAAGGATGCGGAGTCAGTCACCATATCCTGAGCCCGTGAAGGTTGATATAGTTGATATTCCTGACCCCTCGTTGCCATCTCCTTCTCAAAACTCTCTTGCTCTGGATGATGCTTCTGACCCTGCGCTGAAGGCATTGCCTTCGTACGAGATGCAGTTCAGATATCATTTTCACCGCGGACATGCTATTTATAGTCGTACTCAAGCAAGATTTGAGGCGTGTGAGAGGCTCTTGGAAGAGCAGAAGGTGCAAGAGAAGGCATTGGAGATTGCTAGGGGTAATTTGGATCATTTCTATAAGATGATTAATCAAAACTATGTGGATTTTATGAAATGCTATTCACAGCAGCACCGTATTCATACCAACCTCCTGGCCACGTTTGTGAGGGATAAAGAGAAACTGAGGTCTATACGAGTTATGCCGGCTTTACAGACTGCTAACCGCAAGTGCTTGCTGGATTTTGTGAAGGAGGAAAGCTTGCAGAAGACGTGGGAGGATTGCAGCAGTTTGCACAAGCAGTTTCAGAATAAGGTTTCGGAGTTTAAACTTGAATTTGGAGAGCTTAGGAATAATGCACAACATCTATTCTCGGAAAAAGCTTCGTTTCTTATCAAAGACTTGGAGTCATCTATAAGAGATCGCCAACAGATTATCACTGAGCAAAAGAGCATAATGCAGGCGTTAAGGTCCGCCTCTTTCCTCCCCATTGCTCAATCTTGTATGCATTTAGTTTGATTGTATGCTTAATGATGATGCTCACATCTTTTTATTCCTTTTATGTTTGTCATTATAATGTATCATTGGGTAATACACTGTATTAGGCAACATGGTCCAGATTAGGTTTTCTTGACACCTTTTCCAGAAGATCGCATGCATGAAAAATATCTACGACTGAGAATCACCAGGATTTAGCCCGCTCAAACTTGTTGTAATGAATTTTTTCCCCCTTTAGGTTGACAACTTTTCTTGTTATTTTCTAGTTCTCTCTAGCATAGGCAAAAGTAGAAAGTGGCTCTGACCTAAGGATCTTTGTTTTCTAGCGTCATCTTGTCTCATTGAACCCCTTTGTTTTCCTATTTCAGTAGAAAACATTCAATGCTCGAAATGCAAAACAACATGACAAAAGTGAAGAGGAAATGGAAAATAAGTGTTCGACCTTTGAAAAATACTAGGTGTTTAGCTAGTCGACAAGAAAAACTCAAGGGTGGGGCTTGGATATCGGTATAAGTTGATTTTAATTACTTGACAAACTATGTGAACTTTTCCCGAGATACACCTGAAAACCAAATCAGGTTTTCCATATAACGGATGTAGTGCTCAAATTCACAGTATGAAGAGGGTTGGTAGATGATTTGGATGACGGGAAGCAGGATTAGGTCCTCATTCCTTTCTATTCTGAGACTTACTGTAAATGATATTCATATCCTTTTTTATTTTATTTTTAAGTATATTTGATTTGCTTGACGTGTGTATCTGTTATCCATTCTACTTGTTTGAAGGATAATAGTAGTAGATATGAACTTAAAAACATAGGATTGAGTATTTGAGGGGTAGGAACTGCATACTACTATGCAACAACATAAAAAAAATTCGTCACTAGTTTTAGGGTTTGGATTTTACGAATATAGCTTGTGATGTTATCTTTTAAGATAAATTGTGAAACCAGTAGATGCTACAAATTGATGAGGTATTACCATCAATGTCGACATTGGATATATGCAATTAAAGCACTGGCCTTTTGAAACCCTGGAGATGCCTTAAGAAATCTTGGTTTCGGCCAGATAACACCTACGATTTCTCAATATGGGGAACACGTGGATTCTGCATGGCATCCATAGACAACACTGTTTGTCATCATTGTTCTTTTTTTTCCTTGCTACCGTTGATTTCTTTGTTGCGGCATTTTCTTGAAGAGGGTAATTATGTAGTGAACACTAATATCTCTTTTAATGCAGTAAAGATGTAAATACTGTGAAGAATCTTGTCGACGACTGTCTTTCCTGCGAGATGTCATCTTCACTGCGTCCTCATGATGCAGTCTCGGCATTGGGGCCTATGTATGATAGACATGACAAAAGTTATCTTCCGAGGATGCAGGCATGTGAGGGTGCAATTTCTAGTTTGCTCGATTTCTGCACGGATAAAAAGAATGAGATGAATATCTTTGTGCACAATTTTATGCAAAACATCGCATATATCCAGCACAAGATTAAGGATGTACGCTACAAGTTTTCTGTGTTCCACGAGGCTTTAAAGCGCCAAGACGACCACTTTGAGCAACTAAAAGTGGTTCATGGAATTACTCCTGCATACAGAGCGTGTCTTGCTGAAGTTGTGAGGAGAAAAGCCACGATGAAAATCTACATGGGCATGGCTGGGCAGTTGGCTGAAAAACTTGCAACGGAGAGGAATACTGAAGTTAGGAGACGTGAGGAGTTCCTTAGAGAGCATTCTACTTTTATCCCTCGAGATATCTTAGCATCTATGGGATTGTACGACACCCCAAATCCCTGTGATGTAAATGTAGCTCCTTTCGACTCTAATTTGCTTGATATAGACCTTGTAGATTTAGAGTGTTATGCTCCCGAATCATTGCTAGGACTCTTTCCGAAGAGTGAGAAGCATGGGACTCTCAAGAGCTCGTTGTCCATGTCCGATGATAGTTATCAGGCAGATGAAGCAGAACAGGTAATGGGCTACCTTGAAAAGTATGATTACGGGGAAGTACTTGAGGAGTCGGAGTTGGTGGAGATCGCGGGTACTAGCAAGATGGAAGTCGAGAATGCAAAGCTGAAAGCTGAACTTGCTTCGAAACTTGCCCTAATATGTTCCATGAGTATGGATCTTGATTATGAATCTCTCAATGAAAGTAAACAAGATAGTTTACTGAAAAACGTGGCAATAAAGACTTCTGAAGCATTAAATCTGAAAGATCAGTATGAAAGACACCTCCAATTGATGCTGAAGGCTAAGCAGAAGCAGTGTGAATCCTACAAAAAAAGGATTCTAGAATTTGAGCAGAGGCTATCTGATCAGCATATGCGAGGTGAGGATGAGCCTAATTTGACGGTTTCAACTACAAAGACTGATGATGACAAGTCAGAGGTTTCGGGGGTTGAATCGGTTCACATGCACCGAGCGATGGAGGAGGTGTTGTGCGCGTCTAGCATTTCAAAATCAGAGATTTTAACTGAACACGAGAAGTCACTGTCACAGGAAGGGTTGGATGATAATATGACTGATTCCTCTAGTATGTTGAATTCTCAGCTGGATTCATCGATGCTAGATCTAAACCGTGACAAAGGGCATGTTTGTGAAAAAGATAAGATGACAAAGCCACAGTCAGATGCTGGCACGAGCATCACTTCGAGTAATATGGCCGTCAGCATGTCTCAGCTGATTACGCTTGATTTGGACGGGAAAGGAAATGGCGGAGTTTTGGTGGAGCTGCAAAATGAACTAGCAGAGAAATCATGCCAACTAGACAACGCAGAAGGCAAGATTCAAGCATTAACTGATGAAATTTCCAGACTCGTGGAGGATTTGGATGCCAGACGGAAGCTACTGAATAAATCTCAGGTACATTACTTACTTGAAAGTGCAAGCCTTTGTTGTAAGGGCTTCCCCTAAAGCTCTGTGATTAGTTATGTTCTTTGCCTTTGCATAATGTGTACTTCACTTTTGCTTTAGGCACTCACGAAAGACACCTTGCTTCTTGTATTGCAGATGAACTGTGCTCGTTTGGAGAATTGCTTACACGAAGCCAGAGAGGAAGCCCAGACACATCTTTGCGCAATTGATAGCAGGGCCTCAGAGTATAATGCGCTGCACGCAACTGTGGTCAACATGTGTGGTCTCTTTGCAAGAGTGAGAAGCTGTGTCTCATCGGTCGAGGTGGTTGCATTCGCTGACACTTTACATGCTCTTTCACAGTCTTTATATAGGTTCGTATTATTTTCTTGAGGAGTCCTGTGAGGACTAATGCTACTTGAATTCTTGTCCTTGCTTTTCCTTCTGTGGAGTTCTTGACTTTTGAATCTAACGAGCATGATCACTTTTGTAAATTCTCAGTTCTTCGAGTGAGGTCGATGATGCCAGTGCTTCTGAGTTTTGTGAATGCATTCAGACGCTTGCCAATAAGGTTGGTCTTTTGTCGAGACAACGTGCAGAATTCCTCGAAAGATCCACAGAAGCCGAAGCTGCAAATAAGCAGCTTAACAAAGAGCTAGAAGAGAAGAATGAGTTGGTTAACACTCTTTATTTGAAGCATCATTTAGAAAAGCAGGTAGCTGTTCTCTAAGTTCCATTTCAAATAATTTCATTACAAGATCATCTTATTTAAACATTCTTGTCACAGGCAAACAAAGATAAGATTTGTATAGGTCGTTTAGAAGTCCATGAGGTTGCTGCCTTCGTCCTCAACTCCTCCGGGCACTATGAGGCCATCAACCGTGGCTGCCCCTACTATTTTCTTTCAGCTGAATGTGTCGCGTTATTTACTGAAAATGTTTCTCAAAATCAGAGTTACATATTAGGGAAGGTGGTGCATATTGAACAGCGGGTGGTGAAGCCTCCTCGGCCCGCCGATGATAGTAGCGATACAGTGACCTCCTCCGAGAGTGGAGGCAACGAGGTGACTCTAGATCGAGATTCGATTCCCAATCCATACGGTCTTCCTGTTGGGTGTGAATACTATGTAGTGACTGCAGCCATGCTACCTGATAGTGTGGTAGTTTCCCCTCTTTCCTGATCTTGTTGCAGATAGATGTGATGGAAGAGACCAAGTGTAAATATTTTATAAACTGGACCTTTTAGTGAGCATGACTTGGTCCCTCCTCTAAAGATGAGAATCCAATCCCATCTCTTTGTAAATAGACTTTGCAACTCTTGTAAATATGTTATAAATGTTCATCTTTACTACATCTCTGTGCTCATGAAGAGATGTATTGTTAGCTAAATCTTGATCCAATTGATTAAATCTCATTCCACTATAAATATTATGGAATGCCAGTGTGCTTGATGTTGAGTTTGCTTAGTTAAGTGCTTCTTTTGAATCTAGCAATAAAAAATATTCTTCACAACAAAAGAATGATCTCAGTGAAAGCTAAAAAGTGATGCTCTTAACAAATCTACTGGAATTAGGAAATGATACAGAAATATTTTCATTTGCCAAAAAGTGAAGGCACTGAAACAAGAATTCATCAGCTTCAGTTGGCCCGGTTTACTTTCAAATAGGGCAAGGCGCCTATCACGTTGTTGTAATCACTGCGATCAACTTGGATCTGTAAAAACGAGCACATAGTTGTTCGTTAGATAACTTGGTAGAAACAAAGGACTTATTACGTCTCTGCCACTTATCAAATTGGTGAATCATGCCAAATATATGCATCATATAAGATCAATGCTGGATTATGCTTCTGGAAACTACATTGCAGAGCCCACCCATTCGATCACAAGTGGTAACAAGCAACGAGCTAAAGCTAAAATGAAATACAATAGTTGAGACAATGGAAGCAAGGACTAATGCCCTTCACACGACACAGTTTTGCTCCAACACTTAAAGTTTTGTATTGGCTAAGTTTTACTCTGCAGTCATAAAAAGCTTTTTCGTAGCAACACTATTTAAGCTGCATGCCGTTCATGAAAAAAACCTACTTTATTTTTACTAGACCTTTTCACAAATTCAACTACTTTGTTCCAGCAATAACTCTGAATGAAGATTCTAAAATCACCCACAATTTCAACTAATTTATGAAAATCTTGAAAACTTATACGGCCCTTCTGTTCAATTGCTATAGAACCATTCAGAAAATCATAGCAATCAATTTATACTACCAAATGCAAACAGTTTTCAATCCCTATTCCATCATTACTACATGTCACAGATGCATCAATGATGTTATCTTGTGCAGGTACAACATCTTCGTAATATTGGAAGTCAGAGATGATAAACTAATTGAAAATTCTGAATAACCAACCCCAATCTAGACATGTTTTCTTCTTTCTCCAGCTTGCTAATATATCAAACCAACAAAGATAACTTTACTCAACAGAGCTCTGGGCTTCAGCTTAGTTACAGAAACTATAAGAACAACAAAGACTATCCAACAAAATCACATTTTAATCCAAAATTACTTAGACTATCCAACAAAATCACATTGTAATCCAAAATTACTTAGCACATTAGCACATTTCTCCTATCTAGTAGAACAATGTCAAAGCCAAATACCCATTTTCACTATACAAAACCTATGACAAACATCAACCTCACCATTTCTCCTTGCGCCCCACCCCCTCAAAAGAAGCTAATTCAAACTAGCATTCCTGTTACTTGAAGACCAATCAGCTAATTCACAATCCAAAACTACAATTCAATTCAATACCCACATAAAAACTGGATTAATAACAGCACAAAGCAATCTACAGCAAGAAATGGAGTTTAAAAAGCCACTGACCGATTTAGAGAGTCTCAATCTCCTCTTGGTGTTCTTCTTCCTGAGCAAATGCTGCTTCCCTGCTCTCCGCCTCATAATCTTCCCGCTCCCCGTGACGCGAAACCGCTTCGCGGAAGCCTAAAATTCCCAATTCAATCGACATCAATATAAAAAATTCCCTAAAGCGCACATTACACAGCAGAAAATCATACCTTGTGGGTCTTCATTTTGTAGCCTTTGGCGCAAACCACCATGGGCGGTTGTGGATTTCTTGGAAGTGGGGTGGAGGTGTTGAGGGTTTGGGTGAGAACGAGGGGGCGGAGGCTGCAAATGGAGCGGGAGGAACTGAGATTGAGGGACAAGGAGGCGCGTTTGTTGATTAAGGGCGTGGATGGGAGTGTTGCGGAGTGCGGAGCAAGCGTTGTGAGACGGAAGGAAAAGATGGCAGCCATAGTCGCCGTTGGCATGAGAGTGAGAGCTGTGTTTTGTGGCTAAGGATAGAAATAGGGAGCCTGGTCCCGCTACAGGATTGGTAGCCTCTAATCTTTGTTTTCCAATTTTTTATATCGTTTTTATTTTTCGAATTTCTAGTATTTAACACATCTCGGTTCTACTTAAATATAGTATGAAATATTTTAAATTTTATATGGTGGAGTAAATTAGAGAGAAGAAAAGTAGCGATAGTATCTTTTCATTCTAGAAAATGTTTTATTTTTAATGAGACAGCTTAAAAGGAAAATAATAAAAAATTATAAAGGTAAACTATTTTCTCTATTTCATCATAGTTGTGACATTTCTTTTCGACCTGAAAATTAAAAAAAAAAAGATGTTTATTGGATTAAAAGGAGAGTAAGAGAGATGATCAAGCAGATAAAATAAAGTAAAAGAGATTATAAAGTTGTAAAGAAATATGTTAATTATTATTCCCTCTGTCTCACAATAATCGTCACTCTTATTAAGAGCACGAGTTTTAAGAAATGTAAAGAAAAGTTGGTTGGAAAAGTTAGTGGAATGTGAGACCCGCCTTATTATATTGTTTTTTATAATAAAATGTGAGTGAAGTGAGTTAGTAAAACGTGAGACCTACTTACCATTTATGATAAAAATGAAGTGTGACAATTATTGTGGAACGGACCGAAATGAAAAATAGTGACAATTATTGTGGGACGGAGGGAGTATTAGTCTGAACTAAGTTGGGGCATAGAGATTAAGAAATTAAGTTAAAAACATGAGAGGAAAATTAATGTAAGAATGAAAATAGAGTAAAGTAGGTTATGCAATAAAGTAAGAGTGACTAATGTTTTGTTTTTTGTAAAAAAAAAAAAAAACTTAGTTGGGGCAACCAAAATAATAAATACACTCAACTTAGCTAGGACGGTGGGAGCAGTATATATGGACAATAACTCAACTATGATGGAACATTTTAAAATGGTAAATGACTCAACTATGAGTATTTTTTAGAGACAGAT